>WUAM01000323.1:21942813-21982278 GCA_024336885.1 Actenoides hombroni
CCTTCCCTTCCCTTCCCTTCCCTTCCCTTCCCTTCCCTTCCCTTCCCTTCCCTTCCCTTCCCTTCCCTTCTTTCCTTCTTATTGCACAATTTTTTTATATAGTAACAACCAATCGTAAGAGAATTATCTATTTTTATCTTGATAGATCTCGTGCTTACCTTTTTGGTAGGACTACAAGACAGTCACCTCTTCATTTGTTCTATTTGTGGAAGAGGTGAAATTTTGAAGCTGATGAAAATATACTGTCAGGGTGCCACAACGGCCGGATTTCAGCCCACCAATGTAGAGAGGAACAGGGAAGCCAGGAGGCACCAGGGCAGCCCCAGTCCTGGGCACCAGGCACGTCCCTGGGGATGAGGATGGGCCAGGGCTGGGCTTGGATGTGGGCCCGGCTTAGTGGGGTCCACAGCCAGGCAGGGCAGGGATATGAGGAGCTGGAGACCAGCCCTGCTTCAGTACCACTGGGGCAGGGGCTGATGTCCCCAGAGGGCTTAAATGGAGTCCCAGGCCATAAGCAAGGTTTGGGGAGCCTCAAGGGACAAGGACGGCAGGTCCTATGGTGCCCTCAGGGCCAGGAACTATACATTCGTAATAGAAACATTGTAATGTTAGAAATAATCTTCTTTGTACCATTTCCAAGAGCAACTGAATAGAAGTACTATTTTCCCAGACAATTAGGTCTTCTCTGGGAACAGTATTCTTCAAAGGAAGCTTTACAGTGGTTTTCAAAGAGCTTCAACTTCCTGGAGTGTTGTGTTATCCTTCCTAATACCTGTACTAAAATCTCAGAACTATCAAAGGTGATTTGCAATTCATTAGTTTTATCGCCTCTTCAGAAAAAGTTGTTTTAGAGATCAAAGAGAGATTTGAAATCCCAAACATCTGATAAAATTAAACCCAGTGCTATGTTAGAAGGTAGGGACCAGCCTCAGCAAAGGACAACCTATGCACATCACAAGTAGCTGAGAGACAGAGTCTAAAAGGGGGTTGTGATGATAATGAAGTGGCAAGGGAAAAATCGCGTAATCCACTCAATTTAAAGCATCAAGAACTAAAAGCTTCTATTCTCCTTCCTATTCCAGCTCCTTTGGCAAGGTGTTTTGATGTTGATGAGGAGGATGTAAATAAAGGGAAACAAGGACATCGTCCTTTCTTCTTTCGTGGCATGATGCAAATCAGGAAAAAGTGAATAATTATATGTCAGTAGCTCTTACTGATAGACCAATATGAAATATAATTTTATATCATAATGTAAGCCCGAGTAAGGAATCTATGATGAAGATACAGGATACAGATCCCACCAAAAAGGTGTGGAGGTGTACATTCTCACTCAGAGAGCTGAATAAATATTGGATACTAATGATTCCATACAGATGAAGGGCTTGATGAACTGATTTTCTGTAAATCAGTGAAATGATGTTATAAGAAGATCATGAACAACAGTCTTTAGTACAGGAAAGGTTAATAAGACTTCACTGACAGAACACCAACACAAGGATCAAGATACCAACAAATTTCATCATCATCAGTATGGCAGTTCTGTAGAATTCTTTGCTGCTTAACAAGTGGAAATCATCTCCAACTAGTGAATGCATAATAATTATGCATATGTAACATAAAGCATACCACTGAAATTAAGGGATGCCTCTTACTGATTTCATTGACCCTGGGTGCAAACCTTCCCAATACTTATCTTCTAAATAGATAACAAATGCAGAAGAATAAAGAGAGGTACATGCACTGAGGTACATGGGCAGGTAGATGGTATGTGTGGGTCTCATACGAAGGTCTATGCATATAGAAACATAGAAAACATAGAAACATAAGCTCCCTTCCAGTAGGCAGAATTTACTCTTGAGGTGCTGATAAGAAACTGAACGAGTGCCAGTGAAGGCACCAGAAGATGTCTTCAAAACAAATAATTAAAGCTGTCCAGCATACAGGGGCAGCTTTATGGGCATGATTATTGGTGATCTTCTGAAATCCGCAGTGATCAGAAAATACACATGCACACACACTCTTAATGACAAGAAAATCTGTAAAGAAAGGTATGTATTCCCTTGGGTTTTTTAGTTGGTTGGCACTGTCACATATTTAGACAATACATTCAGGAGGGTCCAGAAACTGTATTTCGTGGAGGCATCTCTGGAGAAGCACCAGATACATTCTGGCTCACTGTAAAATCAGAAGTCAGGAACAATGTAGGCATTCCATCAGGAAGCCCAGTATTGAACCTTGACATGCTATAGGTAGAAAATGTATTATCAGAGGTTAAGGTTACAATACAGCATGCACAGACTACTGTAAATGGCTACACGTGAAGGAATTTTAGGACTTGTATTACTGAGGTTTTCTTAACAGCTTCTTCAAGCTGTTCTGGTATTATTTACTGTTATCCTAAACATATGTATAAGGATATATCGTGCCTACTCATAACATGTTCTGTTATTTTCTTTGTATCTTGGGTGTCAATCAACTTAGAGGCTTTTTCCTTTGTGATAATGCAAACACACTTCCCAAGTTTTATACAATATCTGTGTTCTAGTAAAACAGTAAAAATCTGTGTGTATGTGTATAGGCATACATATATGGATCCATACATACACATATAAAAGTATGTGTGTGTATATATCTATCTCCAGAAGAGAAGAAAGCAATCATTCAGTAGTACTTCAGACAACTCAAACAGATCTTACTACTACTACTATAGGGAAGAAAAAAAAAAAAAAAAGGAAGTTTAGTGGCCACAAAACCATTATAACATTAAAACCAAGGCAAAAAAATATCAATAGTCTTAACTCTTCTACATCAAAATGAAAGAATGCCAAAATTCTTAGGTTACAACTGTCTCTCTTTAGCAGTGGTAGTTAAGGACATTTCCTGCAAGTTATTTGAGGTGTTCATGCAGCCATGACACATTATTTCCTTACTCACTTAACTTTTTAGGCTTCATAAACCCTTATCTTGAACATGTAAATTGCAATCTCTTATGCTTGTAAAGTTGAAGGCATTTTCTTCTCTGTTTCTACTCTTTTATACATTTGCAGCATTACATCCAATGAGGATGCATTTACTTCACACAATGGGCACAGTAACTCAGGGTACATGGTCTAGTGCTTTCCTTTTAGGTTATTAAAACCACAAATTTTCATGACAACAGCACCTTATTTCCTCGAGTAAAATAATTTCTCTTTCCTAAAATGGTGTGATCAACTATTGATAAGTGCATGCTTCATTTCCTACTGAAAGAATTAATTTCCCTGTTCCTTCAACATAATTTCAAAGTCAAAGGAAACTTTATATTAATCAGACTGGTTTTTTGGTCTTTAATGACATAGTTCTGAACTAGAATAATTATTGGTGTTGTGGAGACAACATGAGGGCAGCAAACTCTCACCAAATCTGGCAAAGTTAGATTTACTAGTGCTGCCTGGACTGAAATGCAAACAGCATTAGTCATGCCCTACAGTGAATGAACTGCTAACGCAGAAAGTCTGTCTCACTGAATTGAGATGGAAGGAAAAGAAAACTGGCCTGGTGGTCCAATCCTTTTAGCAGATCTTTCATCCTGCTTGCATGTAAGCCATGCTGCAGCCGCTTGATGCTGGCTCTCACCTGCCTTTCACTGCTCTGAGTTACTCCAGCCTGGACACTTCACAATAATTCAAACTTTCAAATTCGAATATTTGACAAATCTAATTACAGTGGCATATGTTTCACAGTCTCCACAACATGGTTCTTTGATAACTTTCTAGACAGGTTTATATTAAATTACATTAATGTTGTACTTTCTAGCCAGATAGCTTTTATTTGCAGCATTGTGCTCACCCTTCAGAACCAAGAATGTGGGCACATGCAGAAGTTCTGAATAATCTTTATTTTAAAAATAATTTTGTCAGATCAAAGAATCTTCTGTGGCTGATACATGGTAGTGCATTATTTAGACCGGGCTTCGTCTTCAACCAGTGGAGCCTTTTATTAGCTGCCCAGTATTTATCTTATTTATGCATGAAAGGAGTTTGGACTGTCACGTTGTTGGAACAAATCTGAAGGAAACAAGATGTATTTTTTTGCAAAGTGGGCATACGTTGATAATTTCTTTATTTTTTTCTGGTCTAACCAGTTGTATCTATTTCTTTTTCAACTTAAAGAAAAAAGTCACCTATATACCACATCTCTCATTACATTCTCAAAATTATTCTGGTCTTGGCCAATTTGTTGTCCCTTAACATTCACTGTAGAGAATTCTCCAAAGCAGAAATAAAGATTCATGAAACTGAGGTGATAATAATGGAGTTATTTGTACAAAACTAACAATTCTCAGAGTTTTATGTTTCTTGTGCTTGTGCATTTTACATCTCTCATTTTCTTTTTTTTTTTTTTTTTATTACGCATTCTGCTCCACATTTGGGCCTTAGCAGGTTGAGAGAATTGAGGAAATATTTCTCAAAACAGTAAAATCTTTCAGTTTAGGAGTAACACTTTAAGTGCACCCACTGTATTATGCAGTTCCCAGCAGATGATTTTACATAATGAGTCTCTTTTTAGTAGAAAGAACTCAAAAGTATCAATTGGTAGTTTACTCTTATTCTTATCCGGTACAAGGTGACTTTCATTAAGAAAATGGAAAAGTACATTTTTATGACTGTGGTATTATAATTCTGGTACTGTTTTTCACTTAACTTTCAGAAAACATAATTATATTTGCTGATATAATAATCAGCACCAGATGTGTCAAATGTCTTTGATTAGAAAATGAAAGCTATAATCCCTGTTGTTTTCTGTGCAGTTTATATTAGACTGCAATCATAACAATTAAAGGTGTAACATCACCCATTTCAGTGACTTTTCTGAAGTTAAATTATGCCTTGACTTTAATGAGACAAAGAACACAAATAAAAATATACAGGTACCTACAGCTGCAAAGCAAACCTTGAGGGCCTTGTTTGTTTAGCTTGTTTGTTTAGACTGCTAGCTAATAAAAAAGGAACATTCAGTATAGGTCAAATACACATGTTATTTTCTAAAGATTTTTTTTTACCACAGCAGAAATTATTAGGCAAAATCCAGCCAAGAGATCCATCTACCTCTAGAGCTGCACTGTTAACGACAGAGATATTGAGTGCAGATATTAATTTTCTACCCAGTTTACACAGTGTATGTTTCTGTTTTGTCCCTACAGTTTTCATTTTCCTCTTTTCTATGGAAGTTCAAATGTTTCACCACATTAAAAAATATTTTCAGATGACCTATCTTTTTTCCTTCCTTTTATGAGAGGCAAAAAAAAGAATACCATGTAGGATATTTTAAATTTTTCCCCTATTAATCAAAACCCAAAATTTGCACTTAAATCATTTGGGCATTTGGGTACTAAACATAGGAAGAAAACCAATCATCTCATGAGGCTGAAATAATCACATTGATTGTTGCAGTTGAGCATTTTCATCAGACATTTATTAGCTTCCTTTTGTCAGCTTTTTTTGTAAACATATTAAATGTATTAATCAGTCGGTGAATGGATTTCATAAACATTGCTGCATTACCTGTTCTATTAATAGATGTAATATTTTCCATGAAGAATATTGATTACGGAAAAAAAAGAAGTAGAGTTGAAAAGGTTTTTCCATTCAAGGTTAAATAAAGTTTGGATTGATAACTGCATTCAACAGAAAACTCTACAATTGGGTGGGATTCAATTGCTTAACATCTGGTGTCATCTGAAGTGCCCTAAAGTATCTGAGGCATTTGTATGGGGCTAACGGGTAAGATACAGCGCTTGCAGAACAAACGCATATGGAGAAAAAGCTCTATGAAGTAACTTTACAGGCAAACCAAATTATACCATAACATAAAAATCTCAGATTTCTGGAGAATTTTTTTGCTCTCTCACATATGGGCAAGCCAACATTCAGAAATTCCACTTTCAGTTTCAGGTATCATGTCATTCTTCTTTTATTCTATTACATGTCTAATGGCCAAGTTATTTTTCTCAGTTCTCTTCAAGCAGTCTTGGATCATTGTGACACTAGACAAATATCCAGTTAACAGCAGTGCCCGTCAGTGTGTTTCATGCTGTTCCTATTGTCTGTGTCCTGAACTGATTCAGGAGTTCAGTTATTGCTTTCAATAAACACTTTTAGCGTTCTTATACTACCAATCTTTTTGTTGGTTTGCTTGTTTCTTTGTTTACTTCTTATCTCTAAAAGGTTCTTTGAAGAAGTATCCAAGCAGTATCTAAGAAAGCAGCTTAACAAGAAAAGATTCCAAGGTCTTTTTTCCTAATTAGGAAATCTTGCAGTAATCCAACTATTTGATTTAAGTGCAAACACATAGCTTTCAAAATGAAGCTATGCAAGTCTCAGGGACTGATTGTCCCTCGGTAATGCAAATAAGGGTCAGTCCACTTTCATAGCAACTACCTAATTATGTTATTGGGAACAAGCTTTGAGTGGCATTCACACAGAAAGTACATAGTCTTTATTGCTCTCTGCCACAAAACTACAATTATCTTCTTGAAGTGTGGGTTTTTTTCCAAAAATGTTCTGATATCCTGGAAAACATAAAATTTGATGGACTATTTTTAAATTGTCCTTTCTCTGGTTTCTTTTCTCCTCCTCTTCTTTCTCTCTATACTGCTGTTTGTCACATCAAAAATAGGACTCCTCTGTCAAATGCAGGTGTAATTATTGATGCTTCTTGTTTTAGTCCTTCCAAAACCGGATATTTTCAAGCCATTTCAAGAAACAGAACAATTAACGATCTAATTAAAACCTAATCTTATTAGGGTGTGTCTGTTTCCACATACATTAAGGAAACCTTGACTGTTTCCAGACAGCACTAGTTTATACTAGTTAGAGTCCAGTCTATAGTAGTTATATTACTCCTTAATATGTGTGTAACTATAACAGAAGACAAAATCTATACTGTATGACATTCCATCAAGGCTAACTGGACACTTAGTAGTTGGCACTTTCAGAGACTAGTTCCTTGAGACAAGAGTTGCTGTCCAGCACTGGGTACTCAGACCCTATTTTCACTGTATTTAAAAGTCTTCCTTATCATTTTACTAGAGGAAAAGAAGCAGGAATTCTGTTCCTGAAGTTTGTTTGACAGAGCAAATAATTAAATCTGTGAGAGGTGGAAAGACTGGTAGTCAATGAATATAGGAAGAGCAATCACCATATTCACCTTCATTTCAACATGCACCTTATTTACAAATACAATTTCAATAGCAGCTATTTTCAGACGGGCCTGGATCAGGTCTGAAGCATGTTATTTTAGCTCTGGAAGAGTACTTAGCTTCCAAGAGTCAGGTCCTGGCAAATGTTCAGAATCTTTACAGATAAAGGTAAATAAGGATTTCCCTCATCCAGTGTTTCTGCACTGATCACTATATTTCTCCAAAACATGACATTCAATTTCCCTTATGTTGTGTTTTGAAGCTACCCAGCTGGCAAAAAAGCATCACTCACTTGCTCACTCACCCCTACCCACCTCTGGTAGGATGGGGAGGACAAAATACAACAAAAGGCTCAAGAGTCAAGAAAAAGGTCAGGGAGGGGCTTACTCACCTATTATGGACACAGGCAAAAGGCAGACTCCACTTGAAGAAAACAAAACCAATTTAGTTTAAACAAAAAGCACCACCAATTTACCAACTGAATCAGAGCTGGAGAGTGATAAATACAACTAGATCTTCAATACAACCTGTCCCCAGTTCTTCCACCTCCTCCCCTTCAGAGGCACAGGTGGGGCAGGGAATGGAGGTTGCAGTCAGCCCCAGTGGTTTTTGCCACTTCTTCCTTTGCAGGGAAAGACTCCTCATGATCCTCCCCTGTGACAATGTGGTGTCCCTCCCACAGAAGACAGTCCTCCACAAACTTCTCCTTCTCATGGGTCCCATGCGATGGACTGCTTCAGTGTGGGTTTCCCCTAGACTCACGGCTTCATTCAGGATCAGTCCCCTGCTCTGCTGTGGGACCCTTCATGGGCCGCAGACAGGATTCTTCTCCACTGTTGATCTCTAAGGGCTGCAAGGGCTCAGCCCACCATCTCACCGCAGGCTGAAGGGGAATGGCTGCTACCATGTGCCTCCCCACCTCCTTCCTCACTGACCTCAGTGTCCGCACAGTTGTCTCTACCACATCCCACTCCTGTCCCTCACAAAAGACCTCCCAAATCAAAGGAAGTTGCCCAACAGGCTTTCCCTTTTTAAATATGTTATCTCAGAGGAGTTGATTGGCTCAGCCTTGGCCAGAGGCCGGACCAACTTGGAGCTGGGGGAACTTCTCAAAGCTTCTTACAGGATCCATTCCAGGAGCCCCCATCCCCAAACCTTCCCACGCACAAACCCAACACACCTTATCTAAGCATCCTTCGAAAGGCATCGAGCTGTTCTCTAGAATCAGTTGCCTTCCTACCTTCTATATGCTATAGTATGCATAATCAAAACGGTAGATCAAAAGACATTTGATTTCATTTTGGCTGTGAATATTGTATCAATATAATTTTCACCAAATATAGAAAACTGAGTACACTGATTAATCACAAAGTCAAAATGGGTATGCTTTACTCAAATTTGTTTACTTAGAATTTTATGACATGGTTAAAAATGAATGGTGTATATGTTACATTATTTACTGAACCCATTGCATTTTAATGATGCTACACGTATATTCACACTGTGTTTATGTTCATATTTTGTATCTCTCATCATACTGTCTGGGCACTTTTCAACTGTAGTAAGCAAAAGAAGTTCTCCATCTCCTATGAGATTTGGTATCATCGTATTTTACTTTCTGTATTGTGTAGTTATTTCCAGTACCTCTGTGGTACTTCTGCATTCTGGGAAGATTTATTTGCTCAAGAGAAAAAATAAGTGCCTTTTTCCTCTTTATGCCTCTGGTGATGACTGGAAGACAGGCTGGGACTTGATCTCTAATGATTATATAAACATGAACTTAGTGTAACTGAGTATTTTATGTAGCCCTGTGTTACAGCTGAAAAATCTGCTCAGGTGATTTAACAGGAATGGTAGAAGTCTGGATCAGGACTTTGCTGCAATTCTGAACACAGTATATCTGATTTACATATGCCTATGCATTTCTTAGGTTTGGGTTCAAGTATCTGATTTGCCTTGAGAAGGTCTTGGCTTGTGAGTTCTTCTACAGCAGATAGTACATTCTTTGATAGAAGCAGCTATTTAACGGCATTTAATTTCTCCTCTTTTGCCTTTCATTGCCACTTCTGATATATATATTAAAAAAATTTGTTAGAAACCCTAGAAACTGGGTTTCTAGGAAGAAAAATGAAAATCTTGACAAGATTAATTCAGTAGGAAGTGACATGGTTTTTTTTTCTAAACTTCAAGAATAACTTCTTATTTATAAACACTGAATTTAACAGAAGAAAAAAAGTACCGTGTTTATCAGATAACGGCTTATTTAGATTAACTTCAAACATGTTACACTCTGCTTTTAATCAATTTAATTGAAATAGACTCTTGCAATTATCCAGCTTATCATGTATTTCTTATTTTTCTTTAATTTCCTATGGAAGTTAATGTCTGGAATATAAACAAAATTAAGGCTAATTCCATAACTCTTGTTTCCTTTCACTGCTCAGTAACCTGAGTATCAGAGTTTTAGTGAAGGATGAAAGAATAATCCTAGTGAATCAACAGTTAGTTGAAAAACTGTTCATTCTTCACATTAAAATACACTTGCTCAAAGCTTTGGGAAAGTTATGGTGTTAAGGGTACCTTCAGCATTTCTCGAAAGATATCCAAATGTTCAAGAACAGAGAGCACAGAGTTGAATTTTATTAAACAAAATAGAAATTGCATGATATTATGGCTTTTTGTCCCCAAACTGTGTTTCTTTGTTGACATTTCTGTGGAATTATGGACCCCATGCTGGCTTGTCTCTTATTCTTACTGAACTCTAAGGGTGGTCTTGGCAGTGTTTTCAGTGTACATGCATGTATGTTTAGGAGTGCTTACAATAGAAGCAGAGTGAAGCTTGGTACAAACAGTCAAAGAATGACCAAAGAAGTGGGACAGATCATGTGAAAAGCAATTCTGGAGCTTCTTGGCTGTAGGAAAGCACAGTTGTGCACATGCACATACACGTATTGTTTAACAAGTAGAATAACGAAGAGGTTTTGGCACTAGAATACAGGAAAGACTAAATTATTTCAGCTAAAATAGAAAGAAACTGAAGTTTTGTCAGATTTTGGAAATGAACTAATTTAGTAACTGAACCAGATAGTTAAGATCTTGCCCCTCAAATTTCTAATACTGGTGTTGGACTGAAGCTTGAAGTGTTGAACTGGAGCTCAAAGCGCTGAAATTAGGCAATTAAAAAAACCCCATTGATGCACTTTGAGCCAGTACCACACACACTGTCTAATAGTCCATCAAGGAACTATACAAAATGGCATAAGCCCTCCTGAAATAAGACATAGATTGAGATGCTCTTTGGTGTTTGGAAGACAAAGGCAGAAGCTACCATGTAGAGTGGAAGAGACTTGTAGCAGAAGTAGTTCACAAATCCTCCCCTCAAGGAAATGCAAATATTGGAAGAAAAAAAGCATTGGAACTGCAAAGCCTGAGAAACACAAAATGAGGAAATACTGCTATGTGAAGGTCTTCATCAAAAGGCCTGTGTAGCACGGTTTTAATCAGTACTAAATCATACAATGAAAGAGGAAAAAACATCTGTCTCCACCATTTAGGATTTCATTACCTGATACTGACTGGCTCTAGGGCAAAACCAGATTATCACTGTGAAATCTGAGAGGGCATCTAGTTTTGCTTTATATAAAGGTATGGGAAGTCTACCCCATCCCCATCCATCTTACAAAGATGTCTGAAGAGGATGTGGAAGTCAGTGATACACTAAGCATCCGAAACACACGCAAATTTTTGGCTCGTTCAAGTTTAAGTTGCTCTCACCTAACTATAGGCATTTAATTGAGATGCTTGGCTTCCACAGGGTCTCTCTAGAGTCAGTGCAAAGAAGAAAGCACTTCCTCCAGGTAATTCAGGCCATCACACTCATGATGTGGAAGTGCACTGATTACGGGGATAGCCTAGGGTGATGAGGGCCCTGTGTGAAGTACTTCACTTAATACATAAAGTTAGATTGACTGCATCTGAGACTTAAGTTTTAAACAGAATTTATATTAAAGCCTGAAGCAGCTTGGTCTGTTTTTAATTCACTGAGCAACCTGTATAATATATACTGTGCATTTAAGAAATGTGCAACATTTATGCAGTCGTTTAGACTAGCATTAGAATATTCTGATGATTCATAGATAAAAAAAATAATTTATTTTCATGGCTTTACTCTCCCTGCACTCTCAATGCATAATGCTCAAGGGGTTTGTGGCAATATGCCATGAATTCTTACCTTTCTGGAGCAAAGTCTCCCTGGTTTGCATAACAAATTCGGTCTGTTGCAATGCCTGTGTCTAGTCATTCATCCTTTCAGTCCTAGGCATTTACAGCACCAGAAGGCAGAAATAATTCAACTTCTCTTTCAAGAAAACCTCTGGGTTTTGCACTGTTGTTTAACCTCTTTATTGACTTGACTTGCGGTCTCTCACAGACAGATATGCTAACAACTCTGTAAAAGCACAAAAAATAAGACAGGTAATGTTGAAAACTTTTTCAGAAGAATCACTCATATATAAGTTTTTGATGTATTGATAGCTGCTTCAGCTACTTTTGTTCAAGTACTGAGAGACATACTAGCCTACTTTTACATCAAAATAAGGAGTAAAAGTTGGAATTTTTTATCCAGATGCTGCTAAAGGGAAAGACTCTCGTGCAAAAAGATTTCTTTTATTTCCTTTAACAGCAAGCACAAATTTTAGAGTCAGGAAAGTGGTGTAAAGTGAGGAGTTGAAGAGGACAGAAGGTACTTCCACCTGACCGTGTACCCATCCTAGGTAACTGGGTGCTGCAGAAAGGCCAGTTCCGCCAGGCAATAAGTGCAGGTGATTGGAAGTCAGAAATTTTCATTTCAGTACATGAATACTTTGTCCTACAGACACAGGAAAATTCCTTTTTTGCTTCCATCACCATCCATTTCCATAGGACAATGTCACAATTATGTTCTGAATCAGAGGGTAGCATTTCCTAATGATCTGTACCCTCTTTCAAGTCTTTCTGTATAAACACATTTGTTACTTTTGTATGCTCCTCTTTTCAGAACACTGGTAAGGATGAATGGCAAAAAAACACCACAGGTATTTGGATTGTAGAGAAGAAGAAAGTCTCAAAGTTGTATCTTGTTTTCGGACTGTAAGAAAATGTCAGGCCACAGATCTCTAGAAAGGTGTATAATATAAACAGAAACAAGATAATTCTTCCTATCAAAATAATTAGTGTGTGCTCCATAATTATAGTTTTCCAGACATTGGATGTTATTATAGGAGCTAAAGAAAGCCATAGATACCCACCCATCACTGTGCTTCTTTTTGCATCTCAGTGCATTTCTTGTTGAAATTGCAATAATTGTTACTCTCACTTAGGTTCAGGCTTGATTAAAATACTCTTGAAACCAAAAGAATACTTTTTTAGCATTAACGATCAGGATCTCAAAGAGAAAAATTTAAATGTAGAAGGAGAGATGCCAAAAGGATCCAAAAAGTAATTTATATCTATGCTTATGCACCGTGTCTTGCTTTTTGACTCACTGTCAGTATATTTAGCAGATGTTCACTGGGGTATCTTTGTAACGTTGCCCATGGTGATGTCTAAATATAAAAGGGAGCAGAGTAAATTGTACTAATAAACCACAGCAATTTGTTATAGTCTTGTTGCAGTTCATTGCAGCCAGGGAGGAATTTCAGAAGGGCTTAGCTGCTTGGTCTTCTGAGCCAGAGGAGGTAATCTAAGAGCTGGAACACAGTCCTCAAAGGTTCCTCTTCTCTGCAGTCCAAGGAATGACTGTTCCCAATATGGATACCTATGCAGTAGTTTTTGTCAAATTCTCACATTTCCACCTTTGTAAACACCACAGGAGAGAGCTCAGCACCATCTATAAGTGAGCTCAGCATCCGCACAGCCAGCCATGCTGAACTCCTTGTTGCCATGACTATCGTGATATTTACTGTCCCAGGCAGGTAATTCAAATTTACAGCTGCAAATGGAAGCTTCAGTCATTCCAGTACCTGTGGTGTAAACATACTCTGAATTCATGGATGGCAGGCTGCAGTCTTCCAACCACCTGTGGTTTACAGATACCCATCAAAGACTGGAGACAAAAAAGCACACTGTCTGTAAATCCTGTACTCATCTGATGCATAAATTGCTACCTTCACACACACAGAGGAAGTATATCTAGCTGTGCTCCTCCTACTCACATAAAAATAGCTTTGCAACTCATTCTTTAATCTCAGGCAAGTTGCTTAATCCTACTGTACATCTATTTTCCAGTCTGCTAAACGCTTTGAAATGAAAAGATTACCTATACCAGAAAAATGCTGTGAAGTAACATATATTAACACTTACAAAACAGTCCAAAAATATTAGACAAAGGGTGTGAACATTTTGATAGTTTTCTGCTTTAAATTATATTAAAGCGGTATATAATTGAAACAGAAAAACAAAATTTGGACAAAATGTAAATGCATGAAAACATAAACACGGAATCCAAATAAACAGCTATAAAAATGTCATTTAGAAGAACTGATCACGTCATGAAAAGGCACAATATGCCTAAAACTATCCTTAAAACAGCAGGAACCTCATTTGGCTGCATTTCCACAGTAGCACCTGTTGGTGGCTTGGTAGGAAAAAGACATTTTTCCTTAAAAAAAAAAAAATAAAGAAAGGTAAAAAACAAAGAGCCTTCAAACGCGCATTTCAGAGGAAGCCAAAAGTGCAGCATCTGTATAATGTGGAGCTGCATCTAAAATTAGGTAAGAAAAACAATCTCTTGCAAAAAGTATTAACAAAGCAATATGCTGTTAAAGCAGGTTTATGGTACAATCTGAATGGTTTATAAAATATGTTTCAAGGTTTTCAGGCGGTGGATGATTCTATAAAGTTGTTAGCCACTTAGTCTGAGCACAAAGGTAGTGATTCTGATTTTATAAATTAATTTTAGAAAAATGCCAAGCCATGATATTTGAGTATAAAGGCTAGAGATAAAAAAAAAAAACCATATTCGAAATAGAAGGAAAATACTTAATCTTTTTTTTCAATAAAGAAGTTTTGAATAATAAGTGATATCTGTGATTCACAGGGTTTTAAAAAGTATTAACAATATTGTTTTTCCCCATTGCTTCTAAAATTACTTATTAAAATCTTATAGGCTTTTGGAAGACTGTTACATATACAGACCTACAAAGATACCTATGTTCCTATGTCTTTTCGAGAGGTCAGCAGTTGCTAATAGGCAATAAACTCTCTCCAGAGATACTTTTTTAATGACATAAGTGTATTTTTATCCTGAAGTATGCTATCAATCTGTGTAAATGCTCCAGATTAGAGGAAATATTTGTAATTTTGTAATTTTTATAAATCCTACTTAAAATTTCTAGACATTATAAAGAGCAAAACAATACTACAGTTGAATTCCAGTTTGTGACTATTTCTGGATAGAAGACTGCATCTGGGAGCTGGATGATTCAAGCCAAGTATTTCAAGTGGAATCACATGCATAATAGAGTTCATCTAGCAATTGTTAGAAAGCTCTGGTCATCCAGCAAAGGAATAGATCCTCTTCCCTCCTCCCCCTGCTATGAAACTGCATTATAAGTTATGAATACCAACTATCAACACCTATAGATCAACCTAGAAATAACACAGAGTTGCCAATCATTTCCCCACAATATTCACTGAAACATCTAAAACACTGAATATTTTAAAAAATAAAGGAAGGCTATTTTTCCTGAGTGCCACAAAAGGAAAAATAACAGTTGTTTGTCCATATTAGTAGTGTGAATAATTACCTTTTACAGGAGTACCTCTAGATTTACAAATTAAATTTTGAAGCTGTAGGCAGTTTCAGCCAATGCAAAAATTTGAAGATCTCATATCTTCAAAACCCCAAAAGTAGGCATGTCAACTTTAAGTCAGCTGGTACAAATGACCCACTGCTGGGTGGCATGTTTGCTAAGCTAAAATGTATACTAAATCTATTGTCAATTAAATCAACAGCCAGGCAATTAATAAAAAAGATTATGTCTCAAAAGGGTTGAACATTAACAAATCTTTAGTGAATATTAAGACAACCAAGTATGAATGTCTTAATTTCTGTATTTCAGGCTTTTACAGTGAGAACTGGGTATACAATTAATAAACTCACCAAAAAATGGTGATTCTTGTGATTGAAACTGAGTATTCAGAGGTGCTTAATTTGTCAAGAGATCTGTATTTAACATATCACAGAGGGTGAGAAAGACTTTGAAGATATGAAAAAGCTCTCACATATCATGACAAATGATTTGGATCAGATCACTGATTGCTAATCAAAATAAGGGAAGATTTAATGCAGGGATGAGAACAAAAATAAAATTAATTAGAAGGAAAACACTTTTGGGTAATAACTTAGCAGTCCTACTATTAGATTCTATCGAAACTGGCAAAGTAAGTAACAAGTTTGTCTCCAATCACCTCTTCAAACATTGCTGAGCTAAATGATAGGAAATGAACCCTAATAATTACTTCTGTAAAGCATGAGTATTTTTTTTTTTTTGGTCCTTAATACACTTTATAGCAACAAAGCTACAGTAATGTACTACAGTAATATAATCTATGATATTCCTCAGATATCCATACCTGCTATTATTATGTGGGCTAGCATCGAACACAAGTTCCCTCATCTCTTTAAATTACAGCCCAATTGATAGATTCTTGAAATGGAAACATTCAGATCTCATTTTGTTGACCCTGGGATTGCGGCAATCATACATATTGCCTAGAACACGGCACCTCTATTTTCAAACCATAACACAGACTATCCTTATGCTGTCAGGCACAGGTAAGAACCGTGCACAGAAGCACAACAGTGAAAAATCCACAGGGTAATCTGCGAAGATGTTTTGGCATGTCTTCTCTTCAATGGCTGTTGTTACTGCTTTTTGTAATGTAGTGGGAAAGAGGGAAAGGTGCAGGAAACTTACACAATGACACGATCCAGAACAGACACTGCAATCACTAGTTTGCCATTACTTTTGAGTCTCTGTTCAATTATCTGAAATATAAATCAAGATCTTGCCAAAACCAAAATTAAATGCAGCTCACTTCTCAGTAGGAGACTGATTGACTTGGTGTGTCATTTTTTTTTATAACACATCTACATTGTGAAACATACTAATCCAAGTTCAAGATTCTTTATCACCTTCTCAGCTTTCTATCTGACAGGAAGATATATAGAGGCAAGCACTGGGTAGCTAAGGTAAAATATGAACATATTGATTTTTCGGGTTGTAGCAGATTAAGTAACCTGTAAAAACCAAAATTCACCAGGAAGAAAAAAGGCCTGAGTCAAGTGCCCTCATGTCTTCGGTCTGAGTTGTTATTTTTGGACGATTAAGAGGAAAATCTTTTATTGCTCAGGAAACCAGTATATTTATTGCTTTCCTTTAAAACCTAGAATGCTAGTAGTTGATAAAGCACATTTTCCTGGACTGTACCTAACACATACAAAAAGATCCACTGAATTAGAACTAAAGTTACCTGTTTCTATATAAGAAAAGGCAACTGCCTGCCACCTTTTCCTTTCTGTGGAAACGGTACCCACATGTTCAACACATAATTCACTATTAAAAAAGTGGTTCTTCAGAAAAATCATTAGGTCTAATGTTTCTGATATTCCTTAGGTAAGCACACTCCTCCCTTACTCCTTCCAAAACAGAGGGAAAATTGAATTCTCAGTAATCACACGGACCAAGATGGTTTGCCATTGTTCTTGCACTTTCATACCAAGATGTCTACTGTTAGCTTGCAATAGCAGGGGAATGGGGCCAGCTGATTCAGAAAGTCATCACCAGGATCATGTTCTTGTGGCATATGGCTTTTCATTTTAAAGGTCAACCTTGGGCAGAGATGATTTACAAGTATCCAGAAGGTGATTACCATCAGAATGAAGTAAATTAAACTAATGAACTTTTTCTCCAGTTTTATGATGTACTTGTAAAATTAGTCTTTGATTAATCCTCCAAACTGCCATATCACTACTCAGTAACAGAGAAGGCACTTGAAATTTTTGATCTGTGTCATCACTGGTATTCTTTGGATGCCCTCAGCTTTTTCTTTTTCTAGTGATGGCATTCTAAAATAATTTGTGTGGAAAGCAAAGGGTATTTCTTATATGAAAACTTTCATTGTTTTCAAGATTTTCTTGAAACCTTGTAGCAGTTTTCAAATCTCAGAAGGATTAACACATTATAAAGGTCCCTGAAATCAGCAGATGAGTTTTTCAAATTATTTTGAATTATGTGACTGTAGAAGATAAATTCAGAGGGAGAAATGTGGAGGGTGAAGACAGCAGACTACAATCGCACTCAGTTTGAGATGAAAGTGAAGCAGTGGAGGATTGTACTAGCTGCAAAATCAAAGAAAAAATGAAGCTTGAGTTGGGTTGATGGTCAATAATCCTGTGCCATCAGAGATCAGGAGGAGGAAAAGTTAATTGAATGGGGAGGGACACAGAAGTGAGGATCAGGACACAGAGCCAGGCTCAGAAACATGTATTCAAGGAACTGATGCACAACCTAGAATCTTGAAGAGAAGAAAGAATAATCAGTAAGATAATCTCATGTAATAAAAACCTGGACTTACCAGAGTCAAATGTCCGTACTCGTCCAGATCATGTTACCAAGTTTCTCAGAGAGACCATTAACAATGTTACTGGGCTGGCAGCTCAAGTGAACTGCCACTTCCAAGGAAACAGACGTCAGACCACCAAGCTGCAAACCCCTCAGAAACAGAACTCTGGTAAAAATGCCACCAGGCCAAAGATGACAAAATCTTTGGCTCTAGATCTTGTTTAAAATACCAATTCATTCGCAATACTCAGCCTATGTTGCTTTTTTATTGCTTTTTTATTGCTTCCCTCTCCCTCCAGCTCTGCTCATGACAGAGTCTTCCTCTCCTCTTCTCTACTAAGATTTCTTAAGCTTCCTTCTTCACGCAAGCCTGGTCATTCTGGAGATACCAAACGATCCACACAGTAAAAGTAGGGCATCATTAGGACCCATTTTACGAGGAATGCATGAAGACCCCTAAAGGGGTAGGATGAAATTGCTCAGTGTGATGTTTCTACACATCTTTGGATGGCTTCTATTTCCTGCCCAAGGCGGTGTTTTGGATGGACTGTAGTACATTACAGAATAAAGAAGAGTTAGAGGAGGGCACTTTACACATTCAGACAATCTGTTTGAAATGTTTTGGAATCCCATGCTATATTTTACTTTGTAATTACCTAGTACCTTATAGCTTGCCTCTTTTTATTGTTGGTTGGCTGCGCTGGGTTTCTGTGTGTGAACTGTGTGTGAACTCTACTATGAACTGTAAAAAAGAACCCTCCAGGCAATAGCACATATTTAAAAACAAACAAACAAAACATGCAGTAAGCAAAACATAAAAAATGGTGTAGCGATCCAGCAGTGTCTAGAGATCTGGAGAATCTAGGCAACCAGTCTTGAATGTGAGAATTAGAGCTGCTAATTTTTCAGAAATACTTTTTTTTTCTCAGAAATAGCAGAACATGCAGAGGTACAGCACTCAGCTGGAGCTTCGTAAGAAGACACAGTGTCACTTAGGAGGTAGGAAATATGTCAGATGTTCTTAGGTCAACATGCAAGTGATGGAAATCTTCCAGCCAGGATATTTTCTGACATGAAATGGTTGAAATAGGGATGCCATCTGAGCCCTACAAAAGGGATGAGACAATCCAAGCCATATCAAATGAAAAGCCAAGAGTATCTCCATGCAGAATGCATAAAGATATTTTGTATATGAAAATGAGGGAAACCTTGTTTTTGAGACTTAAGCTGGAAGAGCACAGTTTATAAGCAAAGCCTGCAACATGCTCTTTTCTTCCTCCACTTAACATCAATTCTGCAATTAAGAAATGCATGTAAAGTATACTTCCCCTATCCTGTTGCACAGAAATCAGTTAATGGGAAAATCAGGAAACCACTTGGGTTTAATGGTAGGGGATTTTAGCTGATGTTGTTTTTGCTGCTGCTTTCATCAGGTGCACAGAATAAGGTGAAAAGATTAAGCTGTTGTCTGCATTCTCTTTTCCTCAATATGGACTTAATTAATGCTTTACCAATCAAGCTTGGATTTCAAAGATAATAGAATACATGAAAATATTTTTCATTTAAATTTTTCACCTCATAACAATGACAAAATGTTCATATATTTAACTAGCATTTATACATCTGTGATTTCTTGGGGAAGCTTTTCATCTCTTTCGGGTGGAAGCAAGTAAGCATTTGGGAAAACAGTGCCTGAGAAAGAGGGGGTCAAAAAGCTCCAAAAAGATCAAATATTCACCCTCTTACCCTAAATCTTAATGTTCTTCCTAGAAAATATTGACAAGTCAGTGTTTCCCCATCACTTATGTAATAAATTATATAATCTATAAACTAAAATACAGTTAGAACATTGTATTAAATCTCAGTCATTTAAAATGAAACAGTGAGTATTTTAGAGTAGCGTTTTCTTTGTACTGCAGAGATCTTAATTGAGAATATATGTAGCTGCATTAAATTCTGTTTTTATGGAGGCAAATGAATATGAAGTGCATTTCTGCTTTGGTGTTCTTGATACTAAGAGCTTGATCGTTAGAAAGGATTCTTAGACACATATTTCTTACTTGAAATGAAACATGACATGTCTACAGCAGATCCATTAAAATATTGAGCAGAAATATCAGCAGAACTTGTTTGTTTGTTTTCCCCCTATGCTGTTAATTAGACAGATGATATATCTCCCCAGAAGTTCAATCTGATTAACCGGCTACTGATGGACATTATTAAAGGATAAGAGAAGACAGATACACTGATTAGGAAGTTAGGTGTTGCTTGGTGACATTGACACAAACCTTATGTCTTGCCTAACTGAACTCGCAGCATTCATCAGTACTATCTCATTGATATGTCAGTTGGATGTTTTCATGTTCAGATACACCATGCTACAGGTAGTCCATGATATTTTGAGCGCTTAGCTATAGCTAAAAGAAAACTCTCACAGCCTGTACAAAATTACACCAAAGTTGTCACTCTCTAGGTTAACAATGACAGTGGGTATTTATTTACAAGATTTTTTTTCTGGCTTACCATCTGTCATCATGTTCTGTGTTTTCACTGGCACATAAAAGCTGATTAGTCCACATCAGTGAGTGCTGCTTTGAAGAACAAATTAAAATACACCAAAAGTTATATAGTTCTTTAATTGCCTCCCTGGAATGTATCCAAATGAAAAAAATGTTTGCTTGGATAAAGTTATATAAGAGTCCTCTAGGGAATAACCAGCATGACCCCTGTGCTATTTGGATAAGGTTACAGGACCTGGTACCACTGGGACAAAATAATGTTGCTTAGCACTAAACTGTATCTCAACGTACTGCACCTCAAATGCTGTGTATAGTTTTTGGCCCCTCACTACAAGAAAGTCATTGAGGTGCTTGAGAGTGTCCAAAGAAAAGCAATTAAACTGGTGAAGGATCTAGAGAAGAAGTCTTATGAGAAACAGCTGAGGGACCTGGGGTTGTTTAACCTGACAAAAAGGAGGCTCAGGGGAGACCTTCTCACGCTCTACAACTATCTGAAAGGAGGCTGTAGTGAGGTGGGGTTGGTCTCTTCTCCCAAGTAACAAGTGATAGGACAAGAGAAAAAGGCATCAAGTCACACAAGTAAAAAAATTATTTACTGAAAGGGTTGTCAAGCATTGGAACAGGCTGCTCAGTGAAGTGGTGGAGTCACCATCCCTAGAGGTATTCAAAGGATATGTAGATGTGATGCTGAGTGACATGGTTTAGTGGTGACCTGGCAGTGCTGGGGGCTTGGACTTGATGATCTTAAAGGTCTTTTTATAGAATCATAGAATAATTTTGGTTGTAAGAGGCCAATAATACTGCAAATGAGTTTGATAATGCCCAGAAATTAATCAAGAATGGATTTAATTTCAAGTAAGAAGACAGAAATTTTACAAGGAACCTATCTGGACCAAAAAGATGATATATTGTCATGGTTTAGACCCAACTGGGAGATGAGCACTACATGGCTGATTGCTCACTGCCCCCTCTCCCCTCGAATGGGAAGGAGAAGAGGGAGAAAAATAGAAAACCCCTCGGGTTGAGATAAGAAGAATTTAATACAACGCAAAAAGAGAAGTAACAGCAACAGTAATAACAATGAAACAATACACAAAACGAGCGATACAGAACAAAACTGAGAACTGGTGCTGTCCCAAGCCAGTTTCAACCCCCCACCACAAACTTCATTTTGCCCACCCTTACTCTCCATCCCCCCCCCCCCCTTATATATCAGGCATGAGGACAGTACNNNNGAATAACCCATTGGTGGGTTGAGTGGTGGCCCCCTCCCAACTTCTGGTGAAAATTGACCCTATCCTAGTTGAACTCAGGACATATATATATATATGTGTGCATGTACCTCCCACAAGATATTAGATATTTGCCATGCCAACACATCCAGAATGTAATTGTGTATCTGTACAAATGTTGTCACCTCTGCAGTTTGCCTAGTTATGGCTTTACCGGTTCTATGATGCTCTTGCAATCTAGTCCTAGCAGAAATACTTCCATTCCTCATAACCACCCAGATAAAATATTTTAAGAGCAGGTCTCTCAGCACTTTGCTGTTTACAGTCAGTGCAGAAAGCAATACCACACCTGATCTGCAACTGCAGCACAATGATCAGGCAGTTCCATGCAAATATTTCGCATTTTACGCTGTCTGTCAACAAAATACTTCATTTAAAGTTAAGGTGACGATACTTAATTTTCCAGTCCTTTAGAATATAAATTTTGACTACATTCCAGGTCTTCTCTTTGAACAATATTTTGACAAGAACCTATGGCTACAAGCACCACTTGGGTAAAACACTGTATCCATGCAATTTAGGTGTCAGGTGCTCCTACTTTTTTAAAGCAACTTCAAGGGTGTGGAATTTGCTCGGCTTTAATGTGCCTATCAATTATTTCTTCCTTTCCTCCATCATTCCTTTCTTTCTGTATGTGGTTTTAAATATTCATCTAAGAACTGCGATATTAGCTGATTTCATTCCATTCAGCCTTTGGATTTGAGTCTCAATGGGAGGCTATATTCAAGATGCAAATGTTGTAAGGGCTTCCAGAATGTATCAGAAACAGATTTTTGATTATGCTGCAGTGGTCATGATATGGATGAGCACATGTGAAGCGTTAAATAAACAAAAGCATTATGGTAATGTTTATTATGCCAAAATCTTCTACTGGTTGAACCCTCCTGGCTCCTTCTTGTTTTTACGATACAGTGTTGACTTGACATCCCATTGGTTCATATCCACATCTTGAAATTAATTTCTATGTTAATAAAGTAGTGTAACTTAAAGTTTAAAAATACAATTAACTCTTCACTGAAAATAAGAAATACGATTGTCCTATTTGGTCTGTTACAGATTACTGCTAGCCCAATTCAGATTAGCTCTCATTACTAGCTGGGATGTAAAAGATGCTCATTTAGCACCATATGTTGAGAAGGTCTTAAGATTAAATTCTGCTGCCTCCTCTTGGCCAGCAGCTCATTAAAACAGACCTCGTTTGCATGCATCATCAAGTGTTCTTGCCAGAAACGGTGCAGTAGCATTCTGTGGTTTGTCTGCCAGCGACTCAGAATAAACTATTTCATTTCTCTTGGTAAAGAGAAGGCATCCGTCTGCACGGCAGCCACAGCAGTTCTGCTGCACTTCCTTTTAGGAGCTCCTTGCATACTGCCCGAGTACTGTCTTATGCAGGGAGGCAGCTCAAGGACTCAGGCATCTATTATCAAGCTGACTTTCTAAGTCTCCTTTCAGCACAACATTTTGGTAGTATGTGAGTTTAGAGATTTACTGCAATTAACGAAACAAATTATTGTTAGCCTGGAAACCACCACTTACATTTGCAGGGATGAGATGACTATAGGCCTTATGTTCTACCTTTTACACTCTGTGCATCCTTTTCTTAAGAAGAGAGATTACCTGAATTATCCAAATAACAACAGAGATAGGAAGAGAATGATGGTATCTGTCAGTTTGTCAATAGTTCACATGTATGCCAGTTTTTCATTCAGTTCTAAACACTACAATAAATCTGTAAGACATGCACCCTGTGATATCTCCTCTTTTTACTGTGTCTTTTTACTTCTTATTTGCCTTTTTCTAATATTTAACATAACTTGCAAATAAATTCAGTTTTTCACAGCATGGCACTCACTATTCTACGTAAAAACCAGAGCTATTAATCTGATGCCAGTGACATTCAGTGGACATTTCTTCTCATGCTAAGGACAGATACCTAAAGGGTCTACACAGCTGAGACCAAGGTCTGAGGCACTCAATTCAGATATGACAGTCCTTGTTTCCAGGACTTCCACTCTGTTTTAGCTTTGGTGGTATCAAAAAGCCCCAAATCCCTGGAGTGGTGACCAACACTGGGAAGCCTAGAGCTTAGCTCCAGGTTCCAAACACCAATGCAGTGATAATAAAGATAAAAGTCTCTGAAAATGTTGCAGGGATCAATGGCAATAGGGCTTTCAAGCTGTGCAGAAGTAGGAAGCAAGCTCCCAGAATAACGGAGAAAAATCTTGAAGTCTTGTATTTTCCAATCCTTTACACCTAACCAAATCCATCCGATAAATAAGCATTTTCAAAATAAAACCCTACCTTATCTTCAACCATCTGTGGTTCATATGCACATATTTTGGGGTACTTTTCAAAAATGAATTACACACTAAGTACATTTAAAATTCTCTCTGAAGGATGGGGCCAGTTTTCTTACAGAGTTGGAGAGTTGGATGTTTGTTTAGCATGTTTCGGATGAAATCGAAGGAGACAAATGAGGTCTTGGAAGCAGTAATCCTGCTGTATTTAAGCTAAGAAACCCTGTCTCTCAGCAGGACTAAACAGCCCAGGGACAGCTATTCTAATAGGGAAAACCTATTTCAAGGACCTGAGCAAGCTCATCACAATCTGGTAAGAGCACAGTGACATGGCACTGTAGCATCACAGACTCAGTCTTCTCTTGCAGAGAACTCAGTCCAAAGAAGCATAGAACTGGTTTTCCCTGAGAGTTACTGACACAAACATTATTATTATTATGCTATGTTTTTTTAGCTTAGCCATCAAAGTAATAATTCCCTTCAAAACAGAGACCCTTGTTAGACCTGTCATGCTTTAAATCATACTTCCACCCCTGCACTACTATAACTTCCTGCCAGAATCTCCTCAAAGCAGCTTTGCAGTGGGTGTGCGTGCTTCATAATGAAAGGACCTTTTTCTAAATGCCGTCAGTGTGTTTTGACAACTTAATATTATATTAATTTAAATTCAGGCAAACAATACCTACACAAAAAATTTAAGATGACACAGCAGAAAAACGCCTAAGATGAGGTCCCATTCAAACCCAGTTTGTAACCAGAGAAGTATTTAGTCTTCCCAGAGCAACGTAACAAGAGAAGATCACCCTTGGTTTACAACTTAAGAACTTTCAGTTCATGACAAGCCAGTCAGAACTGCCCAGCTTCACACCTTGAGCATCAGGCACATGGAGATGGCCTTCAATTTTTCAGACCTCTGAGGTGAGAAGTAGCCTCACACACCCAGGCAGGCAGTGACCCAGTCTGGTGCGCACGTGCCTGCTGTGCCCTTGGGCCACAAAGGCATGGGAGAAGCCACAGTACTGCACATTAGCCACAGTGTCTCTTGGCTCTGCATCACATATCAGGCCTTATGAAGAAAAGACCCCTTCTATCAGTGAGCAGGTGGCTGAGCTGCAGGAAAACCTGTTTTCTCCCCTTGCACTACCAGACAGACACCACTGCACGACACAGAGCACACCACCATCCAATTCTTTGGCAAGAAACATGAGCTATCTGACTTCAAGACATGCCAAAGCCACACAATACCAGTGAAAAGTGTAGGAGCTGGATCCAGGTGAAAAGTGAATATAAAGCCTGAAAAAAATCCTGAAAGCAATCTATTATTGTAAATGCAGTGATTTTTTTCATAACATGATGAAATTCAGCACAAAATTTTGCAGCAACAGGCACAGTGTAACACAAATAAACACATTATCAATTATTAAAAATTATTATGAGAAGTCTTTACATGATTCCTCATACAACAGTCTAAAGCAATTAAGAGTAGGATTTTAGTAACATAAGAGTTGCAAAGACATGGCAGGAAAATAGGACAGGAATTTGGAGGTAATCTAACAGCAACCTTGTGCCATATTTACAAAGACACAGAGCAGTATTTTGAAGATACACAGAAAACCTACAAAGCAAAATTATGTCTACATTTGTAAAGAAAAGTCAAAACCCACCAGCCTGAACAGTTGACAATTTAAAGAATAAAATCCCTTACTTATGTGACAAGCTCGAGAGTAAAAATCTAAAATTTGGCATTGTCCTTTTGCAAATATACCCACATGACTCAAAATATAGTCTAGAGATATGTGTTTCTAGTTACATAGTTATACCATGTACTCCTGATGCTAATAAAAGCATGTTAATAACTCATGTTTTGGGTCAATCTGCAATGATTTTTGGTTTTGTTTGAACATAGAAAAAGAAGAAAAAAACCCAAACCAATTCAACTAAGCTATTTAATTTTATAAGAAACATTTAATATATTTTTTTAACCAATATGTCATTTTAAACTCAAATCAATGTTGCTTTAAAAAATTTCTCACAGCTTCGAGCTTTTTTTGGAACGTACACACACCTTCTCTTTTTAAGCTGCATCTACTGTTTAACATAGTCCAAAATCCAGTATGGTCACTTTGAAACAGCACATATTACCTTGCAAAATATATTATGTGAAAAGAAACCAACAAAACAAAGCTAATCGAAATAGCCCAACCAAAACTGCATTTAATTTCAGGTCAAAATGTTTTTCTTTGAATTTGCCAGCTCTTACCAAGACTCCTAACTTTATGGCTTCATCTGATCACTGTCTTTTTTGAAAGAAGTGACAATTCTTTGAGGCCCATTTCCCAGAATGAGTGTGGTTTAAACTACCCCAGTGTCATCTTCTCCCACTCCGTCCTCCCCAAGTAACCCTGAGCCCACTGGCTACTCCAGAGGGTTCAGTGTAGCTCATTTTTATATCAAAGGGACAAAATCATTATATGAGTTTTGTAAAAACTGACAGGTATTTTGAGGGCACAGCTACTTAGTGCCCCCAGTAAATGAAAGGCTAAACTGCTTATTCCTTTTCAGAAATCAGAAGGTGTTCAAATACTGAAAAACTGCAAACCAGGCTTCATTGCCTGCTCACAAATCAACATATTAGCCCTTGCTTACCGAGTCCCAAACAATTTAGGTTAGCCAGGACTGAGGAAGGCTTATCCCTACAACCTTTCATCTGTCTGTTTCTTTCAACTTGCAATTATAACTGCTATATGAACTGGTCACCAGTTAACTGAGCACAGATGAGTAGAACATACAGAAAAAAATAAGAAAAGGGAAGGATGTACCTGTATTTATTTGCAAAGATGGCACTGACCTTCATTTCATTCCACTGGTACTCTGGGATGCCTCAGACAAAGTTTGAAATTTCACGGGTGTACTTTATTTCAAAGTCATAACCTCAAACAGTTTGATTAAACAGCATTCTGGTTGGTGGAAATAAATAAAAGAACATGTTTGCAGGAATGCTATTGACAAATATTTATGTGAAGTGAGTCAAATACAAAATGGAAGTCAGAGTTTGCAGGGTAAAGGGACGGGGACAGAAAGTCCTCTCTCTGCGGGTAAGCTAAGTGAAAATAAAAGCAAGCTAAGGTTTGAACTGTTGTACAACACAAAACAAAAGATTTAAGAAAGAAGTTGTATTATACAGGAAAAATGACATGATGACTCATAAAGTACACCAGCATAATTAATGCAAAGCCAGATAGCCTGCAAACTCAATCCTCCAGTATGCATTAAGCCTGAATAAACGGAATCAGGGTAAACTTTAATCTCTATCTATACTGTCCTTGATAGCTGTTCTGAGATTCTGGATTATTATCAGTTCAAATTATATTGCTGGGAATGTGCAGAATCTTTATGTTATATGATAGTTAGCATTTTAACCAATTTAATATCATTTCATTTCTGCAAAGTATCCTGCAACGGATATTGACTTTTTTTGCAATTATTGAGTGCAATTTTTCAAACACATTAGGCAAATAAGATTTCAATCTAGCAAACATTACAAACCCCTCATTTCAACTGTGCCTGTAATAATATGACTAGAACGAATAAATGTAGGTCTATACAGAGACCTATTTATTATACTTAGGCAGCCATCAGAGGCTAGTGCATATCTTACTGTGACCTCCAGTTGGTATCACTGCTAAAAGTGAATGCAGGTTTCCCCTCACAGCGAAGGAAACTGAAGAGAAACAGCTGCTATGGAAATATTACTTGGTAGATAGCTAAACTTGTTGCTATTATTATCCAAACCTATGTAACCACCTTCATAAACCAGACCATTATTTCTGTTACTTGATTAAATGACTGAAATCTCAGGGAAACTGAAGAGAAACTATTTGGATCACAGAGCAAAAATTCCTGTTCTCGTCCGGAGTTAACTTAAACTTCATGCGCAAAAATCTGTTCTGAGTAACAACTGATCTTCCTCAATTCAAGTCAGCAAAACCTTCTGGCAGAAATATCCTAGAAAAACAAGTGATATAAAACTAATTAAAAGTAAGGAAAACATTCTAAATTTTTTCCACCAGCTTTAAATGAGCTAAAACTTCATTTATATAAGGCATTCAAATCTCAGCACAAACTTACTTTTATGCAGTAAGATTATGGACTGGGTTGAAAGTGGGAACAGAAAGATGAAAAGAAAAACTTCTTCCATTACTAGTTTCCTAGTATGAAGAATTATGTTTCTAATTTAAATGCAAAATCTTGATAACGTAGGGTCAGAAGTCAGTATTACAACGTCAACGTTTGCCAACAGTTATCTTAAAACAGGGATATGTTTTCATCCATCCTGAGCCTAGGAAATAATTATGGCAGCACCACTGGTTATAATGTAGGCCATTATTTTATAGTGATAGCAGTGATCACTGAACATATTAGTGTGGGTGATTTTTGTCTGTTTGAATGAAGGACTAATGCTGCTTTTTCATATTTTACTTATAAATAAATATTTTATGTAAGTCATAGTTTATGTATAAGTACTGTTGGCCACTAAGCATCTTCTACAGCTGAGAACTGTGGTGACAAAGGGCAACAGACAGGACCCTTTCCAGTGTGGTCTTAGCTCACAGATTCAGCACAAGCACCTGTGTTTCTGCCCAGAGTCTCAAAAAAGCAGTGGACTCATTTGGAAAGTGATGTTAATCGTATTCTCTTTGAGTTCAGGAACTTGGAGAGCATTTCTATGTTTTAAATTAATCCTCCTCACCAGGGACCATCTTCAGAAATGGATTGAAGACGTAGGAATGATATAAATGGACACCTCATTCTGAGTCATTAATATGCATATTGCACTAATCTAAACTTCCTTTATACTCTCTTTAGATTTCCCCAGGCAATCCTACACTTTTTTTTTTTCCCTTCTCATTTTCATAAATTTATCAATACGTTACATCCCACTCTTTAACTTGGTCCAGTGCATTAGTATGAAAAAGAGTGAAAATGTGTTTAATTTCTAAGCTGAAAACCAGAAGAGTAGGTAAAGGGACACAAAGGAACAAAAAAGGAATAGGTAAATGATGTAGTTACATTATGTCTCGTCCAGTTGAATTTGCACAAGTTTCTTAGTGTATTGGCAACTTCCATATGTATTCTTTTAAATGTTAGTAAACAGAATGGATGAAATTATGCTTAAGGCCTCTAAACGAACAAAAAGCTATCAACTGAAATTTTAAGTCCTATTAATGCATTGATAGAGTTACAAAATTTCAAACCCATTACATTTCAGCAAAACACCCTGCTATTGATTAGCTCAGAATACCTTAATATAATCTCTAACCTTTATCTCTGGCTGGTTTTTGAAAGACATGTTGATTATCTACATAATATTACACTTTCCAAAATGCGATCTACTGCTTGGTTGCCCTTGAGAAAGAAATTACAGACTGTCTACAGGGAAGGGCTGAACACACTTGCAAAACATTTATAACTGAATGTGAAATGAATCTGGATACTCTTTTGCCACCAACATAGCCGTTGCTAAAATTCTGCAGGGGTGGAAGGGAGATAGGTAGGTTCAGAGAAATTAAAGCTGCTGGGAATTATTAAAGACAAGGCAATCTTGAGACATGTATATGGAGGCTGAGAAAGCATTTAGAAAATTTATACTATATTCTTCCCTTCTTCTCGTTACTCTTCCATAAGCATTCATTTATGGCCACTGTCAGAGGTGAGATACCAAAGAAAATCAGTGAGCTGTTGATTTGACTCACCAGGCCTGCTTCTTACATGTTTGGCAACTTCGTATTGTTCAGGTTGCATACATCATTAAATCCCTGCTCTCTTAAAAAGAAAAGAGGGAGGAAAGGGATAGAGAAGGACATTCTGAAAATTCAAACAAGCCTTATTAAAAGGAATGTTAAATTCCATGGGTGCTGGCTAGTATTATGATCATTTAAGTAAGTGTGAGCCTATTTATGGCATGAAACTGAAAACCAAGTACTGTATTACTTTTTGTAACTCATTCAGACAGAGAGCATTGAAGTGCTAATATAAGCCTGACTCTAAACCCTCGAGAGTGGTTCAAATGTGGTGTGTATAATGTATTTGGACAACATACATGTCATATACGTGTCTTAGCATATATGGAGGACATATGGGTGTGTAATAGGTTGAGGTCAATTGCTTGAATATAGACAGAAAAGAATGTGGAGATGTGGCCTTGAAATTTCAAGCTCATGAAAAATTATCCAGTATTTGCTCATTCCCTTGCAAATTCTCTTCTCATTTAGAGGAAACTGCTTTCACCAAGTTTTTAAACAATCCCTTTTGTTCAGAAAAGTGGGTCCATAATTGACTGAAAATGAACTATTATAAAGGGAGTAATTGTTCTGACAAAAAGGAAAGCATGTCCTTTCAATCTCTTTTAAAGATGCTTTCGGAACCATACCCCCCCAGGTCTCATTGTCAAGACAAGAGACACACAGTCAATTTGTCTAAGAATTACTTCTTTGAAACAGCTAAGTTATTGTATGGGTCTCTAATGAAACTCAACATTCTGCTCCTGCCTGAAAACATCTGTTCTCTGGTCAGGAAATAAAAATGAAAGCCTTTTATATATCTCTTAAAGAAAGGATTCTGCCCTGCTAAATTACCGTTCGATGCATTGTAGCCAAAAGAGGCTGTTGAACTTTCGCATTAATGGATTTATAGACCTTGCCAGGATCATAAAGATGAAGAGAAATCCCTCAATTGTTTTATGTATGTTTCTTGTTGCCCTTCATCAACAGAGTTATTATGAGATAGTTCAAATATTCTTGTTCATACTTGTGCTTGTGATCTTTTCATAGGGTATTGATACCTTCCAAAAGTCTCACAACCACTGAGAAATCACATTGAACTTTCTGCATAAATTAACTTCAGTCTTAAAAGTCATCAATAATGAATAATGAGATTTTTTTTAAAAAAAAGTTATTGCAAGGAAAGCAAATTTGCAATAATTTGCATCTGTGTTCGAAATCATTAACACAAATGAGTTAAAAATGCTTCATAAGGGATAAACAGAAAAGGAAAAAAATATAGAAAAGGTTGCTAATTTTTCCTCTGTTGTTCTACTGAATAAAACATTAGTTTTATTCAAGGCTTTCTAGCAAGAAGCAGTGTTGTGACATTATTCCTTTAAAGTAAATTTCCATTAAATTCTTGCTCTTACATGAAAAAATGGCTTTGAAAACATAAAAGTCAGAAGTTCACCAGGAAGATGAATCAGTCACTATTTCCTACCTTTCTCTGTAGCCATTCAGAAGAGGAAATGCAGGACCAGAGTCAACCCACATTACATACTGAACTCAGTTATCCTCGTGGCCACTTCCACAATGAATTTCTCTATCACCAAGCCAGAGTGGCAGGCATTCACAAGAGATGACACAAGTCACCAGTGGGATCTGTTGTCCCTTGTGGGGCCTGTCTCTCTTCCCAGTGCCTACAGGCAATAGCCATAGAGCAACCAGGCTTCTAGCTTGGACCTCTTCAGGCAGTGCCTAAAGAGAAGTGGGAGGAATACAGAGCAAGGAGAGCAGTGCCTCATGAAAAGAAAGGCTGCCTGTAGCCCCAGAGATCCAGGTTCTTAGCTCTCCCCTCAAAAATACCAGCTTTTGTGTTGCACAAAGACCAGACCAAGAAGTGAAAATACAGAGAAAGGCAGCAGCAATTAGCTATGCCTCCTACTCTCTCAGCACACAAATGGAACAGTCTTAAATTACTCTGTTGACAACTGATAAGGCATTTTATAGAAGCAGAAAATGGTTCATCCAAGTCAAAATTTGCCTATGAAGATGCCAGGATAGGGTTTTTTTTCCTCCAAAATGCCTTTATCTCTGCACTTCCCTTTATGACATAACCTGTGTGCACTCCCATGATTTGATGAAAAGGAGGGTTTTAAAGGTCCAAAGAGGACTCCTGTTGACTTTCAGTGCAAATTGGGCACTTTTTATTATCTCCCATCAGATCTATAAATGTCCTTACTAGTTCTGTAATTTAAAGAAAATAGAGTTCCCCAGGCATTGGGTCATTAATGAAAGTGTTCTCTTTTCTCGCCCTAGATAAGGGGCCATGGTTAGTTAATGTGGGTATTATTAAGAAACATCATTAAATATTCAACATGACTTATTAAAAAGAGCCAGAAGCAAAATAATCTCTTAGAGGTAAAAAAAAAAAAGCAGAACTTTAAACATGTCTAAGAATCTCTCCATTAAGCCTATTTACTTTTTAAAAGTCCACAAGTCTGTTTTTCATCATTATTCTTCTACATTTCAAGACCCCTTCCCTCCACAGCCTGATAAGCACATATTACCTGCAGCCTCAACCCCTCCCCTCCCGAGCAGGCAGAGGACCATGGATTTCTGCAGCGATTTGACCTTTTCCAAAAGAAACATTGCATTTTGAATTGGTTTCAGGGCAAAAGCAATTCACAGCTGCGAAAGCTCAGCTAGAATACCGTAGAGCTGACACTGCACAAGCATTATCATTTCTACTTCCAGCAAATTAAAGGCTGCAGCTGATTTCCACATGCCTTTTCTGTGTAGTCTTTTCCCACCCACTTTTTTTTGTTGTTTGGTGGTGTTGGGTTTTTTTTCTTTCTTCCTGTGGACCAGTAGTCAAATGCTCAGTCAGTTAGCAACTACTGAGAGCTGGATGATTTTCCAGTCTTGCAACTCAGCTGTTCCCCAAAGCAAGGAAGAGGACAAGTGTCTTTATGCTGTCAGATTGCTGCATATGGTGCTGCGTCCCTCTGCATGTTTGAATCCATGCTGCAGCCTTAGAAAATAAGTGATTAAGACTGAGCAGTCTAATGGGATTCAAGAGTTTAGCAAATGCTTCCTTCTGGTTAAAATTTATTATTGTAATTGCTCAATTAATAATGTCTCTACATTTTGCAAAGCTCAAGGTTCTGCATGCAAAGCTAAGTCTCAAGAGAATCTACACTGAGATATTGCTGAATCTTATTTTAAATGTACAGCTCAGGTGTGAGACTGGGCCTATCTCTTCTAATAAAATCACAGTCCACATTTGCTTAAGAAAAAGAATAATAATCATGAATCAGACCAAACAGCCATTTCCCATGCCATGCTCAAGCATATCAGAATAAGGATCTCAAACTTGGAACCCACTGCGGTGGGTAACACGGTTCAATGGGATCTCAGATGTCATATAAGATTGTAAAATTGATGACAGTAATAACAGTCAGGTTTGTTCTGGAATGAAGAAGTGCCCTAGGAGGTGGTATAACTCACCAGAAATGCTATCGCATTATTCTCAAATGATATATAAGCTGCTAAGTGGAGTAGTTTATTAAATATTTAAAAAAGCTGCTGCCAATGTGAAGCTATAAAATGCAGATTGAATTGCAAATATTTAGTATGTATGAGACCAGTGCAAAAGAGGCATGGTATAAATAAATAGTGTTTGATTACTGTAATTATGGCACTGGGGCCAGACTGGGCATTATTACAACATTTAACCTGAAATCCTACTCCTCTTTTGCCTACAAGAAAACCAATCACTGTAAGAGATTTTTTTTCCTCGTTTTCCATAATGCATCTCTTCTAAAACATCTTAGAAGTTAGTGTTTATATTAGAGCTGGCCTAACTATACTATACAGTGTAAATGTAGCTCTTCTGTTTCCTTATGATTAATAAATCAGTTCTGACTTCTGGAGACATATATGCTGAGTAAATACCTTCCAAGTAGTTTATTAATATAAACACCATCTTATGATTGTCCATGAAATGTCACCTTTTGTCAGCTCACTATTGACTGTTTTTGGTCGTATGACATTGTTTTTCTCCTTTCTTGAAAGGCAGACAAATTAAACCATGGACATGCAAGTGCACCTCAAATTTAGTTTCTTAATAGATTACTATGTGTTCCAGACTTCTTTTCACTTTTAAATCCTCAAAATTCTAATAATTCTGAAGCAACTTACAAAGAAATACCCAAAATACTTGTATTTTTCTTTGAGAAAATGTTTGTGAACCACTTGTCTTAATTCAATTAGCTCTTTCCTAAACAAAATGTCCTTCTTTGGGTTCTGAACACTTCTCCCACATCATCTGCCTCATGTAGGTGGAGGCTCTTCAGGTTTCCCTGCCACAAGCTGGTGGATTGCAAGGGAGGGAAGATAGTGTCATTTGCCTCAGGATGGGATATGAACTTAACTTACATAAGGCATTGGTTCAACTCACATCATTTCAGCCACTTTAATGAGGCACTTGGATTCAGAGACTGCCAGCCTATGCTCCATGCTCTCCTGGCAGCAGGCAAAACCAGATTTTGCTGTCTCAAGGAGACTTTTGCCTTTTCCATCTATTGTCAACAAGACTATTTCTCCTCTCTGCCCATCCTCGTCTTTCTCCAAACATGTTAACTATTGCTTTAGCAGTAGGAGCCATTCTGTGCTGGTCTTACTAAGCAAGCTATATATCCATTTATCTGAGCCAGGCTGTGCAGATGTCTTGTCTTTCTCTCTTCATGTACATGTATGTACCTTTAGAGAGAATTGATGCTGTGGAGGTAATTATGCTCTGCAGCACACCTCAGAATCCTATTTCTTGTTTATCTGCACATCAGTACTCATGGAAGAGCACTTTGACTTCTTCTGGCTTCAAGTTGAGGTTTCTTTCCTACACTAATCAAAGCATAGGCAAAGGAGAAGGTAGATGACTGTGTTTCACCCCAGCAAGAATTTGGAAGGCGGTCAGGGGAACATACTATTGCACAGGCAATTGCAGAGAGAACGTTTGAAAAAAACCCCAACACACAATCCCCACCCCCCTCCAAAAAAAGCCAACAAAAACAAAATAAAAAAAACAACCCTCCAAACAATGGAAAAACACAAACCCATATTTTGATTAGGATGATACTCAGGTGGGGAATCAACTCTCCAACAGGGTGGTCAGTGACCGTCAAGATAGTGATGGGAGTCCACTTTAAGGGTCCTTTAAGGCCAGAGAGACTTCCTGAACTATCAGTTTTAGTATGCTTTTATAAACCAGCTGAGCTGTGGTCCTACATGACCACTCCAGTGCATTCATGATCCATTTCTCTTCATTACCTTAAACTATAAACAAACTGTTGTGATTTTCAGTATGCAAAAGACAATTCCATGCGAGCATTTCTGCGTCTGCAGAAGCAGTTTCTGTGGGGTATTAACAAGGAACTTTCCTGTTTACAATGTATTTGGTCAATCTGTGGCAGGAACTGTCTGGGAAAAGTCTCTGCAACAGCTAGTTCCTCAACCCAGGATGTTAATTAGAACATTTAAGAGTATAAATAATGCCTGTCAGTTGGCCCGTGGACAGCAGGAGATGCCTGGGTGAATCTACAGGACTGTCTGAAATTCCCACCTGAAGTAACAATTAGTCACAGCTCCGCACAAAGTCAGCCAGAAGTTTAATCGATCACGTTGTCTCAATTCAGCCCATTGTTTCATCAGTGCAGAGAACAGCTGGCAAGTACCTGGACTGCTGAGGGAAGAGATATTGATGCAAGTTGCATATGCACATGAGCATGGTCATGATATCCCCACCACAGTTGTATCTTTAACTTCCACTATGTTATCATAACAAACTCCACAGGCTTTTCCACAGATTCACTGCCAGTCCCTAAATGACCATTGGTCTTTCTTTAGAAAGTTTAGTCCCTTGAGCTTAAACATAGACACATAGATGATATGAACCAGTATCTACTTGACCTTTGATTCAGAATCTTTGACCTATAAATATGAGATCTAACGTTTAGAAGTTGAAAAAGCAAAATGACACCTGTTCCTTGGAAGTAGACTGATTTGGCGAATTATTTGGGGAATAGAAATGAGGCAAAATTTGTTTTCTCTGAAAGATTTCTGATTTTTTTCTGTCCTTTTCTTCCAGCTCTCATCATTTTCCTGTTTGCTGGTTTTGAATGTGAGGACAGAGGAATTTGTATAAACCACAAGTGTGAAGGAAGATGATGGCTACAATCTATGAAAGGATGAAGGAAGAATACTTCAAGCTGTGTCCTTATTAGGTTAACTTTGAACAGCCCTAGACAGTAGCTCTTGCTGAAGCGATCAGGCTCTTTGGAAATTCAGGTTACTTACATATGTGCCAGTGCAGAAAGTGCAAAAAACCCCAAAAAGTCATTAGGTACTTCTCTCAAATTCTAGCACACTAATGTTTTATTTGCCAGCTCTATTTCAGTTTTCCCCCTTTCAATTGATTTCTCTTAATGTCTGTAAAACTTTTCTGACATACAAAACTATTCCTCAGCTTATTTCTATATCAAGCATTTTTTTGCCATTTTGCGTTTTGGAACATAATTCCAGATAAGTACTCATGCTCAAACTTGAACTGCCTTGTGTACCAACTCTGAGCCAATTTCAATTAATAATAAATGGAAGATAGAATTTTTCAGGTATCCAGGAGAAGCCTTCCCATTTCATAAGAAAATCTGTTTCAACATTTGAGATTCTTTTAGCTCATCCAGATTCAATTAATCCAATAACTACTTCTTTCCAAAATAACAGTTAATTTCTTACAGTGAGATGTGTTCATTGTACACTTGGATGACAACATAATGGATCAACCTGCAGAAGTGCAAAAAATGTTCACAGAATACTGCAAGCATATGTTTAAATTGATAATTGAAATTCTTTGCAGGGATGCTGTGAACTTAAAATAGTGATATGTCATGCAACAGAGTAAATAAGGTGTCACAAAATGTTATACCCTTAGAAGCAAGTGTCAGGAAAAAAAGTAGGGGATGCAATGCAAGCTGGAGTCTAGTGCTCTTATAAAACCACAACCTTTTTTGAAGGACACATAACTAATTAAATTTTTGTGAAGCAGGGGATGGGAAATGACAAGTTCAACCATTGACTCACTTGATAACTTTTGAACAGTGGGTGTTGAAGTGTCTGTACCACCTTCCCCCTCTGAAGTTAATATTTTCAGTTTAGACATGGAACATTTCAGTGTTGACTGGGCCTGAGAATGTCTGCAAGTTAAGAAACTTAAGAGACATCTAGGAAACTCTACTCTGGAATACCACATAAATTAGCAGTAGAGACCTTCACCTAAGAGATGGCAGTCCTATGTTTCAAAGCCTGGTGCAATATTTGGCAGAAGAAGAGGGGGCATGCCACATCACTTGGGTATGAGAAAGGAAATACGTCATCCTCATGAACTTACAAATGTAAAAGTGAGCTGGCTTAGACATCCACTAGTGAATAAAATGATTGTTGGTGTCCAGGCTCTTCGCGACCTGTGCCCAACAGCCCAATCTTACACTGGGTACCCAGGGGCCCTGCAGTATCCACGGGAAGGACTAAATGCATCTGAATGTGACCTAGGACATCTAGAAAACCAAACGAGAGACTGCTAGAGCCAAGTAGCAGAGGCATACTGAAAAGCAAGACACGCCTTATAAAATGTGTTTATACAAAACTATCTAGGCCTTGGATGTTTTCAAGTAAGTATTAATTCGATTCCCCTTTTCAGCTGTGTCCTTCAAACAGCACCCCAAATGAGGAGACCCCGTGTCTTCGTATAATCACGCAAAACATGGCACTTATTACAGTAAGCTGCCTTAGGAAAATCACTGTTTTCCCCTGATTTGAGCCTGGAACAATCATCAAATATAACAGCTGCATGGCGTGCAGAAAATATAACATACAGTATACATGGATAGAAATCACTTCCAGCTAACTTTTTATGATGTGCCTCTAAACAGTGTTTGTGGCTGAATTTGTAATTAGTGTATTGAACAGATGGAGTTAGCTGAAATACTGAAGTGCCCATAAAATGGCTCGTGCCACCTAGTGCTTGCACGCTCGGATATTATTTCTCACCAGAGCTTTGCCTCCATGGAGAATGCCCCCCATGTAAAGAGGAGAGAGGTAAAGAGAGGAATGTTTTATAGCCCTGGTCTCTATTAAAAGCCATGCTCAGCAAAGCAACTGCTTCATCAATTGACTTTAAATGACAAAGTGTTTGATACTCATAATGGCAAGCACTCAGAAGCCAACCAAATTTAAATGTTTCCCAGGAAGGCTCAAAACCATTTAACAGCTGCGAACATTCTCACCACAGGAATTAAAATATCCATGCCTTTTGTTGGGTTTCTCAGCAACAACTACAAACACCTTTGATGGCTCTGGATAGTAATTCAAAGAAGCAGCTAAGCAGTAAGTGCACAGAGGCTCAGCTCCACCATGCCAGATATTCATCGCTGTGCTGTCGCTTAAATCAGTGACAGAAACACGACGTACCGATCACTGTGTGGCGAGATGAAAGCACAGACGTGACTCAAGAGGTCTGGGCTCTCTTCTTGGCTACAGCACTGTGGGGCTCATTTGCTGTTGGCACTCCACCCTTCAGTCTTCCCATCTGTAAAACGAGGATAACAAATCATACTCCGGACACCAGCCACAGGACTTAGAATATAGTTCGCTAGCACCTGAGCGCATACCATGCTCTGCTGAAATATGCCGTAAAAAAACTAGCAAAAATTAGCATTAGTTCTCAGCAGTCAGATTGTCAGCAGCAAAACTGACCAATTTCCTTATGCTCTATTTCTTCAAACCTCCTGGTAAGCGAAGAACAGCTCCAAATTCCAGCCGGTAAGCTGCTTTTTTGTGGCTGCAGCTTGTGTTCGGACACTTGTGTAAGTCTTGTTGGTGACAACTGCTACATTGCTTACAAACAGAACTGGCCTGAAGGAAGCCTGGGCAGTGCAAACCGCTCTCTCACTTGAGGAACCACTAAGATTTGTATTCTCTGAGTTGTTTAACTCCCTAATTTGCAACAGCAGAGAGGTTATAGGCCTTCTGTAAAGTAGTATTGCAGACTTTGAGTCAGGTCGCAGGGCACTTACATGGGGAGTTCAGTCCTGTACTCTTTGGTGAAAGAATTTAGCCTAAAAGCATGTAAAAGCATGTATGCTTAATATTATAATGAAAAAAAAAAAAGGACAAATAGGTGTTATATTTGAAGTTTTCCCTCTAAAAAAGAACATTAATCATTTTATGAGATTTATGTTTAAAGATCAACAGATGCATGATCAATTGTAGAAGCTTGTTCCATGACTTCTAAGAAAATACTCATTTTTAACCTAAATAAATTTGAATAACAGATGCTCCTTTATATTTAGAAAAAGACAGACAGGATTCTATGATTCCATGAAATGTGTTGTGGGCTTTTTGGGTTTGTTTTTTTTGTTGTTTTGTTTTTGTGGCACTTTTTTTGTGGTTTTTTTGTTTGTTTGGGGTTTTGGGGATTGTTTTTGTAATAATCACTGCACCTCAACTGCTAATTCCATTCAAAGCATGCCAAATACTGGATGGACTGTAAGAATTTGAAACTTCTGCCCATTCAACTTGCTCTGTCTCATATTACAGGTCGTCGAGAGGGTTGCAAACATGGCAAAGAGAGCACAATTCAGCTGAATAGCTGAAAAAGAAGGGCAATTTCTACACATAAGGGAAGGGAAGGGAAGGGAAGGGAAGGGAAGGGAAGGGAAGGGAAGGGAAGGGAAGGGAAGGGAAGGGAAGGGAA
>WUAM01000323.1:21982291-22000627 GCA_024336885.1 Actenoides hombroni
GTAGCAGCGAGCAAAGAGGAAGAGAAGGAAGAGCAGAGAAGAAAAGGAAGGGAGGGGAAGGGAAGGGAAGGGAAGGGAAGGGACCTTTTTCTCAGGCTTGAAACAGATACATAAAATAATGGAAGTTTCCTAGCAGAAAGTAAGAGCACTTAGCAAATTATAGAGAAAAAATGTTTTTCTAAGAAAAATATCGGAACAGATGGCAAACTGTCTGTGTTATAGCTTGTTCAAAAGTAATAAAAAAGTAAGTACAATGAAACAGACAGCATAGAACAAACAAACAAAAAGAACCAACTTCTATTAGCAGAAAAGCATAATTAGGATACCTAGGGTGCAGAAAAGTATGAGTGGAAAGATCAAGTTTATTGAGAACAAACCCAAATAGAATGGAGTCCTTTGCAGCAATTATCAGGGAGCTAGCCTCTCAACAAAGAAATTACAATATACTGTATTTTATATACATTGGTATTATGCAAAATGTATTGCTGAGCACTTTTTTTATCATATGAAGGACACATAGGAAAAGATGCTTAAAATACATTACAGCAATTCAGATGGCAAAGATTCTTTTCCAAGGCATATTAAGCAATGCAGATTGAAGGTCTATTTAAAACTGCTGGCCATTACTGCCTCAATAAATAATAAATCAACACTTTGCCAATGACTTCAGTGTGCACAAAGCTAATGTACACTTCATGGACCAGCTGATGCATGAAGCTGTATGTGCCTGAATTTTGAGAGCTAGATTTACATGCCAAAGAATATACTCTCTGCAGCTGAAAAGAAGCAAATGCAAAATTTATGTAAAAGCTTAGAAAGATTAATAAAAAAAGTTGGACCATAGAGAGATCGTTAGAACACTTAGAAAAAAAAAAAAAAGAAGTTCAAAGCACCATACCTCAGTTTTCAACCTCTTACCAAACAGGATGATAAACACTATCTCCCGTGAGCAGGCTGCTCAATATTTTTGTAGGTGGGATTTGTTACAATCTTCCCCTCTGCAGCTCCTGACAGTGATTGCTGCCAGCAAGAGCACAATGCCTTGGCTGCATTAATCTGGTAGGGCAGTGATGGTGACCTTCACAGAGCTCTGCAAGAGCCAAGGCCAGGTGAGTTAGGAAGCCCCAGCACTGTTTGAATCTCATACAGGTGTCTTAGTTGGGCTTTTGAAGAGAAGTGAGCACTGTATAAAGATACAGCCAGGAACCTACATCATCTCTGGACTGACAAGAGATTGATTTAGAGAAATCTTGCAGAATCTAGGCAGAGTATTTGTAGCACCTTTCCCACTGGTCCTCTGCTGAAACACTATTTTAAGGAGTGACTTATCCTTGAGATACACTATGATCTTCATGGGACAGTGAAAAAAGGAATCCTTAGCTTTGGTTTATTCAGGCACCACATAATATTTTGAGGGGTTGTTTATTTTTTTTCCTTTCATTATCACTTGAGCTATAATTTTTAAAGAAGTAATACGTAAAAGGAATGAGTCACACAGAGTAAATTAAAGATATTAATTGTATTTTCAGATGGTACAATGAAAGTATCTACACTTATATAGTGCATAAAAAAGAAATATTAATATAAGCTCCCTCTTAAGACATATTTTTATTGCTAGTAATTTTTTCATAGATTGGAGTGGTGTAGGCAGGTTTTAATGTGAATCTTTTTACACATTTTTTAACATTGTGTCATAATATAAGCATTAAGAAAGTGAAAATATTTTCTTCTTGATTGAAACCTATGGGCCTTCACTTTCCCAAAAGCCTATAGTTAAAAATCTGACACATTAATTATGAATAGAATCCTAGAATCCTAGAATCGTTCTGGCTGGAAAAGATCTTTAACATCATCATGTCCAACTGTTAACCCAGCACTGCCAAGTCCACCACTAAGCCATGTCCCTTAGCATCACATCTACATATCCTTTAAAAACATCTAGGGATGGTGACTCCACCACTTCCCTGGGCAGCCTGTTCCAAAGCTTGACACTCATAAGACTTCTTCTCTAGACCCCTCACCAGCTTTGTTGCCCTTCCTTGGACACACCCCAGCACCTCAATGTCCTTCTTGAAGTGACTAAGCACAGTATTGGAGGTGTTGCCTCACCAGTGCTGAGTACAGGGGTAAAATCACTTCCCTAGTCCTGCTGGACACGCTGTTTCTGATACAAGCCAGGATGCTGTTGGCCTTCTGGCCACCAGGACACACTACTGGCTCATATGCAGATGGCTATCAACCAATACCTCCAGGTTCTTTTCCACTGGGCAGTTTTCCAGCCACACTTCCCCAAGACTGTAGTTTTGTATGGCTTTGTCGTGACCCAAGAGCAAGACCTGTCCCTTGGTCTTGTTAAAATTCGCACCATTAGCGAATAGATCAAGCCTAAACTAGCAGCTGGTTACTTGGTTACCAGCTGGTGTAGGTGCAAGTTGCTGCTTGTCTTAGGAAGCAGATGCAGCCAGGGTCATCCCTATGAGGTGATCGTCCACTTGCACTCTTCTGTCCAACTCTTTCTTCTATCAAAACACTACCTTGGCCTTGAACATCCTATTAAATACTGTTGGTTGCTAGCAAATGGTCTTGATTTTGATAAGCTGCTGTTGTGTATTAGTGAGGAAGTCCTCTGGTAATTCTCATCTCTGACAAACGTCAGGATCAAGACAATAGTTAAGAGTTTGAAAAGTTTTTTTCATCGGAGGCACATAACTTGCACAGTCACAACCCATTTCTTGGCAGCTGATGAGAATTTAAGTTCTGATTTTCAACACAATTTCCTGCACCTTAGCTATAAGGTTATTTGGCATCCACAGTAGTGAGTTAAACAATTTCTCTGAGATATCATTAAAACTGACATTACTATGCAGAAAGGATAATTTGATTGACACTGCCAAAATCTGCGTTTTACTAGGGCAGTTACTCTGTTCTGTGCCGCATCTACATCAACCAACCTCTTTAATGGCTCATAAATTACAAATGGTGAAAGAAAACATGAGGTCAGTGCAGGAAATGCAGTTCAAAAGAGCACTCCATTGGTAAACAGCAGTAGTTAACAGTATGTTAACTACATCTCTAGACAGAAGGCTTCAGGGATCAAACACGGGCAAGGCACCGGTACCCATTCCTGTATGGTAAAGTCTTGTTTACTTCCCATTGAATATTCAATTTTCTCAATTTCTTGCTCCTTCAAAGTACTACCAAAAATATTGTAGCTTTTTTTGACAATAACAACACTAACCACCAATTTTGCTTCAAGACAGCAGGCAGAACAGGCTTTCAGAGCAAAACCCAGAAATTTTCAGCGATGAGTCACTTTGACTATTATAGTCTTAGCAGGTTAATTCAGCTGCTATTTTGTATCTTACCATAAAGCAACTTTGTTCTCAGAGCCATGATGTAATACTCAGTAGCATAAACTTCTCCCTCCCCTACTACAATGATTCTTGAGGATTCAGTGCCCCAAAGTGTGGCAGGATAAATGTCAATGTTCTTGGATAGCTGATCACAGACAGCAAACATTTTATATCACCTGTGTTTAAACCCAGGTTTGCTTGATCTGGAGTTTGATCAGCATCTGCTGGGGCAGTGCCTCCCATTTAAGGCATACTGATGCCATACCAGGGATGATACCAGAGTTGCTCAAAGTTAACCTCATCAGGGAAAGAAAAAAAGTTGTTTCATTTCTTTACAGCGGTGTTCCCACACAATCTATAGGAAGGTAGGGAAATGGTATAGTCTACGCAATGCATAGAAATAAAACATTTTCTTGAAGTATAATTTGTATTTGGGAACAGGCTATCCCATTTTAGTTATTTTCTTTAAAATGCAACTAGAAACAATGGAAAGTAACAAACTCTATACCTCCACACAAAGCACTGCAGCTGCAACAGTATGTCAAAAACACTGCACAAGTAGCTGGCTTCTTTGGGTTCATCTCCACAACATTCAGAGAGATTTGGAGATATTAATGAAAGACAAGATAAGATACCTATAAATAAAGCAGTATTTTAAGTAGCCTGTTGCAGTAGAAATATGATACATACTAATGACTACACTAAGACTAAAAAAATAGTTTCCAAGAAGAGTTTTATCTTGTTTAAATAAGTAAAACCAAACAATTGTATATCAGGGTTTTCATGTCAATCCTAACAGGCCACTTCTTAATTTAAGAAGTCACCTCCACATAAATTCAATTTAACAAGTCAATTTTCCACTGTATAACTGGGACCCCTTTTCTCCTCTTACTTTCAACCATTTTTCCATTGTGTGAGACAGTTCTTGCCCTTGAAGCAAAAGGTATTGTGATTCTTCTGAAGTAATGATAGGCATGTATAAGACCCCAAGAATAAGCTTCCTGATGCTATGTCCTGTGACTCAAGCTTGAAAGTCTTGCAGAATTGTTTAATTTATGCAAAGCAGACAATCTGTCTGCAAAACCCATGAAGGAAATAAGAGTTAATTTTGTTCGTTTACCTGGAGATAGCTAAACAAGAGAATTTTGTAGTTATGCTGATAAACCTGGCTATGACAGTAGTCCTTGCAATATGCCTACAACACCCTTCTGGTAGGCATTTGTTCTAAGCAGGATGCATTCATTATTTCCTCTTAATACATCAGTTCGAAAACACATTTTTTTTTTTCTTTTGGTGTCCTATGGATATGATGAAGTACTTTCAAATATAACACAGGCACTCCTTTGGGAATCTTCAAATTCAAAATCTAAGAAATAACACTTAAAAAAGATGTTTTACTAATAGTGTTTGCTCTGTAATTTTGTAAAATCAGCATAGATGAATAGAAAAATAATCTCCAGAAGAAAAAGTGAGGTTTTTATCTCTTTTAAAAAACAAAAAGCTAATATGGCTTTTTCTTTTTCTGTTCTTTTTTTTTTTTTTCTTTAAATCAGAAAATAACATGTTGGGTTTTTTCCCTATTAGTAGTGTCCTTCGGCAATTTACAATATTTTCAGCAAATACAACATGCTCTCTCTCTCCATTCCTTTCCAAGGAAGAAACCAAAAAATCCCCCAAACACATTACTGCCAGTAGGCTGATCTGTTTCATGTGCTCCTGACATTATTTACTATAAATTATTTAATTTGATCAGGGAATTTATCTAAAAATTAAAACTATGTGCACATTATGAAATGTAATTGTACATAGAGCTACGTTCGTTCTACAGTTAACTAGCAACAAGGTGTAACATGAACTGCAATATTATTACTATTACTAGAGGCATGGCTTTAAAAATCATTAAGGCATATCTAAATTTAATGAAGTGAGAAGTGTTTCTGGTATTGCTCTAACTTCCATAAAGGGACAAAAGGGAGAGCTCCCTTAGCTGCCAGGGTAATAGTCAACTATATAATAAACATGCACTTCTTGAACAACACACTCCATTTAGAAAACTACTAAGTCACAGACACAGTAAAAAATAGACCTATAAAACCAAAGTAATGTGGTTTCTCACCCAAACTTTACAAGTGTTTTTTAGATTAAAGGCCATTCAGTTTACAGGTTTACCTTGGGGAAGAACTAAAAAGACACAGTTATTAGCAGTTAATCTTGGCAAATGACAGGATACAGTGAAATGACAGACAAATGGTCAGATTCATAGATGAAGAAACGTACTACAAACACATGTGTATATATATGGCTTTTCCTAAACATCAAGTATGTACAGTAAACCTGGAAAATGCACTTTGGTTAATGCCAACTGCTGAGTCTGTACATGCACATATGTGTGCATGCATTTTTCACATCTACTTACAAAAAACTGAAGTCTTTTCTCAAAGTTAATACGGCTTTACAATACTAGCTAAACTAAATCTCACCCCATAAAACAAGCACATGGCAATTATGAACAAGCACATCCTCTCCCCCATCGATTCTAGGAATGTCTTAAGCACATGAATCCTATGAAACACCGCACAGATGTCAACAAAACACTTCAAACTGATCCCCATGAATAGCAAATCTAAATCTGTCTCTGCAAAGATGTAATCACATCACCGATTCTCACTAAGTCCCAGACATGTATCCACATTGTATTTCTGCTTTGCACTCTCCCTCTCAGCGTAAGAATTGGTGCAGCAGTGATATGAAAATAAAGCTTGAAGAAAATTAATTATATATTCTTTGGTTAGAAAGAAAATCACATTCCTATCTGATCTTTACTTTAAACTCCAGAAATACCACTGGGGCCAACAGGACACATAAGGAAATCCACTGCTAACCAGTCAGCTGATACTGCTAATGAGCTTCTCTAGATGTTACCCTCATTTTTGATCCATCTAGTTTGGATGTTGCAACTTGAGAGTCTGTTCAGCACAGCACAGAACATGGAAAATTCATCCATCACAGAGCATGCTCATGACAGCTTTCTTTCCCAGCTCTGTGTGCAAGGAACAATGGCTGCAAACAGTACATTAGGATGTTAAGATAGGACATAGGTAAAACCTTCTTTACTGGGAGCATAGTGCAGCACTAAACCAGGTTCAGATTTGAAGAATATCCATCTTGGAAAATTTCAAGACTTGGAAGGATGAAGCCATAGTTGAGCTGATCTACTGTTAGAAAGATGTCAAGGATATGAATCAGGTGACCTCCAGAGGACCCTTCCACTTTCTGTGCTTCCCTGAAAACTGTGTGAGGACAACATTCTTTATTTATTCAGACAGACTAAAAACACAGGAATAAACTTGGCGGGATATACACTTCTTCCAGTTGACTTTATTCTTTTACTGATTGAAAGGGTCATTATTAATGAATTTACAGCTCTTGCAATGCTGTCATTTCCAATGAATTCACAGTACAGTAACAACAATGACAAGACTACCATTCTGCACTCTTGAGAGAAGCTCTAACCTGAAATGTGGGAAATAAGAGAATAAGGCCCATGTTTATCACAGACTTTCTGTATGATTTATAAATATCTCAGGCAATGCCTCCAGACCTTCCATCTGGAGACAATGTGTGATTGGCTTCTTCCATTGTCAGGTATCCTAGATCTAATCCTATTGTCTTGTGAATGACAACGCAACTGATTTAACATGAATAGCACACTTTTAAACACGTTTAGTAGAGCCACTCATAGCAACATCCTTATCCATTGTCCTGTGGTCCATTTGAGCTCAGACAACCTGTACACCAATCACAATGGCAAGTGGTTGGAGCACTCTCTTGTACCAGCATTAAATTGGCAAAGTAATGTATGTATCAGGGCCAATCTCATAAAAAAGCACTGAATCATCCTTCAATACATACAGCAAATCCTCAAACTATAATCACAAGCTGGAGATTAAATAGGAGAATTATTATTTGCCCAACTGAAATGCTGAAATAATTCTAATAATTCCTTCTTTATGGAATCTATTGAGGAAGTTGCAGAAGAGAAATTTTTTTTGAGAAAGATTATAGCTGGCAGACTGTGAACAGCTACAACAACAACGGCCATGTAGGCCAGCTCTGCTACTAGTGTTTACTCTCCCGAGAAAATAGACTTCCCAGAGGAAGTCTATAAAGATGTTAATGTAAGTAAATTGATTTTCTTTATTCTTGTATTGTAACCTAATGCTAGGCATTACAATGGTGCTAAAAGATTAAATCAAAACAGGAAACTGTGTGTAATGTATCTTTTCAATTGCTCCTGGATTTTACAATCCCAGATCTTGAAATAAGTGTGCTTTGATAACTTCAACCTACATAAACATAGCTTTACATCTTTCTTCTGCCATGAGAAGATGTAGAAAAACGAAAAGATTTTCATTTATATTATTACTTGCTGGCAAGCCATCAAGATCGTTATCCTAAATTGCATAGAGCCATCTAGAAAATTCAGTAGACCTCATTAGACCATTAGAAAAGGGTGTCTTTTGCTTCCTTGAACCTTTTTTTTTTTTTTAATTGTTTGTGACTTGTAGCATTTTCTCTTTACTGCGCAAAAGATTTAACTTTTCAAAATGTATGCTGTTCCTCATTGTTGGCATTGACATATTTACCTCTGGCACTACCTTGCCTGTCGAAGGTTGAGCATTAAAAAGCTACATTTTAAGATGACATTAAATTAAAGAGATTGACACTTGAAATTTTTAGTTGCTCATGAATTGTGTGAACCAGTAATTTATCCCAGTATGATCAGCAATCACACCTATTACTTTTTTTTTTTTTCCCAGTAAAAAGTTATATGCAGTTTGCACATGAAATAATGTTGGAGAAACAACATTGATTTTCAGTCCACAATATTTTGACTAGAAACAAGATCACATACTGCATTTGCCTTTCTTTGCAGTCCCATCTAGTCGCCTTGGGGTTTCTTAGGTAAGAAGACTTTGAAAGAAAACATTTGTCCTACCCAGCTGGAGCCAAGAAAGTGCCTTAAACCCAGGCACACTAAATGACATAATGCTCGATTCTATGTGATCTCTCCAGCAGATAATACAGATAACACTGTTTTCCGCCGTGCCACAGCCTGCACATTTTTCTAGGCACATAGGCTTCCTGCTACTTCAAAAAGCATCAGGAGACAGGTAAAACAGACTGCAAGAGACATTTGCTGCAAAACACAACGTAGCTGAGCAAACCTCTGTTATTTCTCTAAGCTTCCTGAAATGTAAGAGGAAGGACTTCAATTTTGAGTAGATAAACCTTGAATGGGTATTTTTCAGCTTAATTTTGCAAGATTTTAACTTAAATTATTTTTAAAATCTCTAACTTGAAAAAAAAATTAAGCTCTTTCCTTAATGAGATACTTCTCCCACCTTGGGCAAGGGAAGATCTATTGTGCAACATGTTCATCAGATCGCTCATCCCAAGTAAACCTGAAGAACTGGTACTGGAATACTGCATTGATAAGAACATTAGAACAGAGAAAATGGCTGTAAGTATGCATCTCTATGAATGGAAATCTTAAAAAATCATATGTTGTTTGGGTCATAAAAACATTAAGAACATAGCACGGCTGCACTTTGATACATCTTTTGGTCTCATTTCTCCTGTATTTTGATACAGGAAACTAAGTATTTCATCTAGGTTACAGCCTCAACATCATTCTTCAACAACAGACAATAATTGATCATTTTTAAATTAATGGGACACCCTACATGGAAAAAACTTTCATGCAAGGAACAGGCACTGCAGAAACTGAACCAAATATAACAGATATCTACCTTATTGCATTTTCCATATAATGTTGTCTTAAAAGGCATTAATATGCACATTGTTACTACTGATGGAAATCTGTGTCCCTGTGTCTGCAGTTGTCAAAAGTGCTATTCCATGCAGAAAGAAAGCAGACTTTGGAGGGCTACTGATAGCAACTAGTCTAGGCATGGCATTAAAACATCGTCATTCCCTAGGCATGTCCTCAAATGATCTGATGGACCATTTATTACAACTAAAATTTTGCTGAAATCCTCATTTTGTTAGGAGTGCCACAAGACAACAGAGGTCTGCCCTTACCTGCTTACAATTTAAATACAAAACAACACAGATACAGATAGTTGAGGGATTGTCACATCACTAAGACAATATTAGTCAACATAACAGCAAACAGAATAACATTCATAGAATAATTATTATTCAGTGTTAGCTCAGGACCTTGGACTGCTGCTAAAGGCTTGCTGCCATTTCTTTTCCTACAAATGGATCTCTGTGCTATTACTGCAATTCAGCAATGTTTATGAAGTTCATTTTGCCCTTAGACCCAAATTGAACATTAGCATTTTGTAACATTACCCCTTTATATGTTCCAGTATGAAGTGAAGCCAAAGTAGGTTCAAGGGATGAGAGAATCCAGCTCATAAAATGTTAATTATTGCTCCTATAAAAATGTTAATTAACTCGAGTCTGAAATGCCAACAGAAATATGAGTGTCATCTCTGTTGTGAACTTGGAGGTACTGGGTTCTGATATGTCCTACATAAGAAAAGGCATATTTACCGAACAGAAAGAAACCCAGGATTTTACAAGTCATAACAATTAACAATGTATTTTCTGATTTAGGACCATGTGAAAAAAATAAAAGATATAATACCTAGAAAGCTTTCTTCTCCTGAACAGGCTGCTGAACAGACACTGCAGTAACTTCACACACCACAGAAACATTCTTCAAACCTGAAGCTCTTAATTTCAGAGTAGACCTCTCAGCAGCCACTGAACAGCCAATCAGGTACACTGGCTCTCATTAGTTTAGTATTGTTCAGTTAACCGTGCTTTCCCTGGGTTTCACTTTTCCTGTTGCCATGAAGAAAAGGGTGATATGACCCACATTTCAACTCTTTTAGTCCATGAATGGCATGAGAGTTTGTGATGGATACACTTGACTCCTAGCTGTGCTTTGGTTCAGGCTGACTAAGGACCAACAGGCCTCAAGCCCTGTGGTGAACTTGTTATCTGGAAAGCTCCTGGTTCGTGTACAAGGGAGTGAAAGTGCCTCAGAAAAATATTTTGAAAGGTGGTTTCAAAGCCCCAAAATGCAAGATAACCAAAGTACAGAACAAGATACCAGAGCTAAAATGAAGACATCCATCTTGTCTATACTATTGATGAGCAGCCAACTACTTCACTCTATAAATTTACCATCAAGATGAGTCCAATTTAATTTCTCCCTGAACAGCAGCTGGACTGCATGTCAGGTGACTCTCCCCTTGAGCACGGATGCCTCCCAAGATTTAAGATCCCTTACATGAGGCTAAGAGATCCTTCCTTGCCCAAGGTGGAGAGAGCCCTTACAATACATCCTCAGTGACTGATAACACGTTGAATTAATACTAATGAAACATTACTAATCCATGTAGCTACTTAATTATTATCAGTTTTGTATAGATAATTCCATTAGACATGAACCATTGTCCAAGTCTAAAACTAATATTGGACCTAGCTGTACCTAGGATCCATAAGGAATTTAAAAAGCAAGAGGGTCCACTCTGAACCTCATGACTCAATGGGAGGGTCTTCCTTACCCTTCGTGTTTCCAGTCTCTGTGTGAGTCATTATAATTCAATCTTAACTCAATTTTTCTTTGTACGTTTCCTCCATGCAGTAATTAATAAGGTGACCCTTGCCATCAAACTTATTGAACCTTGGTAAACCACTGTTAAACTTTGTTAAATTCCACTGAAGTTATTGAACTCTGTCAAATTATTGTTTTACCTCAATGAAACATATTGCTGCTTCTCTCTTTTGAGTGAGGTGCATTCTACTCATCTGCAACAGAGTTGTAAGACATCAACAACACAGAACAAAAATCAATAATAAAACAAGTTGCTTGGGTGCTTAGTTAAGACTCAACCCTGGCAGTGGCCAACGAGGAGTCAGAAAATCTTCAGAAGTTCAGCATCAACTTCACATCTTGTGCATCTGAAATTATTTACTGCTTTTCCAATGACTTTAATGAGGGCAGAAACACCACTAGAAATATAAAAATAATCAAGTGACTGGATACGGGAGGTTGTTTTTTTTTTTCCAAGAAAATGGTAAAAGGAAAGAAGAAAGGAAGGAATGAAAAAGGAAAGAAACCGTGTATAAAAGACTTCAGAGAAATACTCTTAAGTACTAAAAAAAATCGTCAGCCAAAATAAATCAGATTTGTATTGTATTCCAATGAAACATACACACGGTTCAGTGAAACACATACACACACAGTTACTGTAAGGTGAGAGGAAAAAAGCTTCATTCATTATTCCAGGCTGACTACAGGGTAACAATGGGAAAGATCTGGCTCATATCAAAGAAAAAAAGCTCATGATAATCAGTTCTACTAATAACATATCTAAAAATGCTTTAACTTTCAATAAATGCTTGTTTTTCAAGCAGAGTTCCTGAAAGGGAATTCTAAACCAAAAAATAATCACAAAAACGCTCCTTTCTTACTAAAAGGAGACAAAAGATCGTTTTTATAACATGGTGCAAAATGTAATTAATATCTGGCACTTGCTTTTTACTACGTCTTTTTTTGTTGCTGTTTTCATTCTGATTCATTTTTGAAAAGACTGATCTACAAAAGTTAAAAGCATTCTCGCACAGCATGTAGAAATAATCTTCCTCCTCTTCATGACAGCATCAGGCAGAGCTGTTCACACTCTGAACATGTCATCTGGTATCAGGACAAACTGTTAGAAGATGTGTTATAGAGAAAACATATATTTATTGCTACTTTGTCATGGCTTGTCCACGAGCACATGGAAGTGGTTCTATATCACACCTGCCTGTTTAAAACCAAAACAGTTTAAAGATTTAACTGGTGATGGTGTGGCTTTCTCTGATTTCCTACTGAGTGGGCAGACACATCACTGTTAAAATGTTAAGACTTCTTAGCACAGGGAACAGAGATCTAATAGCCATCACAGCTATTTCTTGCCAAAGAAGAATTAAACACCTGTTTGTGCCAGACCAAAGACATAGATAGGAAATCTCACTTTCCATCTGTCAGTCTGATACATTTCCTGTGGATTAAATACTGTTTAAAAAAATGGTCATTCATGGTTGTTTTCTAGGTCACATACGTCAAATTGACAAGTTTCCTTGTGTTTGGTTTTGAATGGAAATACAAGTGTCTACTCAAATTCGTAAGGGTTTATCTGCACAGGTTAACAATTACTCAGAACGTGTCCTTCCCTTAATGATGGAGGCACACTGTAGCTTGAAACACGTTTATCTTTATACTCTGCCTCCTGTGTACACAGCCTTTGACAATACAGAGTCAATTCAGGAAAAATAAGCCTCATATTTGGTTATATATACATTCATTTCTGGAGTACTACAAATGCACACAGTGCGAAGAAAGCAGTCTCGAGAGAAGAGGTTCCTTTCTCAAAGGGCTTTAAAGTCTCATGTGATGAAGAAAGAACAAACAAGGGGGAAAAAGTCAGTATACTGGCTGGATAGTGCCTTTTTTTGTGCAGGAACATCTCGTGGAATAGGAAAGACTTCAGCACTTTCTTCGAAATCAGGCTGGACTGAAGTACTCCAGCACATGTAATACTAACCGCTCAAGAAAAACTAGATCTTATATTCAATGAAGAAAGAGAAGAACAGGTATAATAATATAGAAAGAGGAGTAGAGTATCTAACAAAGCAGAGATAGAGACTGGTGCAGAATTACATATAGGCTGATTGATCAAGAATCAGCAGCTTGGACTAGCCAGCGAAGGATGGGGACAGCAGAAAGGGGCAACAGGAGGGAAAGCAGAAGAAAAGAAAGACTAAGAGCTAGTCTTTAATTAAATGAATGGAGAGGAAGAAAACTGAACATAGTGAGGAAGGGGTGGCCACAAAGGAGTCAGACAGAATACTAGTTTGAGGCTTTGGATGAAAGGATGAATTTCAAAGGTCTCTTTCCCTTACGGGAAAATATCCAACTTAATATTGGCAGTTTCTTCCCATGTAAATGATCTCTTTTGAGAGAATAATCATTGTTAGTTAGGCATTACAATATAAAATTGTTGAAACATAAAACTTTCAGCCCATTATAGTTATATGTGTTTTGCCATGATTTTAGATGGGAAATTGAAACACTAATATGCTGACTGGCTGTGAATTATAATGCCAATTAGACAAAGCAGACAGCTAAACTCCGGTTCTACAAATGTGACTGCAGGAAAGAATGAATTCTCTGCTGGTGATGGCTGGTATTAAAGACAAAATCCAGAGAAATACCAGGCTGGCCCAACTACCCCTTGCTGTACTCTATCGCACAAAGGGAAAATACTTGCAAGTTCTTCAAACCATGAATGAAAGTTAAGAGGATGAGCAAACCTGAGACAAATTAGCCGACTAAATCATTAAAATGAATTATCAACTTGACTCCCATCTGCTTGCATTACTTAGACTGAAATAAAAAGCCAGCTCTGCCATCCGTTTTTCTCCAGTTCCAAATAAGTCCAGAGAGCCCTATACTGAGGCAGACAAAAACAAATGCATAGTTTTTATAAATAGTTACTGGTGTGCATTTAGCACTTTGTGGGCCCTCTGAAACACATTCACAGCAGTACTCATTCAAGTGTTTTAATTACTGTAATATCTGCTGTAGCAGTAGCATTTTGAACTTAACCTACTGATATAGCCTCAGGAAAAGCCCTGATTATCTGGGCTTTGCAGCTTATGTCAAAAGTCCTTGAAGGTTTACACAATATTTTTCCATTACTCTTTTTAAAAAAGTGAAAAAAAAGTGTGCAAATGTGTCAATACTATAGAGTATGAAGAGTAGAGAAAAGCTGAGTCATTACAGTAGAGTAAAACAAATGTGATTTTGAGGCAGGACTAACTAATGTGGAAATTTTGCCACACTCAAGGCCTGAGTTAGCCATGTCTACAAAGATCCAACCTGCTTTTAAGTAGGTCAGGGATACCTAACTAGTGCTACATTACACCCTGTAATCCTGTCCCAATTCCATTCCATACACTACATCCAGAATCTCCCTGAAAATCAGGATACATAGTCTTTAATGTGTAAACACCTCCAAGGACTAGCAATGCTTTCAAAAAGTCTCCGAGCTTCTAAAGGTGCAACTAACTGGTTGCCTGACCTTGAACTTCTCAATACAGTTGAAGCAGCTTTGTCATTGCAAACATCATATTTCTGAGATGTTATCTCCTTTTCTTCAGCGAACCATTCCTGGAAGTGGCCAAACCTTTGCATGTTCAGGTTTGGGGTTTTTTTTTAATTATAAATTTCCAGTCACACAAAATCACAGAATGTTCGGGGTTGGAATGGACCTTGAAAGATCATCTAGTCCAACCCCCCTACCAGAGCAGGATCACCTAGATCAAGTCACACAGGAATGTGTCCGGGTGGGCTTTGAACATCTCCAGAGAAGGAGACCCCACAACCTCCCTGGGCAGCCTGTTGCAGGGCGTTGTTAGCCTCACCATGAAAAAGTTTCTCCTCAATATCACCTAAAGAAGCATATGTTAGGAAATACAAGAGATTACTCATGTAAAGAATTTGCAAATAGCTTTTCTAAAAAGAAAAGGGGGGAAAAATGCAGATTAATCTAATTTGTTGTTAAGACTGATCCTAGGATATAGTTTGTAACATTTGGAAGTCTGGATACTAAATAGCTTGCAGTTATGACTGCCTTTATTTTTACTTCTTTCTAAATCTATTACCTTCCAAGAGAAGCAAGGAATGTTCCTCCGCTGTTAGGCTAGTCACTGTATTTATAGCAGGAGAAGTATTGTAACTTAATGTGTTTTAGGCAAAGGAAATTTCTCTACAAAATCACATTTCCTTTCCAATCTAGCCCAAAAGAGCTACTGAAATCAGTAACTTCTCCCTTTTTTGAGGGGAAGTTGCAGGGTTTTTGAATAAAAAAATACCATTTTATTGCTACCAATGCAGTGTCTTTTATCTAGCTCTGTAGCTGCCTAGAGAAGCTTATCTAACCATCAGTACTGACAGATGAGATTCTTGGTGACCTCATCACAAGTTTTCCTGTAAAGGAGAACTTGATGAGAACCGCAGAGGGCAGAGCTGCAAATCCTCTGAAAGCCCAAGGTCTAAGATCAGTCAAGCACTGTAAAGCACTGCTGCTTCTCTCCCCTCCCTACAAACCACAAACTAGTCTGCCATGCTTCAAACTAGAGCTGGGAATTGGACAGGCTTAAAAATGACCCAGAGAAAAAGTGGGGTGGTTTAGTCCTGTGTGCTCTAGATCAGTTACTCAGTACGGTGCAGCTGAAATAGTGAAGCATGGGAGAAACAACAGGCAATGTTACAAGGCGTTGCAGTATCTTAAACCCTCGTCTCTAACAGGGTGCTGCAGTGAGAAGTGATCTAATAAATCTGAAAGACCAAAACAGTCAGGAGGCATAAAAAGGTCTCAAAAAAGGCACATCAGAACACTGACATACATTTACGTGGCATCCAGGAGTTAATCACATCGCAATCACAAAGAGGGACAACAGGCTTTTTAGAAGAACATCAGAAAGCCGAGCTGCTTTCTGCTTTCATCTTTGGATTATAAAATTTCATTCAAACTCCTCACTAAATTATTCTGTTACACTTTTTATATGACTTCAGTAATTCCTAACAAACAGCTCCTGTGGAAGCTGTCTTGGGGGTGAGAGCAGCAAAAACCTATATATTCACATGTAAGAAATACAGAAACATTTTTCCCACCCTGAATTGTTTTAATCAAACATGAATATTCTCAACTTAAAAATAAGAGTTTCTTCTATTCATGTAATCTTTGATTTTATTTTTTTTCTGTAATATTTATTACTTTGGATACTCTTTAGTTTTACAGTGTTATGTCACCAGCTGTACTTCTGAGATATTAATATTTTACAATTAGTTTCCCTTTTATTTTACTTATTTAATTTTAGCATTTGCAGCAGAGTATAAAATGCAATATAAGCATAGGTCACAAAAATTTCCATGAAGAATTAAAATTAAGTAGAAATACATTTATGAATTACATTAAACAAAGACTTCAGCATTTATTCAGCAGTGTTTTGTCCTACCACCAACACTAAAAGTAGTAACGTTTTCCATATGATCAATGGAACAGACCTATAAATGCAATTACAGTATTCACCAAAAGAGCTTAAAACAACTGTGCACTGAAAGCTATGCAGATAGAAACATCAAATATTAAAAGACTCACTGGTAACTGCCCAACTTGCTTGGTAGTGCAATAAAACAAATTACAGATGAACTTTTGGGTTGCAAGGAAAAAGGAAACCACATATATTTGTGATTTTGTTTATCATTGAGTAATATTCTGTCCAGAAGACAGCTATAGCATACAGAGACATATATATTTGAAATTCAAAATATATCAGCAAAGTTTTGAATAGGCATCATTTTTTAAGTGAAGTTTTACTGTTTTAGAAAGTTGAAGGGACACAACTCAATGTTTTTGGCCTTTGTATTTGACAATCCAGTTTCTAAGCAGTGAATCTAAACTTGTGATTCTATAGATGTCTGGTAATACCTCAGTCATGACATCCCCAAGCCTGAACACTTGGCCAGAAGCATCTCATTGCTGAAATCATAACTATCAGAAAACAGATCAAGAAGAAGAGGAACAAAGCAGGGAACAAAGTCCTATAGCCAGCCTGTTCATTAGGACTAAGCTTAAGGCAGGCAAGGAGAACCAAGCTACACTGGGAGATTACTTTGTCCTTTAGGTACTTGCTACTTCAATCCTGAGCCCCTGCATGTGAAAAACAAACTACCTTCTTAAATGAGAAAACTTAGTTGTGGTTGAACTGATGGATCTCTCGAAGACCTGCTCCCCACAAGCAGCAGAGATGCAAAAGCCACCAGAGCTCTCTCAGTTGCTATGCACACTCAACATTGCCTTTCCACTCCAGATAATGCTTCTCATATACAGCAATGAACATGAGCCAGTCCATCCCAGCCATCCCCTGAGCCTTCACAAAGATAGCTTTTATTTTTCTATGAGAGTGTGTGATTTAACACCTGCCTTTTGGGGTTTTATCTGTTAGATCAGTGGCTGAGGTGCAGAGTCCAATGAAGAATGTTACAACAAGGGAAATGAAATCAAGGGAAGCACACAAGTTTGTAAGGGATTTGCTTAATTAAGAGCATATAGTTTTGCAATTTGTGGAATTAAGCTCCAGATGATTTATATTCCATCCCATTTTCTCACATATTTTTTATTTTAGCATACATTCATTATAGCAAAAGACAATTGGACCAGTAAGAAAGTGTGTATTTATTAATTACCTGTCTTTTCTTCCTGTAATTCAAGCTTTGTCATTACTAAGAATCTATTTATTTTTCAGATGTTTGCAGAATTTATAAATAAAGAAATTTTTCTTGCACGTCAAATCAGATATCATCCTGACAGAAAATGGTCTACTTACTTTATGCTTAAGCAATTTTCTGAAGGTTTGATATTGCTACTAATGCAAGGCACCAGCCCTCACTTAACTGTCCTCTGCAGATGTAATTAAGTACTTCCAAATGTTTTGCTTAATTGCATTCCTTAATGTTCTGAGTGATGTTTTGCTCTTTTCCTTCAGTTATGAATTGCATTTATAGCTTCCAGTAATCCCATTTATCACTGCAATTTGCTTAGCTTGAAATGTGCTACATTAATTAGTTCTTTTCAAGTCTGTTAAAAGAAATGTCTGGAGATCATTAATTCTATATGGGCAATTTATTATTGCTTAAGAGAATTACATATTGCAGTCTGTTGCTCTTTTTTATAAACTTCTTTCAGTATTTCCCTGTATAAAAATTATCTTACATGATCACCCTTCATAAACCCTCCCTAGTGAGTATCATTGTAATTTTTTACGGTTATAAAAGGCTCCCAAACATTCAACAGCCAATTCCAAACAAACAGCATCAGGATTTTAGGAG
>WUAM01000323.1:22000727-22065247 GCA_024336885.1 Actenoides hombroni
TTTTTTAAGTATAATTTTTAAATTTTTTTTGGTAAACTGTTATTCCAAAACAAGTTTGCAAAGCAGCATCTATTGTCAGAATATTCAATTCTCATGAATTTATCAGTGTGTGACATGGTAATGATGAAAGGGCACCATGCAAAGAAACACAGGGAGACCAATAGAGGAATTGGTTCTTTGGACAGTTATTAATCTGGAGAAGAAAAGATTGGTGTAGATCTTTCTTGGAATAAAACAAGAATACAAATCTCATCCTCCATTCTCCTTCCATTTCAGCATACTGTCCCGCTTATAAGAGCTTACTGTTGCAAAATGTTCACATGCTTCATTTCAAGCACATCATTTGCCACACTGAGATCAGTGCCTTTAAGCACAGGAGTAAGTCTTAGTATGATCACAGTGTTACTCAGAACATGCTGACTGCAGTCCAGGGGAATTTCTGAGCCATCTGTTCCCCTCCTGAAGAGAAGATGAGGAGTATCGAGTATCCTAAAAGCCACAGAAAAAACCAAAACCCTTCTGAATCTACTGACATTCATACCACTATAATTCAAAAGGAGATCTAGTAAATGGTGGAATAATGCAAATATTAAAGTTGACAATAAAGGTGATAATTAGATATGACATTACCTGTCTAAGGAAGAGGAACAAAGGCATGACTTTCAACTTACATAGCAAATTCGAGACGGGAGGAGTTTCAGTTGTTTGGGAAATGGGCACAGCATGAACTTAGACTTCTCGTAATAGAAAAGGCACCTACCTATTCCTTTCTAATATGCACCTTTAGATGTCCCCAATCATGCTCTGTGACAGTGAATTGACTAGTTCTTGTTTTATTGTGCTGATTATTTTTCTGATTATTTTCTTTTAATAGGAAAAGAAATTAAGATGGATCTAAGTGTCAGTAGGTATAGTTTTGTTCTTTTACTTAATTTTGTTAATGTAGTAACAAAAACTTTGTTGTTCCCTTCTAAGTAAGGGAAAAGTGTAAAGGAGAAGCTATTTAAAAAGAAAATTTCATGGGCTTTATTATCAAGCCTTTTGGATAATTATTTGAAACACAGTGACATTGCAGGATATAAATTACTTCTAGTTAAGCAGTGGTAAAAATGATTTTTAAATGAGCCTTCAGGGACAAAAAAAGTTTATTTGGGAGAAATGTTACAATTTGGTTAGTTTACTTTAGATTTCAGTGGCTAGAAGTAGGGCAACAAAACAAATTTTATTCTCCAAGGATGTTTTTCAAATGGAATTCTAACTAGAAAAAAAAAAAGCCAACATTTAAAACAAACCCCAAACATTAAAAAAAATTAAATATCCTATTTAAAACAGAAACCAAACATTTAAAAAAATGAAATCTAGTAAAAATTGCAGGTGACCACTTCCTGTAAAGCAGTCTTATTTCTTGTGGAAAGAGCATTAACGTATTATGAAGGCAAACATCTGTTGATGTAAAACATTCATATTAAAAGTATCTTTCAAGTTTAGAAGTTACTTAGAAGCTTATCATCCTTTTTAAGTCCAAGTAACAGTGAAAATTTCTGAGTACATGTAGCTTATGTTTTTAATACAACATTTGAAGCATAATAAATACTGCAAAGAGGGAGAGAGGCACTTAACATGAGACAAAAGTAAACTGTAGCCAGCAGCAGAATAGCTGAAGTACCACATAATATCATGTAAGTTAATTTACCCATTTCTCAGGATTTAAAGAACAAGCACTCTTTACAAGTTTGGGGAAAGTGGAGTGGCTTCTGAATTATAGAAAAGAAGCCATACTGCATCGAAAAAGATCCATCTGGCTCTATCCACCTCTGATATTGGCCTATAATGTAGAACAAACATACTGAATATTTCCACCAGAAAACTCCTAAGCAACATAAAGCTCAAGAGCTGCTCAACAGTGATTTTGTAAGGATGCAAACTCGCTTCAAAATCTTCTCTCGGTATCTGCACTACAACATTCGCTATAGTAACCCTGATAAAGTAGATCTGCATGAAGTTAGTAACATGGTCCTATCACTTTTTTGATTGAGAACTGTTAAACAAAGCTCAGAAGGTTTGCATCTTTATTTCCATGTAATGATTGCCATTTGAAAAGCGTTAAGATTTTTAGAACTGATGCAGCACGCTCCTTTTTGAGTAAAACATGATGAAATTGTTGTGGCTTCTACTGATGCTTAAGTCTATTTCTGCTATTCACACACAAGAGGGAAGAGGTTGAATGAAAAAGTCAAATAGGAAATCCTGTCCTTGATGTTTTCCTTGATCATGACACTTTTTCTCATTGTAATGTCTAGAAGAATTACAGGGACAGCTGATGGTGATACATAACTGAAGATAGCAAGACAATCTCTTTGTTTGATCTGGACCAGTCAAAGATGCCATCATGGACTGGGGTAACAGGGGCCCCATCATCTTGCCCCCCTCTTCCTGCAACCTAGGAGCAGCTAAGAAAAAGGCAAATGACATTCTGGAAGTCTCTCTACCACCTCTACCCTAGTCCTCACTACCTAATCACATCTCCCACTTCAAATAGCTATTCATAAATAATGCAGTGCAGGATTATAGTTTTAACTGTATGAATGAGATTGAATATAAATCTCAAATAAAGAGTAAATATCCTCCAGTGAAGTTCAGTTCCAGCACATAATATCCAGCCTGTTATGTTCTAATCCTACTCTTCTCTTGCTTACCAAACACAATCACCATACAATAAAATAGCCCTGTGGAATTTGTTCACCTTCCTGAACTGTAAGAAAAGCAGCAAGGGCTTACCATCTGTCTTCACCTGGATAGGCAATGGGACTATATCCTAACTTTTATGTGACAGGAGGGAGGCATTCTGAGTCAGTCTTAGTTCTGCAATATGGGAAACATTGTCACGTTACGACACAATACGCAATATACAGACAATACAGTTTAGGACATGATGGATTTCCTGACTTTCACTTGAGCTGGTTTGAAAGAAAAACCAGTTGGGTTTCTTTTTTAGGCACTAATTACTAAAATGGCGATATTAATAAATTTCACTGCTATCTATGCTTGACTGCTCAGATAACAACCGCAACTCTGAATTACAAAGAAAACTGTCCCCACAAACTTGTCCCGATCTCATTGGCTTTATAAAGAAGAAACTCTCCTGAAATATCTTACTGTAAGACTTCAGAAGTAAGCCTGGAATTGGATGATCACCAGGAAAAGCCTATGGCAGAGTATATGAAGAGGAAAGAAAAATTGGTCCTTCTGTAAGAAACAGAGCAAAGGATTAAGGAAATAATCAAATAGCAGAGTATGATGAAATAATAATTCAACCAAGAGTCCCTTGCCTTACTCCCCAGCCTTTTCTTACTCATAAAAGTAGAAACTTGGTTAGATTAGGACAGAATTATTTAGTTCTTGCCTTGCTTTTCCTTTGCAGGTTATTACTGTCTGTAACATACTGCCCTTGCAGATACATCTCGTCTTTTTCCTTTGAGATACAGAGAGAAGCAGCAGGATAGGCAACGATAGGATATTCCAGTTACTACTCTCTATACGCAGCATCTAGTAATAATAGATTATTATTATGCTCTTCTTCATATCTATTTTAAGAAGGATAAGATCAACATCTCTGCAGAGGGTTTCCAAGCAGGTAGTTTTTTCAGAGTAAAGAACTACATGACCTCCTGGGGTCCTTTCCAGACCTAAACCTTTATGATTATATCAGATCTTCATAGACTTACAGATTGTGCCTCACTCAAAGAACAATATTTTCTCATCACTTGGGACAATGTTTGTGTAGTGGTTTAGGTTATGGCTACCTTCTGATATTAATATACCCAGCACTATTCTTGACCTTTGGATACTTTGCCATTACTCTGTCTGACATGAGAAACAATTTTATACCCTTCTGCCTCAGCAGCATGCCATTACAATTTGGAATTTCTCGTAGAAATTAAAGAAAATCAACATGTATTTTTACTGTGATTTCAATTACTACTGCAATGCTTAGATGTTTTAATGGCAACACAGGAAACTGAGGTAATATAAATCATCTCAGTCGAAAAAAAGTTATTAACTACTGGTGATTATGGTATATGCCATTTTATCCAGTGTAAAGATTAAAGGGTTTACAATCATGTTCCCAGCTAATCTTGCTTCTTTTTTACACTTACGGCTGTAGCTATGCAACTGCAACTGTTACTATTTATCAATTACAATCTCCAGTACAAGTTTTATGCACCTATATGCTTTGCAAACCACCTTCAATAGCTTCCAGATTATCACTGATCCACAGGCTGGAAAAGTCTACTTCTTTTCATTGACTGTAGAAAAATATACACCTCCTTATACAAGCAACTAAATTCCTCGACTGAAGATAAACACTACAAATGCTGCCCTAAATGTCCACGTGGTTTTAAGAATTACAGGCAGTGGATTATCTGACTTAAAATGCAGGAATTCTGTGTGGAACTTCCATAGCACATTTCCTTAAACCATTTCCCAGCCCCATAATAGGTCAGTAATTCAAGTCAGACTTTAAAAAAAAATTAGAAATACCCACTATTCAGTAGTGGTGATTTTCCATCTAAGTATATCTTAATACTACCATTTAGCTTGTGGAAAAAAAATACTGCAGCATTACAGAGAAATACTGCAAAGTGTTGTGTGCCATTCCATTAGTGCATAACACAGTTCAGTATTTTAATCTGTCTCTTACAATGCTGAGATACAGAAGCTGATTAAATAAAATCTGTGTTACTGCCTCCGAAGGCTAGAAATGTTTTGACCCGATTACTGCTTTAAGATCCTTTTCTCCATAGCCCAGGAACTATCTTCCTCCATCTATTTACATACTCAGCCAAGACAAGATTGACTGAAAAGGTAAGTATTATGGAAAGATGATAAGAATTTTTCCCTCAAGCTTTCTGGTCTTCAGAATAGTAAACATCAGTTAAGAATGGCTTTGTAAACTGCAGAAATATCAAATTAAGTCTTAGGCACTGTAAATGCACTGGACAATCCTGAAAGTCAACCCCAGCTTGAAATAACTTTGGGTTTGTTAGCTCAGTTCAAGAAGCCATGATTTAAATAATTTCTATTTCAATACACTTTTTTTACATACCTATTAGCTCAGAAAATAATAATTTAGGTATTTTATAGCAATTTAAATATACTGAACTTCTCCCTTCTTAGTCAGATATAGGAATTATGATAATACAGATCTGAATACTGTCTAAAATGGAAATGCTATCATTAGCACTTCTCTCAATTCCTACCGAGTGACAGGGAATGTTGAATAATCTACAAATTTCAGCACTGTGCTTTTGAACTCACACTAAGAGATGACAGAAAGATAGTATATAGATAATACATAAACTATATATAAGTATGGAAACGGGTTCTTTTTTTTCATGAGAAAAGTAGAGGATTTTGGGAGTCTCAATGTGTCAGAGACTGATACACTTTGTTTAGGAGATGCTTTGTTAGTTTTGTGGTAAGTGATGAATTGTCTATGCATGGAATCAGTAACCTTAGAAGATCAGATACTTTATTAATGGCCAAGAAAACCTCACAAATTCCTTAAAATAGTCCATAACTTTAATTACAGTATTAGAATTCTTGGAGATTTCAAAAAACTTGAAGAAAATTAAATCTGTGTCACATTACCTTTCTCTCCTCTATCTGGAGATAGATAGCTTTTTTTTTCCATAAAATCTCATCTTTCCTAATTTAACTCTGTACCAATTATAACCTCCTCACTCACACTCAATAATAATTTCTGCATGCTACACCATTCCTTCCTGTAACAGCCTATTTCTGCAATAAGCTCTTTGGGGAAAACTGTCTGTGTTTATACACCACCTAACAAAAGGTGGAACTCATTCTTTGTTTGCCCTTTCAGGAACTGCTGTGATATATAAGATTATTACACTGACAGATTTTTCAAAAGGGAATCAGCCGTAAGTAATCATAACTAAATGTGGGAGGTTTTAGCAGCCTTCTTGCAAGACTGATGATGTTTTTATCCATTTAATTACTGATGTAACATAAGCCGTAAGTCATTTATCTGCAAACAAGGAAGGCAGGCTACCCTCACAAACAGGAGAACTGATAATTTCCCGGAAACCTGTAATTCTGAGAGAACCTGGAGATTACAGCAGACAAGCCACTGACCACAGTGTCAAGTGCAGCACTGTGGGAAACAAGGTTAACACAGAACGTACGACCAAGACAGTGGGGAAGAGCAAGACCGTATGTGGGACCATCACTCAATGCTGTTAGTATGTGCCATACTACAGAGAGAATGTTGCAAAAAAAGAAAAGGTAGGCTAACTTGACTTAAGCATCTCACTTCTTATGGCAGAAAAAAATCTCTAACCTTAAAGATGACTAGAAAATGACATTTCACAGAGGAATCTTGGGTACAAAAGTGCTTCTGTTTCTCAGAGAGGCATCTGCCAGTTTCAATCAGGAGAATTAAAACAAAACAAAAAAATTTTACACACTTCATAAAAATTAACTACTAGAACAAACTGCCAAGGGAAGATAAAGATGTGAGACCATGATGGATATGTTCTAGCCTAAATAGAAGGTAACTTCCTTTCAGGCACAGTATGCTGGATTCAATATGTGAATACCAAGTAAATCTCAATTATTTCTTAATGAAATTTTAATTAGTGGTATCCAAGCTTTCCAACAAGGTCAGACACGTAACTTGGTTAGTGACAAGAAGGGATGTGCTATGACCACTTTCACATGATCAGGTCACAGAAACACAGAACTAAATAATAATAGAATAGTTTAGATTGGAAAAGACCTTTAAGATCTTAAGCCCAAGCATTAACCCAGAACTGCCAAGCTCACCACTAAACTATGTCCTCCAGCACCACATCTACATGTCTCTTAAATACCACCAGGGATGGGTACTCCACCACCTCCCTGGGCAGCCTGTTCCACTGTTTAACAATCCTTTCAGTGAAAAATATTTTCCTAATGTCCAAGCTGAACCATCCTCAACATGAGACAACTTCCTCTTGTCCTGTTGCTTGTTACTTGGAGGAGACCAACCCCACCTGGCTCCAACGTCCTTTCAGGGAGTTGTTGAGAGCAAGGTCTCCCCTGAGCCTCCTTTTCTCCAGGTTTAGTAACCCCAGTTCCCTCAACTGCTCCTCGTAAGAGTTGTGCTCTAGACCCTTCATCACCTTTGTTGTCCTTCTTTGGACACACTCCAGCCCCTCAATGTCCTTTCTCAAGTGAGGGGCCCAAAACTGAGCACAGTATTGGAGATGCAGCCTCCCCAGTGCTGAGGACATGGGGACAATCACATCCCTAGTCTTGCTGGCCACACTATTTCTGATACAAGCCAGGATGCCACTGGCCATCTTGGCCACCTGGGCACACTGCTGGCTTACGTTCAGGTGGCTGTTGATCCACAGCCCCAGGTCCTTTTCCACCGGCCAGCTTTCTAGCCACTCATCCCCAAGCCTGTAGTGTTGCATTGGTCCATGGGAGCCCAAGGGTCAGGGTTACATGTCTGGCTGGATGCCAAACCGACCTCACTGAGCAGGCACAGTAATGAGAGTACACGATAAAAATATGTGACAAAATATGGCACTGAAGAGAAGGTGTGTGCTCCTGTGAGCTGCCCCACTCCGTAGTTACTTAGGCACTCAACAACACACCAAAAACCTCAGGTAGCCCTGCAATGGCAGTCAGGAGCATAGTGCTGCAACCCAAGCCTCTTGACTGACCCTGCTCAAGAGATATTCAAGAGAGAGGGTGCTCAGGAGAAGCCTGTAAGCTGAATTAGTTGCTTGATCAGAAGATGACACTCCTAAGTCCTTGAACTACACAACTAAATGGCCTCATGTTGTCTTACATTCAGCCAGATCCAGACTGCATTTTTTCCTAAAATTCTAACTTCAAGCATACTCTTATATAAATTAAGTGCTGATGATTGAGAGTTTCTGACCTCTCTTGTGTTTATTTAGTCACAATATGAGATTTGATGGCCTCTTGAGACCTAAGTACCTATAACCAGGGGTATAGATGCCCAGGGGTGGCTCTTGTCCAGTTCAACAGATCATAAATCTGGAGTATAAATTCCATCATGTGTCAGGGAAATTTCATAGCATACAGGCAAAGCAGTATCACCTGGGCAATCTTCCCAAAAACTCCCTCTGGTCAGCCACTGGGTAGACAGAACCATATGCATCATCCTCAGTAAATGCCAAACAAAAGTACTGCTGAAGTCTGAACTTGTACAGTAGAAGTCCTGGAGTTGAGGGCTGACAAAGCTAAAGATATAACAAAAAAAAAATAATAAATACTGCTTTGCTCATTTATGTCTTTTGTTCTCTTGTGTTTGCATGGGTCCAAAAGTTAACCTGTTTTTGAGCAAATTCATGTTAAAAAAAAATAATTGTAATACTGTGAAATTCCATTTAGAAATAGAATCAAGTGATAAAATACCCCACTTCTGTATTTGGGCATCAGTGATTTTCTCACTAGCAAAGCAAAATATTTAATTATCGTGCCAAGCTAAAGAGATCTAGTACTGGACAATCATCTGCTGTGCTCAAAAATGTTACACAGGAGTTTCAAAATTGTAAGTGTAATCCAGCCTTGTTCCAAAAGGCGTCTTAAAAATGGTGGCTTCATAAGACCTACACCTTTTTCTGTGACATTAGAAGAATTAGCCTTAAGTGTCGAAAAAGATTTTACTTCACAAAAATGTAATAACATTTGAATAATTCTTTTTATTATACTATTGCACCTTGTATTACTTTAAGGTATTTCAAGGCAAAAGTTAGATGAGAAATTGAATTACTCACGATACTTCACATCTTTCTTTGCAACATCTACTTATTCTTCAGCACTGTGGAATAAAGAGCTCCTTTTTAAAGTAAAGTTCAAAACTACATTCTTATATTATGTCATTTTTGCTTTATTAATGTCACAGGCTCACCAGAGAAAGGTAAAACTGTTAGGAATTAATGGTGTAGATGCATTCACACCTTAAAAGCAGCAATGAATTCTGTTATTTTCCATTAATTAAAGATTAAAGAGATACCAAAATCTGTGTATCATTTTCAAAATTATAACCTTTAATATGTGCAAAGGGAAAGTGGAAGGGCAGTAAGAATGTAGTTAACACATTGTTTAACAAGGAGAGGTTCTTTCAGTGGCAAACACATGAAACTACAAGTCACAGAATCAGAGAATCGGTTAGGTTGGAGAAGACCCTTAAGATAATTGAGTTCAACCATTACCCTAATACTGCCAAGTCCACCACTAAACCATGTCCCTCAGCACCACATCTACATGTCCTCTAAATACCTCCAGGGATGGTGACTCAACCACTTCCCTGGGCAGCCTGTTCCAGTGCTTGACAACCATTTCAGTAAATAGATTTTTCCTAATATCCAATCTAAACCTTCCCTGGTGTGACTTGAGGCCATATGCCCCTCTCCTATCTCTTGTTATGTTGGAAGAGAGACTGACACCCACCTCGCTACAACCTCATTTCGGGTAGTTGTAGAGAGTGACAAGACCTCACCTCAGGCTCCTTTTCTCCAGGCTAAACAATCCTTGTTCCTTCACTCCCTGTAAGACTTTAGACCCTTCACCGGCCTTGTTGCCCTTCTCTGGACACACCCCAGCACCTCAATGTCCTTGAAGTGAGGGGCCCAAAACTAAGCACAGTATTGGAAGTGTTGCCTTCCCAGTGCTGAGCACAGGGGCACAATCACTTCCCTAGTCCTGCTGGCCACACTATTTCTGATACAAGCCAGGATGCCGCTGGCCTTCTTGGCCACCAGGGCACACTGCTGGCTCATATGCAGCTACCTATCAACCAGTACCCTCAGTTTTTTTCCACCAGGCAGTACTCCAGTCGCTCATCTCCAAGCAGTAACATTGCATGGGGTTGTTGTGATCCAAGCACAGGACTCGGCATTTGGCTGTGTTGAACCTCAAACTGCTGGCCTTGGCCCATTGGTCCAGCCTGTCCAGGTCTGTCTGTAGACCCTTCCTACCCTCAAGGAGAATAACACTCCCACCTAACTCCCCCTTTGAGGCAGGTATATCCCATGTGTCACTAGCAGGCCTGATGTTCTGCAGATTAACTCATGACTAAAACACCTGAAGTCCTGCCAGTGACACCAGGCTTACAGACAGGTATTTATCTGCTGGGTCTTCCTCTTTCTTCCCTCATCACTTTCTGCCACTGGAATGATAGATGAGAACATGCACCCATCAATATGATTTTACACCCACCCACAAATAGGATTTTCCCTGGGTGTTGCTCACAAAGACTTTGGAAGCTATTTGAGAATCACTAAGCTGTATCATTACTAATACTTTCTCAAGGTCTGACCTACAACTTTTAAGAATAACATGAGGAATCTTAAAAGGGGGCATGTGCCTGGTGGGGAGGATGTAAGAACTAAAAAGATGATGCCAATCTGGAAATCTGCCTTTCAGAGCAGGTGGTGTTTGAGTCTGATTGTGCAAACAAGTGGAAAAAGCGTTCATAAGTAAAGAGATAATAAATAAGCTGCAAGATCTAAGGACTTAGTCCAGGCACATTCAGACCAGAAGCGAGACTAAATTTTTTAATTAAGTAATAATTTATTTTATTTCTGAGTAATCTCTTTAAGGTACCCTCTGTGTGAATTCCTTATGCTTTTTAAAATATTCCCTGGAAGATATAACCAGAAATTACTGCTTAGATATAGGAATGTTTGGGTGAGGTCCCAATACCAGACTATACGATCCGAAGGGTCCCTCTGGACCTGAATGTAATGAGTTTGTAAAAAGTGTGTATTTTGCTTCAACAGACACTAATAACCAAAATATTTGTGTTGAAAACATAGTAAAAATACAATCAGGTCATATTTTTCAGGCATGAAAGAATTAATTTAAGTAGAGCGTGCTCATATGAAAGGGTGACATAACAGTAAGTACAATCCAACAGGTGCTGCTAGAATTAACAGCACATTCTGAATGAAAGATGACATAATTTGGAGTGGTATTGCCTCCTATTGCAATTTTCACAGACTTCAGGCATCTAAAATAATCATTTTGGTTAAAATTGCAGAATGTTCTTATTTTAATTTACTTCTAAGTATACTCATGGGGCTGTTCTCTTTATCCAGCTCATGCATTGACATTTGACTGTATTGCTGAGCTTTACACACACTACTTCCTTTCTAATTATCTGTTCCTCAACTTGATGGGGGAAGGGAAATGAGGAAAGAGAGCTGTCTTACACTTCAATATGACATATGATGTTTAAATTTTCATTGCATACTAAATGCTTTTAAAATATGTCCAGTTTAGATATTCTGGTTTGTTTTTTTCTTTAACTTCTAGTGTTATTACTCTGGTCTCTCTACATTTCTTTTTACTAAAGTGAGAGGGAAGTGGTGCAAATATGTCTATAATATGGGCACAGACTATCAGGAAGTCAGTTAAAAACTATCAGCATTTGAGTATACCTGACCAGCACATAGAAGGAGAAGGAAAAAGGCAACATAAGGAGTAAAACCAATCTTCTCTTACTGCTTCACAGGTATTTCTTGAAACTGACTTTTCCCAAGAACAGGGCAAAGACATCAAACAGCAGTGTCAGAATATAAATGTTCAAGGGACTCAAAGGAACAAAACATACTTGAGCTCAAAAGAAAAGTGACTACTAGTTGTTATTTAACCACATGACAAGCTGCCTACGGAAGAAAAAAAAGCTGTTTCCGAAAGAGACTAAGACCTGGAGGAAAAAAATGTGAAGTAGATAGAACTGCAAGAGCCTGAGAAGACTCCATGGCCTATAGAGTGGTCAAGCATGACACACTTTCTCAGAAGAAATACATACACAGGTATTCTGTTCCCGTGTTTCTGAAGTTCCTTTCCTCCTCTCCTCCCTTCCCAGCTCCAAAATGGTGACTGAATTTCCAACCTTTGTAAAGCCTACATTCGAATTTATATACCAAACTCAAACAATAAACCATGCCATGAATTTTGGCATAAGCCAGACCCACACTGTCTGTCAGATTTTGAGGCTTTGGAACCAGTATTAGTCAAAGGATGTAAGTGTTTGCATCACAACATTTCTAGTACTGGAAGGGTGTAACACAGTGGACCTACGGATTAAGTGGATGCTTAGAGATACAAAGATAGGGACAGTACGTGAATTCTACTCTGACACAGATAACTTGGACATTCCTGCAGCAGCTTAAAAGGAAGAAATCCAGAAGCTTGTGAAAGGTCCTGCAAGGAAAAGCTTTGCCAGCATTAAACAAAACAAAAAGTCTAGTATAATGAACTGTGAAATTCGTATCAAATTTATCTTGCTACTGACCTCTCAATCACTATGAGAGATGATTAAACTCCAACTTGTTAAGACCAATTTTGTGTGTTAAGCCTAAATTTAATGAAAGATTCATTTTAATACCTGTGTCTATATCAAAGGAGCCTTCTCTGTCTAGAGTAATCTCTAAAAAGATATTAATACCATTTCTTCCTACCACCATTTTGATACCAATATATTATTCTATATAACAGCTCCAGGTTTGCAAATAGATGCCCATGATGGATGCTGTAACGCATTCTGCTCTGCTTATTTTCACCTACTGCTTTTAAAACTGGGATTAATATGTGCTGATATCCCATCTCTTTAAAATCATTATAAGCAGTGGAATCAGAGACTTGTTCTGGAGTATAGACAAATTTCACGTTTATAATTTTCAAATTTACCTTACAACTGGGAAAAGGGAATTCCAGACAACATGTCAACAGGCCTACTGGTGGCAATATTAAGAGCTAAACATCAAGGAATCAAATGCCTACACTGATTTTAATTCCAAGTTACTCTTTTAACTTCAATTAATTCACTCCTATATGACTGAGACAGAGTCTGTCTCTAAGAAAAGCTTATCAGGTTTGATAGTTATAAGCTTTAATCAGCACCCTTCTTATTCTCATTTAGTAAACATGCTTTATCATTCCTTTCTTGCTTTCATTGGTTATTTGACTTTAATACTGAGTTGCCCAGCAACTGCCAACAGTATCTTTCTTCTAGATGCTTTTAGAGCGCTAGTTTATGGTAAAGTTTATGACCAATAACCAATCATACTGAGTAATAAGTGAGTTATTCTGCTGAGATAATGATTACAGACTGCAATTGCTATTAAAGGTAGTGAAATAATAGTGGCCTTAACCATCGTATAACAGCCTTCAGTGTATTTCACTAGATACACCATTGTTCTTCTGCCTTCCAGTAGCTCACTCCACTAAAAATCAATGCTCTTAGGCTCTTATAGCTATTATTATATTTTTAATAATAGCAAATGCCCCTCATGTCAAAGAATGGTCATGGCAACATAGCTACGGTGATGTCTAAATTCAGTGTTCAATGATGGGTTTGATCTTGAGACCGGCAACACAGTCCCTCTGTACTGCCAGACCAGACAGAAGCAGACACACAACGGGAGGGAGGGAAGGAGGAAAGGAGGGTGAGGCCATGGACTCAGCTCTCAGTTGGTAGTATTCTCAGCCTAGAGCTGAGTTACCCGGGTGAGTTTCCTTCTCTGAACACTCTTGGTCTTAAACCAAGTACATCACTCTCAATCAACGACAGCTTAGTTTACCTAGATTGGAACTGAGACAGCAGAGAAGCTGCACCCATCCCCAGGCAACATTAGTGTTAGCTGGTGCAGGACTGCAAGTAGCCTCACCTCTCCGCTGAAACAGGAGATGGCTTTTGCAAACCCTTTTTTCAGCGTTGCTGGAAGCCCTGTGAGACTCTGAGATATGACAGAGAAGTCACGGTGACCTGAGCCTTGGCAATGGAAAGTGGTTCCCAGCATCAGCTCCAGCCACAGCATGACCTTTCCCTACAGTCGTCTCTGCACAACTGATTGGTGAGGAACCTGGTGTGTGCCAACAGTTTTATTACTGCTCTAATGTATAATCTGGACAAACAGCAGTAAAATATCCAGAAAATTAGAATACATTATTTAAATAAACAGTATTTTCTTGGATTTATGATTTCTTTCTCTGATACTTATTTGTCCACGACCAAGAAACTGCATGTGCACCATTGTTATCCCAATGTGATGCATATTCAGCGTGTTACCAGAACTATTAGGCTGAATTATATTACTGGAAAATATTCACATGCTCTATGGGAAGCTCCCCTTCCTCAGGCAACCTCCTACAGCAAAAGCTTGTTAGTTTTTGTCAGTTGGCTTTGGGAAGATGCTTTCTCCCAGTCTTTCCCTTTCTTTTACTTTCAACTATAACCAAACTATTAGTTACTTAACCGTAACCAAACTACTAATACTACATTATTACTGCATTAATAAGTTGACGTTCTCAAGTTCAGATCTGGTTCTGATGTGTTCAAAAAGAACTGAAATTTTAAAATCAGTTAGTAGCTGAAGATACTTAAATAGATTTAAAAGGAAACAGAACTTTTCAACACAGTTTAAACACTTTCTCAGCCTACAAGTAGAGAAAAAAAAAGACCAGAAGGAAAGCGAGAGCAAAACTGAATATACACAACTCATCAAAGCCCAGAATACAAGACCAAAGTTTAGGTGATAAAATGCTAATTAGACAATTAAAATAATTTTAAATATAAACAACAGATTGCAGTACTGGGAGCGGCTAGGAAGATTTTGGCTCATCAGCAGTTCCAGAGCTATGACTGGAAAACAAAAAAAACCCAGAGGCAGTAATTGCTGGGAGAGAAACCATTCTGCAAAGAATCTGAGAAATAGGACATAGAAGGGCAAGAAATGCTCCATTCTGCAGTTTTTTCTCCCAGTCTCAGTGCTTTTAAACCCTGGAGTTAGCAGCTGCCTCCCAGTGACCCTCTTGCACCTCGTGAGAGCACCAGGAAGCTGGCATTGTTTGCCACATCTTAAAGTGAGGCATGGGAATGGGGATAGGGGGACACTGAAGGGCAGGAAAACTTCTGGTGAAGAAGAGAATTGATGTTTAGATTCTTAGATGCCATAAAAAAAAGACAGATTTGAGAAAACTACGGAGATTTTTGGACCATGAAAAACTGGAGGCTTATTCAATGTTGTACGAGAAAGCTTAAATTCAACCCTAAATCCTCTTCAGTATGCTTTTCATTTCTTATCCATCTTATTTTGGCTTTCAAGGCACTTACTGAGGATATAAGCAAATGGTGCATGCATGTCTAAAGAGTTTTCTGAAGCAAAGAAAGGACCTTAGAGGCAGGGATATGGAGGAAGAAGAGAGAAATCTAAAGACAAAATAATTAAGTCAGGGGATAGGACGGGCAGGGTAGATTATGAAAAGAAGAAATTCCTGCAGACTTCTGAATCCTATAGTGGTATATATCTGCAGCAAGCATCATCAGTGCCATACGAAGCCTTGAATCTAAATCCCATTAAACTAAACTTGATATTACTCCTGGCATATTTACCTTCTGTGGGTTTTTTCCTCACCCTCCATTTTTTTGCCAGTTTCACAAGAGAATTCTTTTTTTTTTTCTGACTTTGCTACATGATATAGATTGTGATATCACTGGGGGTTTTATACTTACATTGTCCTAAAAATAGTTCTGAATATCCAACATTTAATTCTTCCTCCATTTTTGTGGAGTTTACAGCCATTTGCTTAAACTGCAAGTTCATTGTTTCATGAACTGTCTCACCACCTAATCAGATACTGCAAAGAATAACTGTCAGACAAAACTAATGAATAAAAAAGTACTCAGCTGACTTGTGCTGATACTAGTACTTATTTGCAACACTAAATAAAAGAGAAGAAAAAAAACCCTGTCCTTAACTTTCAGTAATCGTTCTTCTTTTCCATTGTCATGGATAGTACCACATGAGCTTTACAGATGCTGCTGTTAATTACTTGCAGCTCATACTGTACTTCTAGTGCCACTGTTTATTCTGATGGACCCATCTCATATTTTATTATTGTCCATTGTCTGTCTGTATTTATAGATGTCAACCAACTGAGCAGATAAATGTGGAAACGAAAAGAAAGCTGCACTTTATTGCATCTCTCCTCTTCATCGACTACTCATTTTCATGTTACTGGAATCAACATATTGATTACATTTCTGCTCATAGGGACCACCTAGGATATATAAAATACGCTGAGATGTGCTGCGACATAGAACAGCACATAAACCTTGTTTAGAACAAGTCTTATGCAGATCAGCTGAGGCAACTGGGATTGTTTAGCCTGGAGAAAAGGAGACTGGGGTGAGATCTCACTCTCTACAACTACCTGTAATGGGGTCGCATCTTTTCCCATACAACATGCAATAGGACCAGAGGAAATGGCCCCAAGTTGTGCCAGTGGAGATTTAGGTTGGATATTAGGAAAAAAATTATTTATAGAATGGGCTGCCAAGCATTGGAACAGGCTGCCCAAGGAAGTGGTTAAATCACCAACCCTAGAGTTATTTAAAGTACATGTAGATGTGGTTCTTAGTGATTTGGTTTGGTGGTGGACTTGGCAGTGTTAGGTTAATGGTTGGACTCAATTATCTTAAGAGTCTTTTCCAGTCTAAATGATTCTAAGATTCTGTGATCTCTGTCAGTAGAAAAAGAAATCAGTCAAGCTGCTCTCTACCGAAACAATGATGGGTTTCCCCTCGTATCATGGAGTTGCACTTCTGAAGGAATGATTTTCAACTTTTTTGAGCTTATAGACCTCTAAATATTTTCCAAGAAAACAGTGGAATCTAGTTCTGCAAATTTAATACAACTTTGAACACGGCCTACAGATTTCCACATACCTCAGAGAAAAGACTGAAAACAGAGGACTTACACCCTAGCGAAAGAGATCAATAAATTTGACCATCAAAGGTGAATTTTGGTGCAAGATTTCCCTTGCTGTGGAAGCTACTGCCACATCCACGGTTCAGTCCAGAACGTGCTCTTTCAGGTAGCCCTTCCACAGAAATGCTTAAGGCAGTAAAATGAAATGTTAAAAAGAAGGAAGTGTTTTAATGTCCTAATACAGCAGTCCCTACATAGATATAATTTTGCCACCGTAACTACTTCCCATAACTGAATTGTGCTATCTCCACAGAAACCAAGGCACCTTTATGGATTAGCTAGATCTTCATAGTTCTTTGTATGAAAAGCAAATTCCTCAGCTTGAAGGACTGCTGAAATGATTACTAGATGGTGTTTTGTACCACCAGAGTGGATGGTTATGGCTAATAGCCAAAATGGCTAGCAACTTCGAGTAAGGTTGTTATATTTGCACTTTCTGTATTAGCAGAGGACTTAATTAATGCCACCTCAGCTGGCTGGACAGGCACTTTAAATGCTTGTCTGTCCTGTTAACAGACACAGTATCTGTGCCTGAAGTACAAACAGTTCTTTCAAACCTCAGGGAATGAGAAGCTAACAAGAACAACGAGCAGGACTGTTTTCAACAGAAGCTAACAAACACAGACTGGAAAGCTTCCTGCTGTGCCCCAAAGGCCAACTTACTTAACCTTTGCAGTGCACTGGACTTTTCCCTTTAGGAAACCCTAAGAGAAGGTAGCTGTACCTAGCAACCCCACTGTGTCCAAGAGGGAAATTACTCACGCCACATGCTGTAGGACTTCAGACATACAGCGTGACCTTCTAAACAGGACTGCGAAGCCATAGCTGAAAATTCAACAAAAAAACCTACCAAACTTCCTAAACAACGTGTACCTTTGAACAGATAGGGGCAGGGCAACATTAGGATGAAGAAATTGTAAAATAGAAGCCATGTACCTGACAAGATAGTCCATGTGCATTCAGCATCATGCCTGCCTGGTTTTGATGACAGAAATTATCTTTTCCTTTTACCTCAGAAGAATCAAACAGCTAGAATAGAAATGGAACTTTATTCCTTCCTTCAGTTCAATTTGAAAGTCATTTAAGTTCAAAGCAATAGATTGAAGATTCCCCCACGGAAATCGTTTTAAGGCAGGGATGGCAGTGTTGAGTGAATTTGTACTACAGGAGGGATCAATAACTGAATGAGTTGACAGTCTGTGAATGCAACAGAAAAAAAAAAGAAAAAGATAAAACTAAAGTCAGTGGGCACCTGGAGGAATGAGGAATGGAAAGACAGGGCCTGCAGGAAGCTGTACGTGTGACAGGCTCTCACACTAAGCCACATGAGTTTCAGTGGAGCTAAAAGCATTCCCCTGTGTTAACCATTGTCACGTTGAGAAACTGTGTACACATAGATACATAAGAAAAAAAGGATTGGATGAGGCAGCTCAAGAAATGTGAAAGCTATCATTAATGTCTCTGCTACACACTCAGGCAAACAGAATAAAAGCTGAGGTAGTCATACTGATCATAGGTCTGTCATCCATTTCTCCCTTAACTTGCACCTTCGTTGGCCAACTTTAGCTAGGATTGTTACCAGCATACAACTTAAAAAGTCCTTGCTAGTGTCAGGAAAAAAACAAAACCAAACAAAAACCAGGTAGTCAAGCAGATGCCCCAAAGGAAAGAATGGGTTCTAGTCTGAGCCCCAAATTATTATTTGACAGTAGAAAATCTTCACAAAAGTTGTGAAAACTAAACTTGTCTTTCTGAGTTCTTACAGTCATAACCTATTTACATGCTAAGTTAATGCAAAAATAATTACATATTTTCCATTTAATACGTAAAAACAGACAAGCACCTACATCACCATCTCTTAAAAAATTAGTGGTCGTGAAATCTTCTTTGGAAACACGATTTTTTTTTACTCCAGATACTGTGATGTTTTGCACATTATATAAAGGGTTAGTTAGGTTCCATATATCCTAAAAGCAACCTATGTAATATACATCTAACTAGAGAAATAGTACAGATACGCTTGCAGATGGTAAACACCTTCAGATTTATAGGTACTATGTTGTATTTTTGCTCATCTACTTCACTTCCCACATTAATTATAAGCTTGTTTCAAAATGACAAAAACATTACATGGGATGACAATAAACTTCACAGCCAATGTTTAATTGCATCATAAAACCAAACATGTTAAAAAGTTGAAGAATTTTCATAACTCTTGCAGTTATAGTTCTGAATTTTACTTTAATGAACATAATTAAATCTAGTAGCTGCTTTTAAAAATACTGTGCTTCAGCTGACAAAGGAGCTTAAGCTGAAATTGATAAATCCTGCAGATAGCATTGTATCTGCATTGAACTCAAATGACAGCAAAAATGCATCGTATTTCAGAGATATCATTCGGTTTGTGTTCCTGGCCAAATTCCAGTTTCGAGTTTATGCTCTTTTTATACGTCTTTCAAGATAGAAAAAAACTTAAAGGCATACGTGTCACTCAGATTTATAGCTGATGTACATGTCTTGTACTGTCTTTCTGCACAGGCATAAACTGCATCTGCAATGGTGGTTTTCCCCCCTCTTTTTACCTTAAGACAGATATCTGATAGATTAAAATAGTCTGTACAGCATAAAATCCACCTACATATACTTTATACAGAAGTTCATGCTTCTCTTTCCTTATCAGGAAGAATAGTTACGTGTGACGTACTCCACTCTCCATAATTTTCCCTTCTCTGAGTCTTGTGCCATGGGACACTTTGTACCACCAGTGCAGTATCTCTTCATGTGTGAGGTTGGCATTACCCCTTTGCAGGTTCAGGAAGCTGTGACAAGCAGTTGCACCAGCCCAGCAGATAGAAACATGAGCCTTCTCCTAAGGCAGTGTCTGACTAGGGGTAGCAGCTCATCATGCAATCCACCATACAGTCACCTTCCCATCATGTGGACTACACTGGGGAAGAGGAGGGGTCTGTAATTTTTATCTGTCTATAGAACATATTCTGTTTAAATGAGGTAACGTCAAATATAGCAGTGGGGAGAAGAGGTGATACCCTTGAAATCATAAAGTGTTCTCTAATGATAAGATACTGAGAAGCGATAAATGTTCATGATTTTTGTTTAGGTGAAATACAAGTCACTTGTGCTGCACACAACTGGGTTCTCAGTACTCTGTTAGATCTCCATTATGGAGTACTGTCCTTGATGAATTAATCAGAACGCTGTAAAACTACTCTGGTGATCCCTGATTAGCAAATAAGGCGTGCACGCTATTGAAATGCATTCACAGATGAACAGATCAAAGTTAATAACAACCTTTTAGTTAAACTCCTGCTTGTGTCACCACATACAACAAGCAAATAAGCTAACTCTACCAACTGCAGAAAGAACGTATCTTGAAAACATTAACTTAAAACCAATCATGTGAAACCAATTCAATAGCCCCACACAAGGATTATGTCTCATATAATCTCAAGATTAGAAAGCTTTCACAGTCAATGATACACAGACCCCAGAGTCTGCAGACTTTTGGTGACTTTAGCTTTACGTGCTGGCTGTGTGTTTTGCTTCATTTGTATGTCTGTTTCAGAATGGAGAGTATTATCCACATTTAAATAATAAAGAAAAATATCAATACATAATAGAATCACAGAATTGTCAGGGTTGGAAGGGACCTTAAAGATCATCCAGTTCCAACCCCCCCCTGCCATGGGCAGGGACACTCCCACTAGAGCAGGTTGCTCAGATACCCTCTTAGCTATCACAACCGACGGCTGCTGGGGTCTGATGTTCCCCCCGTGTGCCGGGCTGATGGGGGTTGGGGGGAGTGATAGAAGGGCTTGGTGGGCACCTGGTGCCATGCCAGGGTCAACCCACCACACCATATAACCCTATTTCAGGCTTTACTCAGTTACCCAACTTCTCCTCTGGGGAATGGGGAATGCTGGCTACTTCTTAGACCACGCAGGTGGTTTACGCAGGGCTCTTAACATCCTCGCATGTCTGTGAGATGCTGTGCTGACACCAGCAAGGAACAAGAGACAGGCTGGGAAATCTTCCTGCTTACAGCCACCACCAAGATCAGAACCTCAAACAACAGACTACCCTGTACTACAATTCCGTATACATATATATATGTATATATATATGAAAATGACACAATTCATTGGACAAACTGTTCTGGCTTTTTTGGGGGGGGGAGTTGTTTGCTTGTTTGTTTTGTTTTGTTGTTTGGGGTTTTTTTTACAACTGAATCAAAAGGGTGTGAGGATAAATCCATGATAAATGAGGCCTCTTGCTAAGGAAATTCTTCTAATATGAAGCTGACTACCCCTAACTGACTGGTCCTTCCTGGGGCAAAAATTTTGCTCTTGGTTAAAACTTACTACTTCCCCTATTTAATTTAATATTTAATTACAGACAGAGATTTAAGTCTCACAGGAAACCTTATTACATGGATGGTTTTGTAACACAGTCTCTCTACAGTGATAGGCACAAGCAGTCTGTAATTTTAATATCTGATGTCTTAATACCATCTTTGGAAGAATTTTAAATCTCAAGTTGATGACAGTCATCTTTTACATCAGGCAGTAAAAGCTCTGTTCCACTTTTTAATACATCTGGTAATCAAACATTAAAAATTTCCTCCCAACCAAGCTGTGAGGCCCAGGAGAACATGAGAGAGAGTAGGCAGTTCAAGGGGTATTTAAAATATTAGATGACTGTATGATACAAGTAGGCTTGTGTGGGCCGAGAAGTTTAATAAGCACTGCAGCATTTAGTAAGTCTCCATGCTTAATAGCAGTTTCTTTATTGGAATAACATACCCAGCAAAGTCTGTCATTACTCTGATGTATACATTTATTTTAGTCTACTTCCACCCAATTGTGTGTTCTACTCTGAGTGCTCCAGAAACCCACTCTCTTACAACATGCCACTTTCTAAAGATCTCTGAGTATTGCATGTTCAGCAGTTTCACCCTGGCAGCTTATGGTCTGCTACAATAGCAAAGCTGTTTCCAAACCTGACAGGAATTAGTATGAATTTAAATTTGGGGTACATGTATATGTATATATATATATACATATATATAATTAAATATGCCTACATGTATTTGACTATTTACAGTTCTTAAAAAATTCAACAAATGCCCTTGCACTTTTCTATTGATTTTAAATATATATTAAGTTAATGGCTGTCTAGCAAAATGTAAGACAAGTCTTCACCTCAACTTTATCTTCAGTGTGTCTATAGCAGATAAGAGGAAAAAACAATGAATCTTGGAGTTGATATCCCCACCCTTCATACAGGATGTAAACCTGTAGATATTCTCCGTCTTGAACGAATTAAAAAGTTAAGGAGCAATTTGCAGTATGTATGTAGTTTCAAGAATAAAAGAGGAAAGTCTGTGCCCACTCCAAAATCTGATATAAGCAATGAAAACTAAAATTTACATTAACCTTACAACACCTCTTTGCATCTTCAGGTATTCAGACACTTCTTGGAAACCAGGCTGACTCAGTGACAGAGAAAATAAATACTGGTAACTGTGACAGTGATTTCAATAATTAAATTTCATCCAAATTCCATCCAAAAGTAAGTAGAACATTGGTAGATTATAAGTACAGCTTTGCACTTTATAATTACAGAATGAAAATTAATGCTAGGTGGTGTTATTCATCATTACATGCAAGAGGGCAAATTGTCCCTTGTCAGTGTCTTGGTAGCATTCACTGTCCCCACTCACCCAGTGCTGGCCAGTGTCAGAAAAAGGATTATGGACTTCCCAGCATGTTGATTCCAATGAACACAGTTTATGGAGAGGATCTCAGGTCATTTTTTCTATCCTCCTTCCTAACTTTGATTCCTTAAGGCAGGGGTGGAGCGAGTGGTAACTAGCCTTAGAGCTAGTGGTAATGAAAAAAAAAAGAATAACGTGTCTAATTTTATAACCTAATTTGCTTTAGAACGCAGAGTGAAAACAATTCCTTTGTGAGGATGAAAGTAAAGGTAGGATCTGCCATTTCATCTGTAGCTTTTTCTAGTTTTTGCCACTATTAACACTCAAATTCTTGCTTATGAGCAAAGAGGGTGCACAGCTTGTATATATTCATGTGTATCTGATAATTTATTCATTCTAATCATTGTTAGTCCAGATAGAATTGTTGCAGAAAAAAAAGAATAATAATGCAGCTACATATGAATCTAAATCTATGTCTACAAGAAACATCATGTACACATGGCAACATTTCCATCACTTCATGTCTAAAAGTCAAAGTCGCATAAACTTTAAAAAATATTCTGCATGAAGGAAGGAAAAGGGAGGATGTAAAACCTGCTGCCAAAAATGACAAGGTAAAATCATATAAGTTTCAATTCTACAGGAAGGCAAACAAAATTGTCTATTAAAATTATGTTTTTGAAGCAGGAGCGGGTGTTTGGCATCGGTGACGAGAGGAAGGTATCCACAGCTGCTCTCTAAAAAGGATCCCTGGACAACCCTTTTTCCCCGAGATGAGATGGGACAGGCACACAGATCCTTACAGACAGCTTTCATCTGCTTGAGACTCCCTTAAAAAGCAAATGTGCCCAAGTACCCATCCCAAGTCCTGAACACTTTTCCTCATCTCCACCCTGAACTCTAACTTCATCTCCATCCTCTTTACTTGCTTTATCGTTCAAGCAGGGCATCCTACACTCCTCTCCCAAACCTTACTTCCCTCCATTCCCAAGCAGCTGTGATCTCTACCCCAGCTGGAGCAACAGCTACTGCCCACCAGCATCCCCAGAGTAGCTCTCCATGTGCAGACCCTTCCCTAGCAGCTTTCCAGGAATACGGATCCCTTCCTATCATGAGAAGAACAATTTCTTTCTGTGTCACTTGTTACTTGGATGAAGCCGGGATGCCTCTTTTAGGCTGATATTCAGAGATAGTAGTGATATTCTGAGATACTAGTGATATTCTGAAATACGCTGTAGGCCTACCTGCTCTGTCACCACTTTCTAAGTATCCTATCATACCTGTACGTGCCTATCACACAGAGATCATAAGGCAATGGGAGAGGCCATGTGATGTTCTGGTTTGGTTGTGACTTGCTTATGCAGACTCCCTGGGACTCAAGCAGTTTGACAGATTGCATTTTTAGAAATGCAGAATATTTCAAATAAAGGAAAAGATTAAAACTAGCACCACAGAGCAAAATTTCTAGCACAGGATAATTTCCATGGGGTGTAATAAATGAAGTTAAATAGATAAATTTTTATTTAAAATTGCTCTAAAATGTGTGAAGGGAAAAGACCTTATAGCATAGTAGTTTTTATAGAGAAAAAAATGTGAGAAAATATTGCACTGAAGAGACATTCTTAGCCCTATAAAATTGATGCAATTTTCACAAAACGTATGTTTTTCACTGTTGTTTAAGTAATGTGTTTATACACCCTTGATTGCTAATCTTTCCTATGTGTCTGAAAAGCTTCATAGACCCCTGTGAATAGTAAAACCAAACATTCATGTTTTGGGCTTAACTATCCTTCTTAGTCAATAAGACATTTCTTCTGGCATTTCCAAGCAATGTTTTTTCCCAGAATAGATATGATTTTCTCTGTTCTTTTCCAGTTTGGACCCTTTTCCAAATTATCCTCTTCTACTGCTTAGAATCTCACTTGAATAATTCCAGTTCTTAGGGTTTCATAGATGAATTCACAGCTGGTGTAAATCTAGAAGCTTGTTCTGTTTATGAACAAGTTTCTGTGCAACAAATGTCTGCAACAGGAGCAAACTAAACCAAGGACTAAAAACGTCTCTTCTTCTGCCATATTCATACTAGTATGAACTGGATGCAGTAAACAAAACATTAACTTCACCCTAACAAGTTAATATCTGTCAGCTTAGCCAAAGTAACTCATTATAACTACCGCTGTGTTACAAACAAAAATTCAAACAAATCAGCTTAAACTGCAATACAAGTGAGCAGCTGTCCAGATCTTAGCTACCCTGTGATCTCCATCCACACTGTGTGTTATTCAAATTGCTCGAATATGGGTACAAGAGTTTCTTATGCTGAAACTTCTCTCAGTATAGTAAGGGGTTCTGCTTTTAATTTAAATACCAGGATCTTTGAGGTAGGTGAATGCCATGGCATCTTAGTTGTTTTATCAGTAAGGTTGTATGTGGAAAAAAGCAACAAAGCAAACAAAAATCCCTCAATATATAACTTAATTATTTTCAAAAGCAAGAAGTCAGATAAATACAATTTTTAATATATTATTTTTAAATGTAGTGAGTTTCATCCACTCTCGGATTTTGGAGTGCTCAAATTAGATATCACCTGGATATATCTTTAAGACTATTTCTGGTTTGGAAAACTGTAAAACCAAATCAGTGAAATGAAGCTGTGTGACACATATTAATCACAGAATGGTGGAAGTTGGAAGGGACCTCTGGAGATCATCTAGTTCATTCCTCCTGCCAAAGCAGGATCACCTAGGGCAGGCTGCATAGGAATGTGTCCAGGTGGGTTTTGAAAATCTCTAGAGAAGCAGATTCCACAACCTCTCAGGGCAGCCTCTTCCAGTGCTCCATCACCCTCAAATCCCTTCACTCAGGTATGTTGGGTCTATTTACACCACTCTGTTCATGCAAGTTGATCCTGCCCAAGAGCACACTCTGAAGGAATATCAGCCAGTTTCAGAGATGAGCTTTGAGCACATGGTTGCAGGGAAAATGGCAAAGACAAATGGCAAAAACAGATTGCACCCAAAGAAACACACCCACACCCACACGCAATATGGTTGACAAAAGGACTTTGGAGTCCATGTCTGAATATGAAGGAGGGAAAACCATCCACTGAGGTTGGTACGGTGTCTGCAATAGGTACAGTTCTTGGAAGACAGCAATGATGGTTGGACAAGCCTTATTAAAGATGGTCTTTAACCACTAAGCTACTGGTTGTGCTTTAATAGCAAGAGCCCTGAGGCAGGCCAAGCCACCATCTAGGCAAAAAGGAGATCCATCACTTCCAAGAGGGTGTTTGGAAATAGTCTCAGGGGTTTTGCCTTAGGAAAAAACCTTCTGCCTCCCAGAAGAAAGAATTTCCAAGGGAAAGGATGGCAGGATGGACTAAGCCTGGCACAAACATGCTAGTTGCAATAGCTCCGCTCAGAGCTCTTCAGCATGTGGTGTGGTAGAAGCTCAAATTTCTTTTTTCATGCATATTTTACTGCAAAATCTTCCATTTCATTAGAACTACACAGGAAGCTCTATGTACTGTCTATGATATTCCCTGTTAAGGGATAATTTTCTTAATGAAACATAATGTCACAGTGTACTTTATGGTCTCTGATCACCTTTATTGTTATTCAGGCCTGTTTCCCTGCCTGAAAATGGGCAGTCACGTGTCAAACTGGAAAGCTACATTGCATATTGAAGAGACTAGTGCTGTATTCCATTTGACTCTAGACATATTTGCTTGCTAATACATTCATTTTCTGATATTCCAATCTCCTGAGTAGGATAAAAAACAATCTTTTTAATATGCTCCCTGTTAGAGAATGGTGTTCTCTTTGTCCTTGTGGATAAATGAGTTCTCCCACAGTGAATTATTCTTCAGATCAACTCCATTGCAAGATGATTAACATTCATTTCTGGGCTGGTAACTTGTTTCCACTAGTATACCAGTTTTAAGGTCTGAAGCCTCACCATCCATTAAGGCTGGAGACTCTATTGCATCTTGACGAATCACAGAGATGGAGTTTCTGAAGGGGATATATAATATTTGTTAGAAGGATTATTGTCCTTGAAAGTGGCATTTTCAATACAGATACATCACTTTGGAGGAGGTTTTATGCATCCTTCCAAGATTAACTTCTTGGGTTAATGAAAACTGAGGCACCTATCTGCATGTGTGAAAGGGCACAAAATCTGAATCTTTTAAACATGAAAAATATCTGTAAAACATCTAAAATAATTATTCTGTAATCTATGTAGCATATGTGTAACAGCTTAAATTGATTTGACAGTGAGATTTGCTCCACAGGATTCATATCTTTGTTTTCAAAATGTTTCAAGGTAGAATTTCTCCGTTTGCACTTATTTGGCAAAATTTCTGAAAAATCTGAAATTTCCGCTGTCATCTTCCATGACAAAACTCTAACCTATGCCTAACATAGATGGACTTCTTCAAGCAAAGAAGACAAGACAAAAAATTTCAGTGAGAAGCAAATATACCGAGCAGGTATTTTCAAATGTCATCTATGTATAGTGTTCTCTTCACTGCAATTTTTAAGGTAAGGACCAGTAAGTAATTGGCCACGCAGAAGTTAATGTAGATAATATGTCTGATAATGAGGATAAAACTTGTCTCATAATTTGCTTTCAAAATCATGCACCCCAGGCTTTCTTACCAGGACAGTCTTCAGAAATTCAGATGGTTACTAATTTAGTATTTTGCTACTTCTAAATCTAGTTACTCCTTTTGCTAATAACAATCTCTACTGTCCATATCCTATAGAAGAGTGACTCAAGTCCCAGGGAAAGTGCTAATAATTACACCTAGCCACATCACATTGTAGGGAAAGCAAATACCAGTGGAGCTTAAACAAAGATTTATGACTTTAAAAAACCCAGGCTTTAGATGATACATACATTATTGGTTTAAAATTTGCAAAACAATCCTGTCTATCTGCATGCAGCACAACAACACTGTTGACATCTCATGGAACAGAAGTACTGTAACTGTCACTGCAAATGCATTTCCCCAGGAGAAGCTTCTGCTGAATCATCTTATGTACTGTATACTGAAACAAATGCAAAGCAAGGATCTTTCCAGTCACAGAGTGTTGCTGGAAATTCAGTATAGGAAGCTATCTGTGCTTTATAAAGGCAAGTAGTGAAAGTTGCTTTACCTGTACATACTGAACCTGCTGCTCTATTTTCAGGTGAGAAATACAAGAAGACAAGAAAGCATTCAGATAAATACAGTCTTTCGGAACTCAAAGGTGTTAAAATATACAAAATCTGGAAGAGCATTTTGGGATACATACTTTCAGGTAACTCAAGGAGGAGACTGGAAGTTTGCTGAATTAAATGCTTGACAAGAAACTGAAGATGTGAAGCCAGTTCTGTCATCCCCTATGAGTGTGGGATGTGTGGGAACTTAGAGCATAACTGGCTTTCAGCAAGCTGCAGTGTGGCTCTCTCCAAGCACTGTGCTGGGAAGCTGTCCAGCAGATATTGACTTCTGGTATTCTGGATACAGGAAATAGTACTGTCAAGTCCTGGGGGATAAAACTAATCCTTATTTAATTACAAATTTTGATTAACTGAGTTTGGGTTAACAGGATAGTGAAATAACCAAAATATCTTGAAAGCAAAATGTGGGAACTGAGAGGCATGTCCCTGTCCAGACGCTTGTCAGTAAAGATACATTTTTTTTGTCTCTGTGCCCTTGCAGCTGCTGGGGATAAAAATGCAGCCTCCTGGCTTCAGGGGGATCAGTGTGAGCAGAGCTGGGAGAGGGCTTTGGTAGAATTCATGAAAGGCATCTGTCAGCAGTGTTTTATAGCATTAACTGTGCTACCAACTGTGCGAAAAGTTAAAATGAGCCTTCATATTGGGTCTGCTTGGAGTGGAGCTAATTTTCTTCATATCGACCAGTATGGCACTGTGTTTAGGATTTGTGACTAAACCATTGTTGATAGAACACCAATGTTTTAGCTGTTGCTGAACAGTGTTTGTATAGTGTCAAGGGCTTTTCTTTTTTCCACTCTGCCCTCCCCAGCAAGTAGGCTGGGGGTGGACAAGTGTTTGGGAGGGGACACAACCAGGATAGCTGACTCAAGCTGGCCAAAGGGCTATTCCATACCGTAGGATGTCATGCTCAGCTATAAAAGCTCAGAGAAAGACAGAGAAAGCAGGGATGTCTGTGCTTATGCCATTTGCCTTCTGAAGTAACCACTGCACACAATGAAGCCCTGCTTTCTGGAAATGGCTGAACTTCTGCCTGATGCTGGGAAGTAGTGAATAAATTCCTCATTTTGTTTTGCTTGCATGTGCCTCTTTGCCTTACTTATTAAACTGTTATCTTGACCCATGAGTTTTTCTTGCTTTTGCCCTTCCGATTCTTTCTCTCATCCCACTGTGGGGGAGTAAATGAGCAACTGGGTAGGGGATTATCTGCTAGCTGGGGTCAATCCACTACAACCTTGTGATGAGGCCTTCATGACAAGTTCTTCCCCCTTCCTCTCCCTTCAAATTTTCACCTTTAAAAGTTTTTCACTTTTAGCTTATATAAAAAATGCTCAGGAGATAGTAACAGACCAAAGTAAGAAACATGTGAGTATGCAGTTGCACACTTAATTCATGTGCACAAACTGTGAGGACACCTCAGAAATGAAGACTGGCATCTCTTGGAATGAGTTGCTCAGTCGATTCTGAAGCAACCATTTTCCAAATGTTATTTATTACGAGTGATGTAACTGCTCTGTTTGTGTGACTGACCTCTTGGAACACTATGCCAAAGGCTGTCCTCAGCAGTAGCCATGCAACAACCGCATTGATTTCAGTGCAGCTGCACAGACACAAGCTCACCTTGGTGACATACCTTCCTCCACTGAAGAATCACCCACAGTTTAGGTCTTATTACTGACATCATAGTAACTACTTACATAACTAGTGCAATAGTGTATGGGTGATTCTTTTCTCCAGCCTGCACAAAAGCACATTGTCACCAGCTTGGGCCAGGTGATCCTGGGAGGGTTTCCTCCTAAGCTACCACCAGTAGCAGATCTGAATGAGGCATAAACATGCCAACAGTCACTCGCCAAGACCTGTCCCTCCCAAACAAGTGGCAAGTGATGTACCCTGGGGAGCCCCTTCTTGGAGCAGCGCTGGGTCAGGGGCACAGACCCTGTGCACCAAGCCAGAGAAGGCACAGGCACTGGGCCAACACCTCCGGGCCTGGGGCAGCAGTTTGCAAAGAAGGACCCTCAGGCCAGGCTCTGGGAGCTTGGCCAGTGCCAGAGGTGGGTTCATCTGCGGGTAACTGGTCCCTCCTGGCTTGAGAGGTGAACTCAACTCACGGTCATTGCCCTAGCAGAAGCAGTACCAGCCATGGTTACCGCTCGGCCAAAAGCCATTGCCAGAAGGACTGTGGGGACCCAGCTGGAGTGCCAATCAACCCTGCAGCCGTGCAGGTCTTGGCTGCAGGGAAAGCCTGAGCCTGTACCTCAGACCGGAGGGAGCAGAGACACCCCAGTGTGTGGGGTGAGCAGGGGAATGATCTGCTCACCCAGGGGCAGAGTGGAGAAAGGAACTGGAGAGGTTAAGAAGCATAAGGGAGTGAGAGGGAGATAGGTCGGTGGGGCTGCAGCCTGAGGCCAAGGCAGCAGATGGAGTCTCCCCAAGAAGCAGAGGATCCCCTCCCCTCTTGTCACCAAGCAGAAGGAGGGGACCTCGGAGATGGGGGGGAACAGGAATGGGTCCCTGCTCAGAGAGGCAGGTGAATCCCCTCCCAGCCTCCCTCACCTTCCCAATTGCCCTTACACAGCAGGCACGGGTCTCTTGAACTCAAGGGACAGGCAAATGAGGATGCAGATGAAGATCCATCCAGGGGATTGCCTGGGGTGAGTCAGCCAGGGCTGCTTGTGTTGAGAAACAAAGGAGGATCATTGTCATAGGCGAATCCACAGAGGCCCCATGTGCCAACCAGATCCATCCCACAGGGCAATGCTGCCACCCTGGGGCCCGGGTTAGAGACATCACCAGGAAACTCCCTGGTCTGGTACCACCCTCTGATTATTACCTGCTACTGGTTATGCAGGTTGGTAGTGATGATGTTGTGGACCAAAGTCCAAAAATGATTAAAAAGGACTTGAAGGTGCTGGGACAATTGGTTGAAGGATCGGGAGCTCAGGTAGTGTTCTCCTCAATCCCTTCAGTGGCAGGGAAGAATACCGCAAGGAACAGAAAACCACACCTGATTAACAACACCACCCTGCAATGCTACAGGCTTTGAGAAGAGTGTCTGGAAAGTTGCCGATCAGAAAAGGATCTGGACATGCTCTTGACATTTGGCTGAACATGAGCCCACAGTATACAAAAGACACCGAGGTGCTGGAGCAGGTCCAGAGAAGGACAATGAAGCTGGTGAGGGTTCTGGAGAGCAAGTGTTAGGAGAAGTGGCTGAGGGAACTGCAATTGTTTAGTCTTGAGAAGAGGCAGTTGAGGGGAGGCCTTATTGAACTCTACAGCTACCTGAAAGGAAGTTGTACTGAGGTGGGTATTAGTCTCTTCTCTTAAGTAAGTAGCAATTGGATGAGAGAAAATGGGCTCAGGTTGTGCCAGGGAAGGTTTAGGTTGGATATTAAGAAAAATTTCTATACTGAAAGAGTGGTGAGGCGTTGGAACTGGGAAGTAGTGGAATTGCCATCTGTGGAGTGTTCAAAAATCGTGTAGACATGGCACTTCAGGACATGGCCGTGATAATGCTGGGTAGATGGCTGGACTTAAGAGGTCTTTTCCAATGTATATGATTCTATAAAGGAAGGTAGATTTAGACTAGATATAAGAAATACATTTTTTATAATGAGGGTGGTGAATCACTGCAACAGGTTGCCCAGAGAGGTGGTAGAAGCCCCGTCTCTGGCAACATTGAAAGTCTGATTGGGCAGAGCTCTGAGCAACCTTATCTAGTGAAAGCTGTCCCTGTTCACTGCAGGGGTGTTTGAGTAGATGACCGTTAAAGGTTCCTTCCAACCCAAACCATTCTATGTTTGTATGAATTCCTACGAGGAGCCAAATAAGCCAGTGCTCCAAGGACAGACATGCATTGATTTCTAGAGACCATTAAAGAAGCCCCCACTCCACATATAGGAAGTCCTACAGGGGCTGAAGCCAGTCCATGGCCAGGCCTCCAGGAAGCCTATGCCAGAGGGACACACTGAAGCCCCACTGGGCTCTTGTGCTCTGTCTGTTCTGACAGAACATTTCACTAGGGCTTGCAGAAGAGAGGGCTACCCATGTAGCTGTTGCATTTTAAGGTTAAGTTATAGCAAACTCCAATTGTGTTATGAGGGCTGATGGGCTCCACTATGTCCTGCAGTGGGACTGTTAAAGAGGTAAGTGGAGCTTGTTGGCACCAGCTGTGTCAGGCGCGGGAAGCCCTGACCTCTCCACATGGAGGTTGCCCCACAGCCCCTCGCTGCCAGCACCTTGCCATGAGCACCAAGCACAGTTGTAAACAGACCACAGAGTCTCAAACTCTTAAGTTCACTTGTATAGCATTGCAAAAAAGTATTTCTTGCTCCTTTGTGGTAAGCACTACACAACACCCAGGAAACCTCCAGCCTTAAAAAGTGAAGCCTAGGAGGAATGTGAATCAAGCTGTGGAGCAAAGTGAATTTCAAAGGTATTTAAAAAATGTTTGCAGTCATATATACACACCATCAGTTATTGTTATCACAGTACACCACCACTCTCAGGACCACATCTCTTTCTCTGTCTGGATCTTTTTCGTCTTATTGCCTCCTTACATCATGCCAATGCAGGCTCATTTTCTGCTCCCCTGGATTCCTCCTGTGGTCAGTCATCTATGTGAGTTACAATACTATTGTATTTTTCATCTCTTTCACATCTTTCCTTTTCAAAGACTTTCAACTGAGTGAGGATCCTATTTCCACATGAACCCCCACCCCACCCTTGATAAGTAATGTGTGCCATTACTATACACAACCGTCTCCTCAAAATGTCATTTCAAAATACACCTGAATGGTTTAGTCTGCAAATGAAGGACGAATTTTATAAATACCTTGATATTTTATTTTTTTCCAGCCTTTATCTGTCACACTGTATGTCCTCAGCAGCTTTAATGACCTATTGAAGGCAGAAGGCAGAAGGATAAACAACAGTGAGGAGAAAAGTTTAGTAAATATACAATTCAAAGCTCCTTTCATCTTAGGCCAAACAGAATTATCTAATACCCACCTTGTAACCCATGAGACACAAATTTATATGTTGGATACTTCTATCCAGATCTTCATGGCTAGACTTCTTGTGCACTCAGTTATGCAGAACAGCAGAGATCAGTGGTGTCTAGAAGCCAGTTAATAGCATCTTGAGGCATTCATAGACTGGGATATAGAGTAGAGCAGGCTACTTAAAAAAACTACCAGCACATTGTACCTATACAAGATCAGCGGTTTCAGCCCCTTCTCAGCCCTGACAGTTTGCTCCAGTAGGCATCAGGGGCAGAGGAATAACAGGCAATGTTGACTGTATGCATCAGAACAGCCAGCATCAGCCTTATGGCCTTTCTGCCTGAGAGGAGCAATATGATCATCTGTGTAGCAGGATCTTAAAGATGAGATGTTATTTTTGTCACTTTGTCATCAAATCACTTTGATCGAGTTTTACTGGGTTTTTGACTGGCTTCCTGCCTGAAGGATTCCTCAAGGGTACTCACTTCCTCTATCTGCCACTGTATGAGCAAGATGGGGTTTCCACAAACCTAGCTTGAATCCTGAAGAAATTAGGTGCCAATTTTCAGTGAAAGTTACTGCAGACTAGGCCCAAGACACCTCGTTTTCAGAGAATGAAGTTAACTGAGAGCTATATGAGAGTGTTGGAAGGAGGGAAATGAAATAAGGTTTCATGGGAAACAGATGACAAAAAAATTAATTCCATTAGGTTTGTTGTTCAGAAAAGAGTTGATGGTTTGAGTCAATTCAATCAAATTCAACTGCCTGAAATCTGTATATCTATTCTTAGCAAAATATCTTTGTTAGATACACAAACTAGGTGTCTACCATTTCACTTTTCAGAGGACAATGGATGTCTAACTGAGACTGGACATGCCACTTTTAGGAAGTAACTGTAAGATGGGAAGAAGTCTATCTTTGGAGGACAACAACTTCAGGATAAGCTTAGAGAATCTGCTCTGGGATGGGTTAGGAAGACAAATGCTGTAAGGTGAAGGTCCGGTGGCAGATACCATCTGTGTTTCCCTTATACTATGCTTAGCACCTGTGGATAATAGGCAAAAAAACCTCCAAACTACTCAAAGCTAATTCATGCTGACAAATGGATCAAAAGCATCCAGCACATGACCCCAATGAACCAAGTCTCTAAGGATAATGCTCAGAGTTAGTTACTGGCCCTCAGCCTTCCCCCACCAAGGAATGCACCTCTGTCCTCCTGTGCTTCTCCCTCCCCATCATCAGTAGTTACAATTAGCTCCTTTCTGTGGATTTACACAGTCAAAAAACTGTGCCTGCTGAGATCTTTTGACAGAAGCTGGAATGAATGGGTGGGGATAGGCTGGGGCTGGGAGCTACTTGAGCTAGGTGTAATAAATAGAATAGGGTTTTTTTTCTGTGCTCTCAGTCTTGTCCCTTTGCCTGACACCTTGCCAGAGCATGCAGCTGGCTTTCTGTAAGAACACACTCCTGTTTAAGATGATGAGGTGGAGTGACTGGGGAAGGCGGAGGGAAAGGAAAAAAGAATATGTTTATTATCCACGTTATATGGCTGGGTATATAAGAATAGCAAAAAAGACAAGTTCCTGTCTCTAAAGAGGAATTTTCAAGACCAAGACCAAAGTAATCCTGTGAGCTACATTTCACGTGACTGTGATTCTGTTGCCTGAATAGTTGTTTAGGGACATATTAATCACAACAGACTATTCTGCTTGTCTTCCAGATGCCCGTCTAGAAGAGCATGGTTCTTATGTAGGGCTTATGTCATATTTTTTATGTTGGTACAGGTACGCTATAGTTTCCTGACACCCTGTGGCATTTCAAGTGGATGAAAAATTAAATCTGAACCATCAATGTGTACTTGTAGCTCAGAAAGCCAATCGTATCCTAAGCTGCATAAAAAGAAGAGTGACTGCAATAGAAGGGAGGTGATTGTTTCCCTCTACTGTGCTCATATGAGACCCTACCTGGGGCACCGCATCTAGGTCTAGCGTCCTAACACAAAAAGGACATGGACATGCTGGAGCAGGTTCAGAGGAGAGACACAAAAATGATCAGAGGGCTGGAACACCTCTCCTATGAAGAGCTGCTGAGAGAGTTGGGGTTGTTCAGCCTAGAGAAGAGAAGGTTTCAGGGAGACCTTATTGCAGCCTTTATATATATTAAGTCTTATTAAGGAAGATGCAGAGAGACATTTTACCAAGGCTTGTAGTTACAGGATAAGAAACAACATTTTTTAAGTGAAAGAGGTTAGATTTAGATTGGACATAAGGAAGAAATTATTTTCAATGAGGGTGGTGAGACAGTGGAACAGGTTGCCCAGAGTAGCTGTGATGCCCCATCATTGGAAGTATTCAAGATCAGATTGGATGGGTCTCTGTGCAACCCAATCTAGTGGAAGATGCCCTTGCCTAAGACAGCGGGTTTGAACTAGATGATCTTTAAATGTCTCTTCCAATCCAATACATTCTATGATTAGATGATACTGTCTAGTCCACTTCTCCTTAGGCAACTAATCCTGTCTTCAGTCCAGCTCCTCAGTGGAGAAAGTAACTTAATCATAATTTGAATCTTGGAAGAGGTAGGAATGCTGTAAAGGTGAAGGGTAACTAGAGATTTTAGGACCGATGAAGGGACAAGAGTATCTATGAATGGAGTGATGCTTTCTGTGTACTCATGTGATGCAGTTTCAAGCTCAGTTTGTGTAGACCCCTTCTATACATGGCGCAATTCAGCTGCCCCTCCATCCAATGGAATTGCTTGTGGAACTGCTCTAGCTGGAAAAGCAGCAAACAATTGCTTCAGCTCAATGCATGGGGCAGTAAGTTGTGTCTCAGAGGCAAGAAACAGTAACTGGAGGAGAAACTTCATATCATCTATAAGCATTGAGAAGAACCTGTGCAGATGTCTTTAGATGAACTCAGAAAATGGAAATCCTTTATTCTGAAGATGGACTTATATGAAATTTGACACTGTGTTTAAGAATAAGGGTTATGAATGATCTGATAGAAAGGGGGAACTAACCTGCATTTTACAATGAAAGAAAGCTCTTCATTTACTGTCTCCAGAAGGCCACAAGTCCAGCTCTTAGTGCAAACCCTTATACCTCTCAGTGCTGTATCACACAGGCATTTTACTGCTATTCATTACATGTAAATGTCTCTTTGTCCCAACACAAACTTGCAGCTGTCAACACAGCCAACACTAACTACCAGGAAATGATCTGTCTGAGAAGGAAATGTTGCAAGCTATCAAGTCTCCACAATGTGCTAAAACATCCGTAGAGGCAGACTGCCAGGGGTTTATTATAAACTATGGACCATATGTTCTCTTGGCTTCCATAGTTTTGAACAAGGAAATGTGTCATCAAATAATCCCAAAGGGAAGGGAGAATGCACTGTGCAGGGAAAGAATCATAATGATATTCTACTGGGATGGTACCCCAGCATCTGCTTTCCTGAAGAGTGTGAAGGCTAAAAAGTATTACCAATAGTGATATAAAAAGGGGGTTGTTACTAGAGTGTAGAAAGGAATAAACTTGGCAGGAACTCCACCATATGACAACCTAAGGAGATGTGATAGATGTCTGAGGAAAACCTGCTGTCCTTCATGTTGGTACAAGAAACAATAACCTTCTAATATATGTATCTTTCTTCGCCATAGTCAAGGCAGGTATATCAAGACATGTATGTATCACAAGACTTAAGATGAAGCAGACAGGTAAACTCCACCATCCAGTTTTGCTGAGCTTGCTGTTGAACTAGCTCTATATATATGCAGTGTAGATATGATTGGTGCTGAAAAAGAACTGAGTCTGGCAAAACCTATCCACATAGGAAGGAGAATGAATGGAGGCTACATCAATCTTTACCATTCCAAGCTGATAACATTTCTTTACAGGCTACTGTTTTTCTACGCTGATATCAGACAGCCCAGAGAACACTGCCTGTTCCACTCCTTCCTCATGCTATTGCAAAACACTGAACCACATGGGCTATGGCATATTTTTCTCCATTTACCTGACAGCTGATATCACTAGTACCCAGAATGACTCTCACAGTTTGATGCAGAGCCGTCTGGAACTCAAAAACATGTTGAAAAGGAGGCATTAAGAGTGAATCAGCAGTGCCTGAGGTGGGGAGACCAATCAGTCCATTAGAAACTGAGAATGCAGGGCATGATAGGTTGCTTCAAGTGTATGCTTCTTACTATACAAGGTTAGGAGAGAAGCTGAGCTTTTTCTTGCAAAGTATGAGTTTGGCCAATTGATGACAAAATGTAAACAATTGGAAAAAAACCAGACCAAAATATATTTTGCTAAAGCACAAACTAACTAAAAGAGGATAGATTCAGGCTAGATAAGGAAGATATTTTTTACAGTGAGAGAGGTAAAACACTGCAACAGGTTGCCCACAGAGGTGGTAGATGCTCCATCCCTGGAAACATTGAAGGTCAGTTTGGACTGGGCTCTGAGCATCCTGATCTAGTGAAAGCTGTTCCGGCTGACTTCAGGGGGATTGGCCTAGATGACCTTTCAAGGTCCCTTCCAACCAAAGCTATTCTGTGATTCTATAACTCTATCTGAATCTCAGATTTGTTCTTAGCTGCTCTTAGCTGTTCTTAGCATTGTATGCCAGGAGCAGTCTTGGCTGATTGTGCAGAGGGAACAACTGCAGCAGCACCTCCACCCTCTGGGGTGATGCAGAACTGAAATTGGTCCTCTCTTCTCTAAAAATCCTCTAATGCCCTGGCTACCTTGAGGGGCAGTCAGTCTCTATTTACTTCTTAAGGTTAGTAAGCATCACATAAATTCTTATATAGAGGATTACATATATAAATGGTTCTGAAATAAATGAGAGTTCCCTCCTAGAAAGAACAAACTCCATTACTTTTAGTATAAAATCTGTATTAGGGTTTATACTAGCTATGATGGTGAGCACTTACAAGTCCTTCACCATTTCTTGCAGTACATAAAACAAGCTCAATAAAGTGACATTCAAAGAGAAATTTCCATAATATTTGTGTGTGTGTGTGTGTGTATGGAGGTTGTCATATTTCTTCCCCTGTTTCTCTAACTTTTCTAACTATTTATTTGTATTTTTTAATCAGTACATTCTTTCTAATTTTGAGAGAGGATTTTTTGATTTTAAGCATTTCTGAGGTTGCTTTTAAACTTTCCAAATCATAACTCATAAACCATGGAAAAAAAGTAATAAGTTAAAAGCACTATTTACAAATTGTAGTCATGAATGTATATATATTGCGTGTCTGTGACAGGGTTTTGGAACTGGGGGAGCTGCAGGACCTTTGCAAAGACATGTCGAGGCTGCCTCATACCAGATACAGGTGGTTCCAGACCATTCCAGCCAGCTCCACAATGGGCCCACCAAAGTACACAGCTAAGCCCATCAGCCAAGATGGTGTCACCTCCATGAAACCATATTTGAAATGGCTGAAAATGACAGGTGGAGAGAGAAGGAGGGAACACAAAGTGAGAAACAACAGAAGGAACACCAAGATCAGAGGAGGAGGACATGCTCCATGGCATGGTCTGGAGGACCCCATGCCAGAGCCAGACCATTCTTGACAAGCCTATAACCCATGGATAACCCATACTGAAGCAGAGGAATGGTGTAAGAAGGAAGGAGCAGCAGAGAAAAAATGCTGTGTGCTGACCGTCATCTCCCTCCAATATACCATGCACTTATGGGGGTAGAGGAGTCTGGTTTGAAGGACAGAAGTTTAGCCTAGGAAAGGAAGGAGGAAAGCTATTGATTTAATGTTTGTCTTCTTGTTTGTCATTACTCATACCTATTTTGGTTGGCAATAAATAAAGTTCATTTTCCCCAAACTGAATTTGCTTTGTCCACAGCAGTAATTAGTAAGCAATCTTCTATCTTGACCCACATGTTTTCCTGTTCCTGTTCTTCCTGGGTTTTCCCTTTTCCCACCCTTGTCCTAGTGAGGTGGGAAGTGAGCAGGCAGCTGGGTGGGAGTTAAGCTATTAATCAAGGCCATCCCACCACAGTATAGCATGCCAACATGGAATACACATGACAGACTTAGCAGATAGTGTATTTTTTCTACCTTATCTCACTGTCCCAGCTTCCCATTTTTGGAGTCTCCTACATGTTGGCATTTAGATGCTTAAAATTATGTCAAATTTAAGATCCAGTCTGAAACCTGCAGTTCCATATGTTTGCCTCTAACATTTTGTAATAAATGTCTTAATTAGTCTTAATTAGAGAAAAAAGATTAACACAAATAAAATGCTTTAATATAAACACACTTAAAGATTCATTCATTAAGAAGGTCCATCATTTCTGTGCTTTGAGAAAGTAGCTATAATTTAGTTGATGGTCTCACAACAAAGTTGTGCATTTTGAAATCTCTCTGAATAGCTTTTCAACTTTGTCCAGTTAAAAAAGTTTTAGAGGTCCATTTTCCATGTGCTGTAGAGACTGAGATACGAGATTATGGTTAATTTCTCTCATGACTGCATTTGTACGGTGCACAATCCATCTCCATGATGTGACCAGGACTTCCCTTGTCCTTTGGAGCATACATGGAGTGCACAGATATAGTGACAGGACAGTACTTCAAAGTGGCATGTAAAGCTTGTAGTCAGGTTCCTCTTTCATTCACTCAGTTTATATACACAAAAATCATACATTAATGCTGTGCGAGGACAGTCCAACATGATGCTTTTCTTTCAGGCTTAAATGCCACAAATTATGTATCACCCAACTAAGCACGACTATGCCGAGGAATTCCTTCCTGTGTCTTGACTCCCAGTATACTCCGCTTCTGAGAAATGTTCTCCTTCTTTGTTTTTCTGAATTGGAACTAATAGAACCAATGTGGTGCAGCTGTGGGAGTGACTCAGCGGAATGGCTCTGCATCTTCATGCACATGACATCCTGTGACAAAAAATCTCACATTTTCAAGATAAAAAATGTCTTAGTTTCATTAATTTCTTCCTCAAGGGGAGCTAAAATTATTTCAAAGGGGAAACAGTAAAACTGAGATTCTACTACACCAATCTGTCAAGACAGCAAACATGAAAAACATATCAAGAATATGTTATACTTCAAATTTTATTGCATTCATAATTACTTTCATGCTTTCCAGGCAGAATTTAGGATTACCTAAAACAAGGCTTAAAATGTGAAAGGTGGGGCAGATGAAGTGATGCTGGTAACAGTGTGGACTAATGAGAAGATAAAAGTTTTGCTAATAAACACATTTTATTTTACAGATTTTTCCTCAGAAATAAGGAAGAAACTTGGAATTTGGTAGCTGGAGGAGAAAAATGACAGAAATCCTTCAGGATCTGAGTATTTGACCTCTAAATTTTGACCTCTTGGGGTGCTGGAGAACACCCAGCTGAAAATGAGCCAGCAGTGTGCCCAGATGGCCAAGAAGGCCAACAAGCGTCCTGGCCCTGTATCAGGAATAGTGTGTCCAGCAGGAGTAGGGAAGTGATCAAGCCCCTGTACTTGGCACTGGTGAGGCCTCACCTTGAATGTTGTATTCAGTTTTGGGCACTGAAAAGAAAGATATTGAAGTGCTCTAGTGGATCCAGAGAAGGGCAACAAAGCTGGTGAGGAGTCTGGAGAACATGTCTTATGGGGAGCAGCTGAGGGAACTGCAATTGTTTAGTCTGGAGAAGAGAAGGCTGATGGAAGACCTTATTGCTCTCTACAGCTACCTGAAAGGAGGTTGTAGTGAGGTGGGTGTTGGTCTCTTCTCTCAAGTGAGTAGCAATTGGATGAGAGAAAATGGGCTTAAGTTGTGCCAGGGGAGGTTTAGATTGGATGTTAAGAAAAATTTTTATACTGAAAGAGTGGTGAGGCATTGGAAAAGGCTGCCCAGGGAGGTGGTGAAGTCACCATCTGTGGAGGTGTTCAAAAACGACGTAGTCATGGCACTTCAGGACATGGTTTAGTGGTCATGATAACCTTGGGTAGATGGTTGGACTTGATGATCTTAGAGGTCTTTCCCAACCCTAATGATTCTGTGATTCTCAAAGTCCAGAATAAATGGAATGTCATTCTCATTTAGTAGAAAAAAAACCCCACCAAAAAACAGTGATAGATGAAATAATCTGTTGAGGGGTTTCTGTTGTTTTGTTGTTGGTTTTTTTGTTGTTTTGGTGGTTGGGGCTTTTTTGTGGGTTTTTCGGGTTTTTTTTGTTGGGTTGTTTCAGATTTTTTCAGAGACAGTTTTGAGAGTTCTGCAGGACATGACGTTAAAAGATTCACATGCTTGAAAAGATATGTTTGAAGTGGCTATAGGTGGTTACGTTTTCATTTGCAATTCTTTCTTCCTCTTTCAGCATCTACATCTAGGGCAATGCACAAGGAATTCTAGATGTCTAACAGGCCTCTCTCATGTATGTTCATTCATATCACCTCAAAGAAAGAGATCTAACCCAACTCAGCTCTGCTGCAACAAAGTTCCCAATTTCCAGGTATTTAACTTCTGTACTAATTGTGGCAGACCAGGAAAACAGCCTGCAAACAAGCTCTGATACAGAACATGCTCATTGTGGGTTTGGGTTAGCAAGCAATCTATACCAAAAGGAAAATAGGATAGCAAGGGCAGGTGTTTCCTCAGACCCTTTAGTTTAGGTTATTGTGTTATCATTAGGGTGGGAAGGGGCAGCAGTGACAATTCAGCTCAGGGGACAAAACAAGATGGGTGGAGAACATGTACAAAGCCTGAGGGCTAGTCAGCTGCTGTGTGTACCCTCATCTTTCCTGTATCTGACGTTCTCAGCTCTGTTACCTGGGACGGACAAGCCAGATGGTCACAATCATTGTCTATCCCACCAAAAATGGGTGACCTCTTGCAGCCACAAATTGGAAATCATCCTGAGCCCTTGCTGAATCCAAGACCCTGATGAGTTTTTGGTTAAGAGTGTTCATTTGCCTTTCCCAGAACCATGCTGGAGGCATTGAAACAATCACACTCCAGGGCCCTACAATATCCCTAAGTAGTGTTTAAGTCACTAATGTAGACTTAATCAGTGTGTTCACCTTAGTGAACATCCTTGTCTCTTACCACTCAGAAGGAAGGTAACTCTCTGCCGCTGGTAACTTCTGAACTTCTGTTCACAATCTTGCTTCTTATGCTTCATGGGCAAACTATCAAAACCCAGGATACAGACAAATGCCATTCAATTCTCATGTGACTTCCTTAAAAAGGCTTACCTCTGAACAGTCCAATCAAAGCCACCATTGTCCCTGCGTGCCAGCACAGAGTCACAAGCCTCTGTCAGCACCAGCTAGCTACTCAATGGCTTCTGAGCTTTTGGGAAACTCATCAATATTTGTCAACTTACATTTCTACCTTTGAAGGTCTATTCTATTGTGCACTTCAGCTTCATCCTTATGAACTGCAAAGTCCTGCATCTGGGACAAACAGCCTTCATGTACCAATATATGCTGGGGGCCACCCAGGTGGAAAGCAGCTCGGCAGAAAAGGACCTGAGGGTCCAGGTTAAATAGGAGGCAGCAATATATCCTTCCTGCAAAGAAGGAAAATGGAATCCTGGGCTGTATTAGACAAAGTATTAACAGCCTATTGATCCTTTCTACTTGGCCACACCTGGAGTATTGTGTCCAGTTCTGGGCTCTCCAGTACAAGACAGTCATAGACATACTGCAGAGAGTTCAAGGAGGGGCCATAAGGATGATTAAGGCACTGGAGCACCTCACATATAAGGAAAGGATGAGAGAGCTGGGACTGTTCAGCCTGAAGAAGAGAAGGCTCAGGGTTGATCTGAAAGGAGGGTGCAAGCAGGACAGAGACAGGCTCTTTTCAGTGCTGTCCAGTAACCAGAGGCCATTGGCACAAACTGAAAACACAAGAACTTCTCTCTGAACATCAGGAAACTCTTTTTTACTGTGACTGAGCACTGGCACAGGTTGCCCAGGAAGGCTGTGGAGTCTTACTCTTTAGAGATATTCAAAAACTGTCTGAACATGGTCTTGGGCAACTAGTTCTAGGTGGCCCCGTTGCAGCAGGAGGATTGGACCAGATGACCTCCAAAGGTCCCTTCTGACCTCAACTGTTCTGTGATTCTTTGAACATCTGGAAGCCTTCACAATGATACCACAAAAGGACCACATAGAGTTGCTACTTATGGACCTACATGACTAATTCAATTGCTATTTGTACCAAACCCTTGTCATGTCATAGGGATTTCTTCTAGACTCAAAGGGTTTGTCTGCAATGAAAAAAAAATAAAAATCTATTCTCTGGAAGACTATTTTAGCAGCCCAGAGGATGCCTGATCACAGTGATAGACCTGTCTTGTGAGAAAAAAATCTACTCTTCATCTCCTGTTGACATTCAGTTGAGATTTAGACACTAAAAAGTAGGTGTAGGGTAGATATTTAAAATTCTATTATAGGCAGTGGAGACCTGGACCCTCATTCAGTTGCCTAAACATAGTGTGCAATGCCATTGGAATTTCCCTATGCAAGATACCTGCATAGGGCTGGCAACCATGATAAAGAGCCTATAGGAAACCCATATCTTTTAAAAGAGGTGGCTGAAGGCTAAAATGGCACTAGAGATGTTTAGGTATATGGACCCCATCACTAATCAGCACAATCAAGGGAGAGTAGAAGGCAGTTCAGTAGAGATCAGTCATGAGAAGTGGGATCCACATGCCCACATCTAGTCTCGGTGCCCACATCCAGTCTCAGCTGCACTGTATCCACAATGTGTTCATGGAGCTGGTAGCTTTGTCACAGTACTATAGGGTACCTACACATTCCTGAAAGACTACATAAAGGCCAGGCAGAATACCTTGACTTGTTTACCTTGATTGACTGGCATCTGCTAAAGTAGTCAGGACAGTTAGATTTCCGACTGTAGGTAATGGCATTTCAATGAAATGAAGTTTGGGAGAGTGCCCACCTAGCTTTGTGAGGCCTCTGTTAATGAGGATGAGGCCTAGTCTAGAGAACAAGTTTCAGGAGTCAAAAGTTGCATGACTTCTTGTACCTGCTATTGTTTGCAGTGTGCTCAGTGCAGATTTACTTGCAAATATGTGTATGAGAGCACTCTTGAATTAAAAATCCATCTTTTCCAAAAGGTGAAGAACTGGCTCTGTGTATCCTCACAGTGAAAGCCAAGGATAGGCTGAATTAAAAGCCTTTGCTTTGTGTGGGAGGAAACTTAGGCCAGTGATACAGAATTACCTCCCACACTTTGGCTGGTATGTGTCACACTTTGAAAAGGGTATTAAACATTAGATGAGACAACAGAGAAACTTCCAGTCAACTAGCATTTCATTCTGCTCTGTCTGCACTCCCTACACTCCTCTGAATGCCATCCTAGTTTTTCCCTTTCATCAGAATTCTAGGTATGTTAAATCTTCCCTAGATCAAATGAAGTTTCTGCAGGTCTCCTTGTTTTGCAGGTGATGGATCACTCTGGCAGCGTCCTGTGAGAGCACCACTCTCCCCATCCCACCAGATTCCCTCCAATGCCTGGCCTCCACCTTACCGTGGACAGCCTAACCAGTTTCCTACATGTATGTCAAGAGCTTGTGAATAGACCTTAGCTAAGTCTGCAGGAGAGTCCAACCTAGAAAGCAAAGTGTGATCTCTAAGGTGCATAAGGAAATAAGACATTTTTATTTTGCCCTGTGTCCATCTGATCTAATACTGCATCTCAAGTAGTGGCAGTGAGCAATATAATTAGGGAGGACTTGTGAGCAGTAAAAAAGTGTTTCCTAATGTTCAGAGTCAGCCTCCTGTGTTTCAGTTTGTGCCGATGGCCTCTGGTAGCACTGAAAAGAGCCTGGCTCTGTCAATCAGTGGTTTAAGAGTATTGGTGATAAGTCCCTATGTTGTTCTTTTATTATCACTTCATGTACTTGCTTTCCATGAATTTATCTATCATCTTTTTGGACCTGCTATAGTTCTACCTGCAGGGTAGACATAGGCGTGATGTCTAAAGGTTGAATAACTTCCAGGTCATCTAGTTCACTAGAGATTAAAAAAATCATTCAGATTCCTCATCTCCTTTTTAAGTCCAAAGCTGTAAATTACAATAAGACATTTAATTTCTCAGAAAAACAAACCGTATCCCATCCCACAGGGAGAAAATGCACCCACCCATCCTACTTGCTTCTAAAATGACAAATTTGGTAAGCCCATGTCAGAGTACTGGCCATGCTATATGGTTTTCTTTTTCTGGCTTTGACTGGTTATTGGTTATTAGGAGACAGGCAACAAAAAGAAATCTAGGCTCTCCAAAGGCAAGTACTACTGGGGAAAAAAAAATCATTTCTGTGATTGTAACTGAAAACAAAATTTGGACACATCTGTCTATTTCTCCCACTCTTATCTTTTTTCTCCAACCAGCCTCCCACTTTTGTGCATCATTTATCCTCTCCCTCCTCCTGCAAGGTTTTCCTTAAATCATATCTTCCCTCAAGGCCTTGTTATGTGTCTTTTCCAAGACCATTTTGTGTTTGAATTCCTCTGGTGCATTATACTTGTCTGAATGAGGTAGCACATCTGTCAGGAGACAGGCCTTTTGAGTTGGTGTGGAGAAGTGGGGAAATTTATAATGCTATAGAAATTATTTACAAGTTTAATCTCCATACTTCATTTTTTCTCCCATAAATAAAATTATTCTCATTAACAAACATGTCAGCATGTTGCAGTTATAAAAAGTTATCATATCTTCTGATTACAATTCCATAGCAGCACTTCTAAGCCAGGGATCTCAAAAAGGTTTGCAGCCCTGCAGTATTCCATTTAAGAGACAAGTAAAGTTTATTATTGCAGACACTGAACTTCACTGGTTTGCTCAAGATTTGTCTACAGCTGAACTAAAACTTAACCCAAACATCCACCACTTGTTTCTCTATGAGCAATTTTCAGTAAGATTCATCTCATCTCACACTGGCAATCTCAGGACTAGGATGTGACTTTTGCTGTTGAGTGCTGGCTTATACCAAAGCTTAATATTTATGTAATAAAAGTCAGGTCAAATGAATTGCAGTGTTGGTAGTCATGTCATTACTGGAATAACTGGGAATTTTGTTAAGACAGACAGAAAAATAAAAAAGGATAAGGATCTGGCTATGTTTATATTACTGAAGGGATCCAAGGATACTGCGTTACTAGTGAGCCCACAGTCTGGGCTGGGGCCATTCTCTCTGGTGCAATACAGGAACAGCACATGGCCTGACCCACTCCTGTTAAACCAGCTGAGCATGACTGCTTCAGTTTTGCTTCCTTCTGCCCCACACAGACCTCCAACAGTACCCCTAGAACTCCCTTTTCAGGGTATGCAACACAAACCCTCGTCTTCCCACTGTGAAATACCTTCCTACTAGGCTGAGACCCACAGCCTCACATTAGCTATGGATTTGAACTTGGAAAAAACCCGACATGAACAAAGTAGAAATTATGGCTTAGGGCCTTCAAGGGCACACCACATTGAACTCAGAAGAGAACTAGGGCCTAGGATCATAGAATCATTTTGGTTGGAAAAGATCTTTAAGATCATCAAGTCCAGCCATTAATCCAGCACTTCCAGGTCACCACTAAACTATGTCTCTCAGCACCACATCTACACATCTTTTAAATACCTCCAGGGATGGTGATTCCATCATTTCCCTGGGCAGCCTGTGCCAGGGCTTTACAGCCCTTTTGGTGAAGAAATTTTTTCCTAATATCCAATCGAAACCTTCCCTTGCAGAGCTTAAGGTCATTTCCTCTTGGCCTATCACTTGCTATTGGGAGAACAGACCAACTGTAGGACTATGTAGCCTTTTGCCTTGGCCTCATGGCAAGATGCTCAGCAAGGCGCTCCCTGACTTCAATTTTATATAGCAAGACAGATGTAGTCTATGATGCAAATACAGTCTATGATGCAAATATAGTCTACGATGCAAATATAGTCTATGATACAGTCAACTGCATATAAGCAAGGCACAGAATTTCATATATCAATTCATACATCCTGAACATAACATCGCTTTAGAGAAGGACCATATGAAGATTATTTGATCCAGCTCTGCTCTGCACCAAAGCTGGTGAAGATGACCAATATTTAATCACCCCAGGCAGTAAAACTAACAGCATGAGAAGAAAAAATTTCTCACATTTTTAGAAGAATAAGAATGTGCTATTTAAACTGAAATCCTGTACTTTCATGCTTTCTGAGCTTTTCCTGCAATTCAGAAGGCATTTTCAGTCTGTGCAAAAGTGATATGGATACTTAACCAAGAGTCAAACCCTCATCAGTTTGAACTAGCATAGTTCCAGCTAAGCCAGTGGCATTATAGCAATTAAATTCAAGTATGAGTCTAGCCCAATAAACACACAAAAAAAGTAATCAAATTGTGGCAGAAATAGTCTGGACTGATAACTCGTTAAACAGCATTTCAAATTGTTATTGTCAGTTGTAATGTAAGTGAAATGGCAGGGTTCTTTTGAAATCAAGTTAATGAATGAGGGATGCTCTTATCTCACATGCGGATGATAATTCCACAGTGAGAGAAAATTGCACATCCTCTCTCTCTGCCTCACACTGCCAGCTAATCACTCGCAGTGGCGAACACTGGGGATTCCCATGAGCTGGAGAGCCGCCAGCAGCGGGATAATGCAGATGAACTTGAACAGAAGGACAGGATTTGGGACATTTCAAGAGGATTTCCATTCTCAGCTGAATGTCAGCACTCATTGAAATTCAGACAGGTCAAATCATGTTCTCTAATGAGTCAAATGCAGATTGCTGCCATTGCCATGGCAGCACAATGCTGTCCAGGCCCATCCTTTGCTCCATGTGGGATACTGAGTAAAAGACAGGCTCAATAAATTGTTAATATATTCACTCTCCAGGCAGGTCAAATGGTAATTAACCTCATGCTCGTTGCTGCTGCTTTGAGAGCTAGCTCAGTATCTACCATGCAGCTACAGTTTGATCCAATAACTACCATACAGGGGAGGTGATAAAGGTGTGCAGAGCATTACAGGAGCTCTGAAAAGAAGGGGTCAGGCTGAATAGGCACCTCTTTGAACAGGGTGGACCCAGCCACAGGAAGAACTCGAGTACAGGGCTTGCTGTGGGCAGTGGGGCAGCCTAGGATGGACAGGGAAGCCCCTAACATCAGCTGCACTCCCTAGAGCCCTGGCTTTACAGTGTCAGCCAACCCTCCTGATGTGCCTAATGGATGAAATGTTCAGAAGTGGTTCTGCTGATGGATGTAGATGGAAGCTAAACCAATTCTCTCTTACGCAAAGTTTTATTACTCCCATGGGAGCATTCCCACAGCAGTTTTTCATTTGTATATCTTTTCTAGAAAGGCTGAACCTGCCAGTGTCTTTTCTGCAGTGCTGATTCTCTCCGGTAGAGACATTAAGATCCACCAGCAATAAAAATAGACTTAGTCCCAGTGCCTTGGTAGCATCCTTGATACTGCACTGTAAACTGGGTGAGACAAAGGGCAATTTCCTATCCAGGAAAAGCTGCTTTCTTTGTCCTCTTTTGTGTGAAAGATTTCATGCTTTTAAGGCTGAAATCTTTTTTCAGCTTGTGTTTGTGGATCAACTGGAGGTGTACAAGAACATATTTCCCTCCTGCTCTAAACACAACATTTTAGCCTTAAAAGTCTATTGTATTTTATGGACCAAGAGAGGGGAATTTGCAGCCCCACCCCAGACTAGCAAAAATAATGCTCCTTTGTCATTTGAATGCCTGTTGAAAAACTGCTTTCCTGCCATGTTTGTGGGACTAGGACTGGCAGCTATAACTGTCCAGAGAGGCCAAAGCTGCGGAACAGAGGACTTTTCCTACAACATCCCACAGGTTGCTGTCTCAGTAACACTGGCTTGGCTGATTTTTCTGCTTGCAAATTATAAACATGAAGAGAATTGAACATTGAGTTCTATTGCTCAACTTCAAAATCAGATACTCAAGACTAATCTGGTCAATTTTTACCAGGGAACATAATGAAAAACAAGTTCAGTTACCAGGAATCAGTTAATCAGTCAGCCGTCAGCTAGCATGTTACATGGGATATGCTGGTTATAAAACATCCCATGTAATTGCAAAGCATTCGACAGTACTAGAGTGATATTGGCGTGGAGTTTTCCACAGTTTCTAACAGAAAGAGCTCTCTTCTTAAAAATTTGTGTACAGGACTGAATGGGCATGTTAAATATCTCTGTGAATGCATGGGCATGGGGTACAGGGTACCAAGACCATTGCCTGCACCCTACACTGGAAAAGATGAGAATTATCCCACAGTTGGAAAGGTCTCAGCTATATATAAGCAAAGTACTTGTCTCTTACAACGATTCCTCCTCTGCCCTACAACCTGTGTTAGAAGATGGTTGATAGATTTAATATAGAAAATGACAATATTCTGCTGGTTTTCTCTTGCTGAATGGTTCTGCAAAGACAAGGACTGTATGCAGCAGGGTCCTGCTTGCCTTTGATCTGGACTGCCCCTTGCTCTGATGTCCCAGTCTCTGCAAGTTCTTGGTGGACTGAAGATAGACACTATACTTTAAAATAATAAACAGTCCTTTTATGGTGACACACTGGTGTTTACATTGGCAAAAAAAAAAGGAGGAGAACATAAGACTTGCAGAAGTTTCATTCCCCATGTCTCAATATGGATTATGATGACTGCATCCTCCTTAGTGCAAAAGGCTTCTACTGATTTGTTTAACTTCACTTTTATTTTCCGAGTAGTCTACAGTGAAAAAATTCAATAGTAGCTTCAGTAACAAACCCTCCTCTCCCAGCTGTTGAAGTGATCTGGCAGTCTGGAAGAGCACCAATGGAACATATTAGACTACTGCAAGCTGACTTTTGTCATACATAGGGGCTGGACTCTACAATCAAGGGTTCTTCTGAAGCACAAGAATTTAGGTCCAGGATTAAATGCTGACTATATAAATTGCACTTGAGGGTACCAAACCTTGACCAAGGCTGCAAACAGACTCTCAGGACCTTGAGGCCCACAGGTTTGGTCTGGTTTCTTTATTGGCTGCAGTAACTTCCCTAAAGAAGACAAGCAGCTTTTGGAGTGATTCATAGTAGTTAATCAGTCATCATCTCCAAAACCACCAGATGTTGTCATTCATTGGATGTTTGAAGAGCAAGTTGTGTGAGTAGAGAATAATTGTCAGTAAAGCAGCAAGTAACTTTTTCAGTCTTTTGTTGCTACCACAGGTAGCTAGTATATTCAGCATGCCACAGCAAACAATAAGAGTTGCATATGTCCTCATTTTGTGCAACACAGGTATTTCCTCTAATGTCTGAGGCATGACAACGGTCAAAATGTGTTTAAAACAGCAAAGCAAAAGTAGATCACATAAGCTTACATTAAGCTTTAACACATCACCCTGTTCCAGGTGAAAGCAATAGGGCTGCAGAATGCATCTCAGCATGTTTCATACAATTAAGGAAGGAGCTGTCCCCAGCCACAGAGATCAGCAGGGCTTCTGCCCTCCCTTTACATCTGTTCCAGTGAAGAGCAATACTAATGTTCTGAGGACACCTACTGTTTACTTTTAACACCTACATGTCAATGTGTAGATTGCTGGTCAAAGAGAGCAGTCCTTTCTTAATGACCAGAAAGTATTCTCGATAGTCCTTAAGGAAGTCAAGATACATCAGAAACAGAACTTGCTTAACTTTAGTTGCCATTATTTTATAAATATAATCATCCCCATCTTGTTAATATGATTTATCAGGGAAAATAAGTATTACCATCTTGGTAATTTTTTACATCATGAACATCTTCTGCGATCTCTAAGAATACCATTAAAGTGCCAGTTCCACTTTCAAGTACTCAGGAGGAGTCTAGATGCACAGAGTGAAATTCTAGCTCCACTGACTCACAAGCAATTATTCCCCTTTGCATCAATAGAGCTAAGTTAGGGCTTTTCTCTCTCAGTTCATCATAACAGGAATTTGCTGATCCCATGCTGTTAAATCCATCTGCTGCCTGAAGCTTTGGCTTGAAGCACAATGAATAAAAGAGGGAGAGAAAAAGGGAAGAGGAGAATCTGAATCAGTTATCCACAAAATGTCCCAGACTGAAAGCCTCAAGCTGAGCCTGTGGAGGCCAATCACTGCACTACAAATGGGAAAAAAAGCTGAAACTCCAGGCACTACAATCTTCTGCCTATTACTAATAGCAGGATTTGGTTGACTCTATTACACAGGAACTCCCTTCCATTTATACACTTGTAACACATTCCCAGTTGCTGTTTAGGCATGGGTTCCCAGTTCTTCTTGTAACAAAGGTCCCATTTCCTGTTAAACAGGGTCGGTTGTATGCTTGTCCCTCCTCTGTCAGTCTCACCTAACAAGCAATGAGACATTCAGATCTGCTAACACCAGTCCCCCTTACCACTGTCTGGCTTATAAAGTCTTCCATGCATCAATCAATCAATCAATCAATCAATCATCAATCAATTAAGGCATCAATGACTTACTCTTTTTTGTTGGTCCTGATCCACTAAGCCTCTCTTCTGTCTAAACCATATTCTTCAGAGACGTGTAGAAATCTTTTTACAAAGTTATCTGTCCTCAACTTGCTGTACCTCACTGGCTCTCTGTACCTTGGCTGGATAGCAGCTCTATTTGTGCAGAACCACTGCTACTGGGTACAGTCTACAAAACCTAAGAGAGAAGTTACCTAGAACGTTCCACAGAGCTGCAAACACCCATCTCCAAGGAAGATTAAAACAACTTGAAGAATGTGTAGTCTTATATTGGTTTTAAGATATATAAAATAATATAGATATATAAAATAATGTAGAAAATAATTATTTAAAGCTTCATTGTAATGAGTAACTATATTTACTGAAGTCCAAGAAAGTCACTTTTGGGGATTGAAAATCTGAAGTTCTTTACTGATTTATTCACTGATTGTTAAAGAATACCTTAATATGATGACATAAAAGGCAGTGGTTAATGAGTGTCTGGGTACTTCAATGTATGCACTCCCCTTCCTCACCAACAGTGCAAAATAGTTAGAAGTAGCTGCCTTGAATTACTTTTCTAAGCAAAAATTATTGCAACTTTCTTCTCTAAATCAGCCATGAGGATGTACAGGCCCATGCTGAATTGAGAAAATGAGCTAATTTCTTAAATGAAAGTTAAATGCTAGCCAGGTAAGAGCAAACATGATGTGATTACTCTGAACTTTGAATGACAGAGATGGTCCCAGCTGTATGATAAATATTTTTTGTTTCCTATGGACAGATACTCCATGTCTAAAGAAAATTGCTAGTGAAATAGAGAAGGAGAAAAATGTAGCCACAAAAAAGCAGATGCAAAGGAAGAAGATTTTGTTAGAGTTATACTGCTGAATGAGGCAGGGCCCAGAGGTAGCAGAGGAAGTGGCAGAGTTTGGTAGCTTAGGCAGCATGCTCTTCAACTGTGAGCACCAAATCTTGTACATCTTCATGGCCGTGTATAACAAATCAGTCAACATTAACCTTGTACATTACTCCTATGCACAGTGATGTGAGCCCTTAAGTAATCAGGATAGTAAAATCCCACAGTGTTGAGCTCAAGTCCCTTCTTTAGCAGAGAAAAGAAATCATCCAGTGGACATGAACGTAGTGATGAAAAATAAAAATGGGAAAATGGGAAAATATGAAAATAGTGCTATATGAAAATGTAAATAATGTATAAAGCTAAGGAAGTGAAAGGGAAATAATATAATAGTGTTAGCAGTAAAGAAACACTACCAATGGCAAAATCCTATTTTTAGATGGAGATGGTGTAATACTGATGTATGGAAGGATATGAAATGTTAAGTAATATTTCCATTCTAATACAGGTTTCTATTCTACTGCTAAAAGTAATGATATCTATTACTTGAACTCTTTTAACTGGCTTTGGCACTCCCATTAAAAATCTGTCCTGTACAGCAGATCACAAACTGAATGGTTTAAGCCCTTGGTAAGTCAGGTTACATCCATGCCATCTTCTCAGAGACAACATGTTAAAACTGCTGGAGATGATTCCATTCACTTATCCACTTCTATACAGCCACAGTGTCATTCACAGGTAGCATGTGAGCCCTGTGCTCAGTGTCCACACTGCTTAAAGGCAGTCTGAGAGGAAGCTGTCTTGACAGCATTGTGGGGTTAGGAAGGACTAGCAACATGCCCAAAGATTTATTTCATGACCATCCTTGACATGTATTCAATCAAGAAAGCAGATTACAGTGCAGAATCAAAGAGAGCTGGCTCACACTTTGTGTAGAGGTCATATATTTAAGACATGTTATGAAACATGAATGACATCTGACACATAAATGTAAGCCCTTTGAGATAGTTTAAGCCATTAAATTGCTCCATCCATCTGAACTCACTGCAGATTGTCAAATTGCAGATCAACATTGTCATCACAAACAAGAAGGTGCAGACAAAAAGACTGATCATGACTCCTTAGTATCCTTACTTCATCCAAGCTGTGTTTTAATGCAGCTAACAGCCAAGTTACACATGCAAGTATATCGTAGAACCATATAGAGAACACACAGAATGGGAGAGTAATTCCTAAGATGCAGTGGTTGTGAAAGTGTTCTACAGACTGCATTGAATGAAAAGATGTGGCGGTACAAAGAACTAGTATCACATCTGAATCTATAATCAGGACAGTAATCAGTAGACATACACTGATTTTTCCATTTTTTATTTGGGATAAATAAACCCAGCACTGGACTTGCAGTATTGCTTCTTAAAGTCTGTAGATCATCAATAAAGAGCCATGGAAATATTTCAGGGCTGAAGGAAATTCTTCTATGGGACAAAACTAATGAGCTTAGTGTGTTTAGTTTGTTAAAACAAAACCTGACTAATTACTTGTTTCTAGTCTATAAGACCATCACAGAGGAATACTGAATGTTAAAGAATTAGAAAGAAAATGAATCAATACCAGAAGATGGAAACAAACATTTGCAAATGAGAGATTAGGTGGCACTTTTGGAATATTGGAATTCTGGAAGCAGTTAACAACAGGAACAAGCCAGCGAGGGAAAAAATGGACTCTCTGTTCCCTGATCCCTCATCCAGTCCCTGATCTGGACTAGATGCTAGTCTGGAAGGTTTTCTTTAGCCTAGCACAAGGTTTGCCCATGCATACCTGGGTGAAATGCAGTGGCCTGTGTTAGGCAGGACTTAGTGAATCACTGAGTATTTTGCCTTATATCCCTACAGCTGTGCCTTCTCTTGCATCCATCTTCAGCTTGCCTGCATAAACACTGAATATAGCAAACCCGAACACTTCAGACCAATCATTATGTATCTTGTCTACAGGCCCTCTGCTTGAGCGTAGGCTGCAGTGATCCATTCAAACGTTAGGATACAGCTAACAGACAAGCCCTCTCTTGTCTTACACTAATCTGGCAAACACCTCTCAAGTGTTACAAATGTACCATGCCAGCATTGTTGCAGACCTAAAAAGAAGCAAAATTGTAGTGCATGTACATTCATTTCTTCTCTCTCTTCTTCAACAGAAGGAGAATTTCCCCTGATTTTCTTCATCCTGTTAGCCCCAGAAGGAAGGCAGAGAGAAGGTTATACCAATATACATATTTAAAAGCATAACACAAATTATATATACATATAGCCACATATTTTAAGTACGTCTGTAACAGAAGGTCCAAATAAACTGCAATACATGTATTTTAATTAACAGTCAAAATTTCTTAACAACTTATGTAATAACAGTAAAGCTGTGAGTTCCATGCCTTGAAAATCACCTAGTGACTCATGGATGTTGTCAACTTATGCAAAGTTTGCAAGACAACTAGTCTACTCAGTGATTTCCATTTTTAATTTTTTAGCAGTTTGCCTATGAAGATTCCTTATATCAAGTATTGACATAAGGACAACTGATGTTAATAAGAAATAACTAGCATCTCCTCATAATTAATACTCCCCTGTCAATATGCAATAGCACAACCAACACTCAGGTTGATGTTTGCTTCAAACCATTTCCAAAACATTTTTAGCTACTATAATTACATTTACAGAACAAATCTGCTACTCATGTACAGCATGTATGCACTCTTCTACTGAAGATATTGCCAAGATAAGGAAAAAAAATCAGTTTAACATTAGTTGTCAATTTAATGCGCCCTTGTTTATTTTCGCATTTAGTCTCTACTATAGTAAGTCTAAAGTTAAAAATAACTTTGAATGACAGTTCCCCAAGGAGAAACATTGACAAGTAATCTCACTTGTTTCTCAATCAATTTGATTCTTTTTCAGAACATTTTCTGGGAAAGGTTCATATACAGTGTGTCTGTTTATGCACACTGTTGCCTTTCAATATATGCAGTTGGCTTATAAAGAAAATGAAGGTCGACTTTTTACCAGGGCCTGTAGTGGCAGTTGAAGTGGCAATGTTTTTAAATTGAAAGGCAGTGGTTTTAGATTGAAAATAGGAAGAAATTATTTACAATGAAGGTGGTGATACACTGGAACAAATAGTACAGGGAAAGTTGTGGATACCCCATTATTGAAAGTGTTCAAAGTGAAGCTGTACAGGTTGCTCTTTTAGCAACATGAAAGATGCCCCCAGCCCACGGCATGGGAATTGGACTAGATGATTCTTAAAGGTCTCTTCCAACCCAAAGCATTCTACAATTCTATGGATCTTTGATTCTAATGTAAAATGGGAAAGAAAATGAGGATGCAACAGTCTGCATGTATGAATAAACTGATTCAAAGCACTTGAATGCAGAATAAAGAGACAGTAAGGCATTATTTACCCTCTAAAAAAAGGGCAGTGTCTGTAAGTGTGGGAGTGGTTAGGTGTGACCCATTGATTCATGACTACCATTGGTTTTCATGTAAGTTTATTTCAGCTTGAAAGTTGTATTCTTCTTGTGACAAAGTGTGACAAAGTTCCCTTTAAGATGAGTTGGCCAATTTGCATTCTGTGGTGACCATTATAACAATTTCTTGCCCACTGTTGATATTTTAACAGAGTAAGCCAAAACTGCAACCAGTTACATCTTGTGCAACCCCTTTGACTTCATTAAGACTGCATGGACTATAAATGAGTGTAAAAGTTGGTCCCAAATTTGTAATCTTCTTTTGGTAGCATGTAACACATGCACTGGTACAAGGAAAAAAGCATTTATTTGATAGAACAACCACCTAGACCCTGAATAGCAATATGAATACAATAAGCCACTTGAAAAATGAGTGTCCTTGGACTTTCTTGCACAATTGAAAGTGCAATCTTAAGTGGCATGATTCATAACTACTCAAATTCTGTAGTTTTACAAAGAACGTTTATACATTAACTTGAAATATGTGTTAAGAATGAATAAGTAGTGTTTAGGGTTATTTTTATTAAAATAGATCACATTAATTAGTCCTGGTATGGAGGGGAGGAGAAGTTTCTTTTGAATGCTGTACTCTGCAGTGCATTATTAATTTTCTCATTCATTTCTTTTTAGCTCATTAGGCTTTAAATGTTATAGTTTAATGCTGATGTGAATCTGGAAGTATCTGTTCACTCTGCCATGCATTTCAAGCCATCTCATAATCACTGTCATTATGATTAATTTATATTTTAGTGGTACCAGACCTAGGGTAGGGGTGCTATCACTACAAGTTGTGCTGATGACAGAAATGAACTCTTAAAAGAAAGATTTCTTTCTGTACCATTTTAGAAAATTTTAGAGTTAAAGTGAATTAAAGAATAAATGAAAACTCAAGTAACTTTTATTTTCTAAATGCTAAAAGAGGAATAAGGGAGAACAGAAGTATGCAGTGGTGAGATTATGACATATAATAACGTATCTGGAAAGAAAACTGAAAGCTGGGAGTTCTTTCCTCCAAGTAGAGTGTTGCACTGTGTAATCTACAATTTAACACAGTCTTTGTCCTCTGACTTGTGGCCACACAGTTAAACCATTAACAGATAAACTATTCCTGGGAAAAAGCTGGAAAAAACCCACATTGTAACAGTCTCATAAAATGTAATTAGCCTCACTGAAAAAGTGGTTTGGATGCAAAAAGGAAGAAACGCTATGCTTATGTAGTCTATGCAGTATGCTTATATACACTGCACAACTGCATATACTCTTCATAGGCAGCAAGCTCAAGAAGGAAGACTATTAGAATACTAATGCATGTATTGTGGACTGGCATGCACAATACCAGATATCCCTTCAGGACCTTCAAGCTGTCACATTCATTTTACAGAATACTCCTTTGATTAAGGAATTACTAGGCTCACACTTTCGGAAGAGATCTCCCATATGAGATCATACAACATTTTATGGCTTGAGGCTTTCAACTATTCTTTTTACACTATTCTTTTGATATACACCATGCAATGAATGTAATAGAGCTCTAGTCAACTGACATACAATTTCTCAGGTATAATTTCTCAATCTAGTTGTAATTCTCCCTTTGTCAAGAAAGACTATTCTAGGTACAGTGCAGAAAGTGGCTCCCTTCACCACTGTGCTAAGAATTGAAAGTACCAGGAACTGGCATTTTTAGGACACAGCTGAAATGTGTGAGTTGTTTGAGAGCACTGTGCCCCTACTTTTATGTGTTAGCATGTACTGCTGAAAGGATTAAACAGGATGAGACGGAAATATTTTCAGGCAGGTAAGGTTTCTCCCACACCGTGAAAAACATATGACTCACATCGTGCTAATCACACAGTATTTTTGTAGCAGTACGTCATAGCAATTTCTTCAGTCCTTGTCAGTAATTTACCTTCCTAATCAGGTGGAGCTGCTGAAAGGGAACTGAGAATCAGTTTCAATTGAGGTGTGGAAAGTCAGTGAAATCTGAAATGTGAACCTAATGATGAATATCTTCAGCTTTACAGTTTCTCCCATGCCTCCCCCTTCCCCGCCTTCAAATCCCTTTTAGGCATCTCCAATTATTTTAATCCCTCCCTAACAGAGGTCTCTGAAGGGTTTCTCTGCCACATCTACCTTGCTTACAAAGCACAAGGGGACCAACAATGGAAAGTATGACTCTTCCACTGATAATGTGTAGTGAAAGAAGTCCTGGATAGACACTGCTGTGCTGAGCGTCCTGTGCAGCACAGAAACCCTTTCCCATTAAGACATAAATTTTACATGTACCACATTGTACTACTGGGCGGGGGGAAAGCCTGTTTCAGTCTTGCTGAAATCTGTGTGCAAAGTCACAAGAAGTTTATATTTTTTTAAAAAATGTGGGGAAAATCTATGCTGCTTTTCTGGTCTTTACCTTTCCCTCCTCTTCATGTATTCACAACATCATTGACACCAGCAAGTGCCCTCTTTTCCATGTCCTGTTTATTTGCATGCAAATAAATAAGCTTATATCTTATGTCCTGCTTTTCTGATCCAACTCATCATGTCTGAAGTCCACTCTACATGCCATAGTACGCAAGTTACCACAAAATCTGCACTCTATCCCTTTTCCCCCAGATAGCTGAAAGCTTCTTAACTGCTCCTTTGGAGAGCTGATGATTTGGCTCCTGAGTCTAATGGTACCTGTGGTTTATCTTCTGAAATCACAGTGGCCTGGAGTGCTGCAGCATCTCAGTTCTGATCAACATCCTATTGATGAAAACAAACTTGTAAGTTTTGATGTGGTCTGTTGCTGAAAACTTTCCTTACGTTTTTATAGGCTGTTACCTATTGTCTTCTTCTCGCTTCATCTACAGCTGCTTCAGCCTCATGGATCAATCTTGTACTGAGATATGTTTCTACCAAACATAACAGCTGACTGCTGACAAAAGGGGGGATTCCCACCTCCCGTTCCTAGCCACACATTTTTGCTGCTTATTTTCTGCCATCCATTTCTGCTGTTCTTTAAACTTTTAATCAACCAGTAAAAATGGTGGATTTTTTTTTTTTTTAAATGCAATTTAGCAAGCCACGTGGATCACAGTATGCTCCAGTGAGCACATAGCCATTATGCTTTCTCACGAGGGAGAGTGCATGGTTCAGAACAGAAGAGGGAGAAGCAAGACTTACTTGATTTGATGGACATGATTGAATCAGGTCACCTGCCCTTTGAACATCCTGCAAGTGTTTCATGGCTTATCGAACATCCTGCAAGTGTTTCATGGCTTATCAACAGGGGTCTCTTATTACATGCCCTTGAGTCCACTACCTGGAGATCAATAGTAGTTAGTCACAAATCATCTCTGGACATATCCTCACTAGGAAGTGGAATGCAATGCAGAGATAGAGAACTACTAAAAACCTGAGGCAGTAAAGCTACATGAAGTGGTACACGGTGACATGGACGTTGCTACTCTGTACCTAGTAACACCACAGCCTTGCTTCCACCATGCTGTGTGCAAGCCAGGGTACCTTGCTTCCTTAGAGTGACAGCACATCTGTTTGGAAAGAAACTGGTCCCAAAGAACACAGCTGCAGAGGGAACCAGTGGTCTGAACAAATCCTCCATGCTGAGAAGGCTGAGGACAGTAGTTTTGCTCACACCACAGATAAGGCCTCTAGGACACTGACAACACGTTATGGTACTGACTTGCTAGCTCAAGTTCAGAAATGGGTCTGAATGGTGCCTCCCAGCTCATTAGTTCAGGCCAAAAGAGCTGTCCTACTCCCACTGAAGGGACAATCCACAGATCTCCACTTGGGGGTTAACATACAGCCCTGGATTTAGGGCTCTCTGTGCCTATGGCATAGGTAGTATGAATCATGTAACCCTTACACATCACACATATCATAATGTTCCAAGGGAACAAAGTGTTCATTCATTTGTAAAAGATTTTGTTACTACAATTCACGAATAAGAACTATTTTCTTGCATGGAGAATTTTATTTTTTACTGTCTTAGCTCTGACAATTGTTTTGGTGAATTTCACTCCAGCCTATTAGAAATTAAAAGTTTCCAGCCTCCAGAAATTAAAAGTTCTGCAGGTTTATTTGAGCAATGCAGTATGCTACATCCTAGGAAAAAAAAAGGTGATCATGGACTCATACTGTTACTGTTTAAAATAAATGGAGAAACACAATTTTACTTATAAGTTTAAACAGTGAGAACATACCTGTATCAGCAGCTAATTCAAGACAGGTAAAAAAGGATGTTGATGCAACAAAGACATGCAAGCTGTATGTCCCTGAATTCTCTTTCAGATCAGAAAGACTCTGAGTTTTAAATGTTCTCTCATTCTCTTCCTGGAAATATCAGGTTGGTTTCTGAGTCAGCCAAGACCACCGGGGTTGATTTAATCACCAAACCCAGTGCATCTCACAGACAACATCCACAGCACTGAAGGAGGTCAGACCCCTTCATCAGACCAATTACTGCAGCCACAGATTCAGAATCTTGAAGGTGAGAGCCCATCTCAAAATCAACAACCTGGAGGATTCTCTTCATTGCATAAAAGAATAAACTACTTCCATGCAATTCATACAACACAGTGTTAATAACATCATTTAAGTGAGAGGTAGCTGATACAACAAAACCTTGCATTTCTGTAGTATTGGCATGAATTCCTCCCCTCTCCTTCTGTCCCCAAATCAGTAACCTGTTTTTCTGTGATGAAATGAATTGCTGCATTGATGCAAACAGGGAAAAGACATATTTCTCAGCTAGAGGGCCAAATTCTCCTAATGTGTGTCTTCCAAGCTTTTCTTTTATTGTGTGAAACAGGTTTCCCAGCATACCCTAAGTCTTGTTCAGAGAACAGTAATTCCCAACTATGTCTTCTTTCCCTTGATTTAGAAAAGGGAAAACCCTACAGAAAGAATTCTGCCTTTGTAACAGAGATACAGAAAATTTCTGGGTTGTACGGATGACTGGGAGTTTAAGAGTTTTGGCTCATCTTGCTTTTGAACTCTGGCTTATTGGAGTTAATTGATGAACAATCTGACAAAGAATGAGGCATGAAAATTCCTCCCTCTCCCTTTCTCTCAAGCTCTTTTCTCCAGTTTTTGCTCATTTATCTTTTGTTATATCGAAGACTCATCAGAGATATGTACTCTGAATCAAGGTTCATGTGAGTCATCACATTAGCCACACTACACGATAGTAGTGGAGGTGGAAAAAGAAAAGTGGAAAACTTGAGAAACTAGAGCAGAAGGTAAAAACCCTGAAGCACCTCAAATTCTCCAGAAATGCTGCCAACTGGAAACATCACAGGCAAGAATTTTATCTATTCATGAATACAAATAGACCTTCTGGAAAGGAAGACATGTGAAAGGTATTTATTTTTATTTTAATATTAATGAGTTGGACACACTAGATTTAATAGCTATATTTAAGTGAAGAAGAGTATGACAGTTACACAGTCACAGATACTTGAAGAGTACTGTGCTCTGAGAAAGAATGATGCATTTGAAAGATATCAGCTTGATAAGAAAAGCCAAAAGAAAGGAAGGAACTACTGCATCATTTATAATGGATTTGAGATTGTGGAGCTGAATATGCAGTTTTGGATGTTTTGCGGAATCTGAGCCCAGATGGGGTATCAGGGACTCAAAAGAGAAAGAGAACTGCTCAAGTTCCTTTTTTAAGCTGAGGAAAAGCAATCAGAATTTGTCAGGCTGAAAAAAAATAGCTGTTCAAAAGGAAATCAGAATAGTGTGTAGTGGACTGCAAGGTCATCAAGATCCTACAGAATGTGGAAAGAAAAAACAAAACTACATATCCTAAGAAAGGATTTGCAGAATGTAAGTTGGATAGATTTGCAAAGAGAAGCATGATAACCAAAGTGAGAGTTTATTTTGAGGAGAGACAGCATGCCTGTGAGCAGTTGTTTTGCAAAAAAACCTCTCAAAAAGGAAAGAATGTACTTAAAGAAAAGGATTCCTATTCTACTTAGAAAATCAGAAGTGTTTTTGAGAGCTGTTCAAGATACAGATATATCCAGTGCATAGATATTACTTTGAGGATAAATGAAACTCTTATAAATAGTCTACTGGTGCTCAGATACATCGGGTACTGTGCAGCGAAAATTGCATCTGTTGGAACAAAGAAGTAAACCTCATATCTTACAATGGGTAATCATTCTTCGTGATTGTAAGTCATCGTAGCCATTATGAAAAAAAAAAAAAAAAAAAAAAAGGTTAAAAGGTTAAAAGCCAGAGTTTGAAGTTCTTTCTGTAAACAGGTTACCTGTTATTGAGTGGGAACACAGCTCACATCCTCACGGGGTAAGGAACAGTCTCACTCAAGTTGTCTGCAGTGTAGCTATCTACACCCGATATAGCCCCTTGGTCCCCTTCCATGAAACAGAGAGGAACACAAACTTTTGTTTGTAATTTGACCAATGCATTTATTTTATGTGTCTGCATCAGGATACAGTGAATTGCACCCTTGAATTGCCCATTTCTCTCTGACTGTTGGGTCACTGAGGGAGGACTGGCTCAAGGATGAACACATGAAATCTGCTAAATCCCACTGAAGGTCTCAATGACAGGGTTTGTGAATTAGGAAGGCTGGAGCCCAGAAGGTTGCAATCACCTTGTCTTCTGTTTTCAGCATCTTACTGTCCCACATACAGATATTCTTAGGGAAACATTGCATTGTTTGGCCAATATCAGGATTATTTTTATCCACCAAGGGAAAAAAACAACCATATCCATATCCAAAAATAATGGTGGTTTGAACAGACCGTCTTCTGTATGACTATACATTTACAAGCGCTATAGACAAATCGTTCTCCCAAACTAGCAAAGACAGTGAATGCACCGGTGAAGCACCCAAGTGAGCAGACATTGACTGAGGAAGCACACTGGTCTCCAAAGCCTCCACCCAACATAGCATAGATGTACCTGTGAAGGGCTGCTGCCTCACCCCTGGACGCAAAGAAGTCCAGTAAGGAGATTGTGGACTTCTACCAGCAGACATATACCTAGTCATTGAGGGGTGTGCTAACCAAGGCTGGACCATTTCATGTTCTGTTCGACATGTACATTTCTTCACTTTGTCTGTTCTTTTCACTCCAGTTGTTTAAGGCAGATAAACTTCCCTTGTCGGTACTGCTTGCCTCCACACAAATGTTTTGAGTACTGAATTAATTCAAGATATAAAATGAGAGCAGCAGTCATCCAGCTTGACAGTCACATGAATGATTACTCATACTGTCAAATGGGATATAAATTAACTTGCTTTTCTGGAGTGTATAGAATTGTTTGTGTTTCCTGGGAAGGTTAGGTTTACAGTTCAGTGTAAAAGAGCTCTTGTGCTTGGGAAGGCGCTGTAGGGCTTCTTCTTGTGGGACTCTTTGCATTTTTCAGAGTAAAGCTGACAAGCAAAGATTTATAGTGTTGGAAAACATGAGTTTTCCTTATATCTATGAAATGATAAATCTGTTTCTGATAACAGGTGAATCTCCACATGAAGAGCAGGATTAGCCATTTTGTATTCTGTTATGTTTTTGAAAAAAGTGGTTTCTGCTGCCCCAAGTAAGAATCTTGCAATTACCTTTCCTGTGACTGTCTGTCCCCAGGACTGGATGAATTTTGGACATGCTGGATACAAAGCTAGAATAATCCTATTGTTGCTAATCCTCTCAGCAAACACATTTTTGTGAATACTACTGCCCAGAGATACAGAGAGACACAGTCATTTAATAAAGGTCTCCTTCATTAACTATGCATTTATAGTATACAAGTGGGAAGGATAGATAACAGCTCTATTGCTCCATTCAGTAAGGCTTGAAAAAGCTCTGCTTGAAAATGCAGTTAGGCCCAGTCTGCCAGCTGTGATGTTGTCAGACCTTATTCTGTCTTCAAAGATTTGTTACAGCCTCTTCCCCACTGGAGTGGGTGAAGTGTGTGCGTAAGCCTTGGTTCTCAGTGTGCACACTATGACTGTGGGGCAGCAGCTGAGGCAGGGACCTGGGCTTCTTTCTGCTGACGGTTCTGTAGGGAGAGTAAGTACCAGCAGAAAGGTGGAGCAGCAACTGAACATATGAGCAGCCCCACAGCAAAATTTGCCTAAATCTGTATGAAAGCCTTAGGCTGTATCTAGGTAAGAACCAGGACTAATGTTGGTTGGAAGGGATCTCTGCAGATTTCTTCTCCAGCCTCCTGCTTACAGATCACCAGCATTAAAGCAGTGTGGCTTTACCAGCTGACTTGAAATCCTTCAAGAATGGAGAATTTTCAGCCTTCTTGGATAACCTCTTCCAGTGCTGGTGAAAAGATTTTCTCTTACATCCAAACTGAACCTCCCATATTCCAGTCTGTGACTTTTGCTATTTTTTGTAGAGGGTCTGCTATTATTGAGAGGAGTTTCTAGCTCCCCTTCAAGCCATATAGGCTGCAATTAGGTCAACGTTTAACCTCCTCTTCAATGTACTAAACAATCTCAGCTCTCTTAGCATCTCCTTGTTGGAATTCTAGGTACTGAGCATCTTTATAGCCATCCTTTGGACTCTTTGCAGTTTCTCCATATCCTTCTTGGGCTAGAAGACCCCAAACTTCAGTTTTGCAAGGTACGGTTTCAGCAGGACCAAATAGAGGAGGCTTACACCCGCCTTTGGTCTATTGGCCTTGCTCTTCCATACATAACATAGTTACGCAGTTTGACTTATTTGTGAGGAGAGCACACTCTAGGTTGATGTTCAGCCTCATGTCCACCAAAACAAAAAGGAGGACCCGGGTAACTATAGACTGGTCAGCCTCACCTCTGTCCCTGGAAAGGTGATGGAACAGCTTGTTCTTGCCACCATCTCAAAGAACGTGGAGGAAAGGAGGCTTATCACGAG
>WUAM01000323.1:22073727-22089604 GCA_024336885.1 Actenoides hombroni
TTTCCTACTGGAATTGTCCTGTATCTGTGGAGGGCAGTTAGCATTAAGATATCTGTAATGCTTTGCTTAAAGCACTACCTTAAAGTTTTCCAGGTCATGGCTTCTGTTTCTTCAGTAAAAAATACTGCTTTCTGCATTTGTTTGGTTACTCTGTGAAGCAGGTTATACACCACTGAATCATTCCTATCTTTTCAGATACAATACACTTAGAAAATATATTTCAAACAATCTTGGCAATCTCTTATCAGTTTAGCTGTGGAGGAGCCACAGTTCTCTACGTGCTTAGATATTTTTGTTCTTCCATCTGTCCTATAGATACTTGTTCCAGTTTAGGCATTAGGGTCAGGTGCTCTGTAGTTGAAAACAGAGACATCCCTATTAGCTTCTGCCTGAGACTCTGTTCAGCAAGGCCAAACACAGGCTATTTAATATTCTGCTGTGGGTATGTAAACATGCCTCCTTGTTGTTTGACTTAACATTTGCCTGGCTGTTTCATTTCCTTTTCCTGTAGAAAGTTTTTGTGACCAGGTAGATTCCTTATGTCCTGCTGACTCCTTGGTGCTCTGCAACCTATCAAGTGGCAAAGGTCCAGAGACAGAGGCAAAGCAAAAGGATGAAGAGACACGTTGTACCCTCTGGCTGCAAAATCTCATTCTTTAGGCTGATGCTTCTGATGTTTTGTGCCTTAAATGACCTGTACTTCTTCTGAAAGTTTTAGAACAACAATTCTTTACATACAACCATTATTGCATGTGACTTCATATGCAGAATTTTTATCTTTTTTTTTTTTAACTTTATTTCTTTGATTTCACCATCTTCTGTTCATCTTCCCTTGTTTTCTGTTTATATTTTAATGCAAACTTATGTTGGTTCCTTGGTTGTGTTTGTACATTTTGGTAATTTCTCAGCTTTGTCCAGGCTACTGATGAATCATGTGTCCAATTATTAACAGCTCCAATTTTTCTCTGTATTTGGATAAGAATTGTTCAGTAGTCTTGCATGGGCTAATGCCTGTGTCAAAGTTTCTGGGTACTTTGTGATCTTCCATAATTGACTTCCTATAGCTTACATGCTGTTGGGAAATTCTTTTGTACCCCTTGAGGCAAATTAAATATATATTTGTTCTTAAATATGTATATAAAAAAGAAGAATGCATTGGACAGAGTCTAACTGCCATAAGTGATTCTACAATAAGTCTGCAAAGATGCATCATGAGCCAATTTTTTATATACACTTAAATCAGCACTTGTGACTGTTAGCATGGGGCATCTCAGCCTAGTGTTGTATTCATCCCCCAAAGCCAGTTCTGCTGCCCAGAGGTGGACCCTGAGTCCTCCCCTTCCAGGATGGTCTGTAAGAAAATGCTAAGGCTGTTTCTTACCACCAAAGGAAACCTCTCCTTTGCGAAGTGTTCTTCTGTCTCTGGCCTTCCTGCTTTCAGACAGTTTAACTCCTTCTGAAGCTGGGCCTTCTTGCCCTCCAAGACAGATCATTCCTTGGTCACAAATTTCCACTGCTGAGCAGTTAGAATTTTAGCTTCCCTTTCAATGTTTAGTTCATATCCTGCACTACAATTTGACAACCTTGCCATCAGTTTTGCCAGTTATGGCAATATAGTGACGGTAATTTCATGATCAGATTTTTAGAAATATAGCTTTCCATGTATAGGGTTTTTTTTCCTGTGGATTAGAAGTACAATCATGCACTCTTCTGAACTTTTCCTTGTGCACCAGGGCACAATCATTTCCCCAAACTAAATGATCTTTAAGGTCTCTTCCAACCCAAACCATTCTATGATTCTATGATTATCAAGGTAGTATGACTGTTCTTTTTTTACTGTTTCAGCCTGCCCCAATGTGGTTGATTTTTTAAAGTAATGTAAAGACTGTACAGTTGTCTAAACATGACGTGAAAGTTTCTGCCTCTTCCTCTTACTGCATAGGAAGACAGAGCTATGAGTCTTACTCCTACGAACTTTCTAGTTGGGCAGTTCCCTCCTTACTCCCAGTGTATTATTTCAGTACTATTCAACATATTCATCCATGACCTGGATGAAGGAACAGAGTGAACTATCAGCAAGTTTGCTGACAACACAAAACTGGGAGGAGTGGCAGACACACCAGAAGGCCAGCGAGACCTAGACAGACTGGAGAGTTGGGTTGGGAGAAATTAAATGAAATAAAACAAGGGCAAGTGTAGAGTCTTGCATCTGGGAAAGAACAACCCAGGTACCAGTATAGGTTGAGGACTGACCTGTTGGAAAGAAGCATAGGGGAAAATGACCTGGGGATCCTGCTGGACAGCAGGATGACCACGAGCCAACAATGTGCCCTTGTGGCCAAGAAGGCCAATGGCATCCTGGGATGTATTAGAAGGGGTGTGGTTAGTAGGTTGAGAGAGGTTCTCCTCCTCCTCTACTCTGCCCTGCTGAGACCTCCTCTGGAATACTGTGTTCAGTTCTGGGCCCCTCAGTTCAAGAAGGACAAGGAACTGCTCGAAAGAGTCCAGTGCAGAGCTACAAAGATGAATAAGGGAGTGGAGCATCTCCCTTATGAGGAAAGCTTGAGGGAGCTGGGTCTCTTTAACTTGGAGAAGAGGAGACTGAGGGGTGACCTCATTAATGTTTATTAATATGTAAAGTGTGAGTGTCAGGAGGATGGAGTCAGGCTCTTCTCTGTTATGTCCAATGATAGGACAAGGGATCAACGGGTGCAAGCTGGAACATAGGAGATTCCATGTAAATGTAATGAGAAACTTTTTCATAGTGAGGTTGACAGAACACTGGAACAGACTACTTAGGAAGGTTGTGGAGTCTCCTTCTCTGGAGACATTCAAAACCCACCTGGACACATTCCAGTGTGACCTAATCTAGGTGATCCTGCTCTGGCAGAGAATTGGATTAGGTGATCTTTCGAGGTCCCTTCCAACCCCTAACATTCTGTGATTCTGTGATTCTGTGATTCTGTGATTCAAAATGGTGCAAATCATCATTTTAATGATATCTAGAATAGAAATCCCTGTACTGAATTAATTACTTTTCTCATCATGCTTTCCCACTCCTTTCTGCCTTCTTCCCTGACTGTCATCCCCACCCAACATATTTGGTTTCTAATTTCACACACACTTCTGAAGGCATGTTGAAAGAGTCTTCTTTCACCACATATACTACATTCTTCCATTAAGTGCTTTCTGAAAGTAAAGTTTTTTTCCTCTTAGTCATTTCCTTACAGAGAGATAGGGATGACATGGATGTTCATGTATCACTTAAAAGAAGAAATGAGATGCTGGTAGTGACAGTATTGCTCTTTGAGGGGTCAGAATGACATATAAATAGTTCAGTTCAGCCATGAATATATACTGCCATATGGTAAAACTCCTAGTTTACATCTGTCAGTCAACAAGTAGCTGTTAAGCCACCTGTTGTGTCTGAAACCTGAATAATGTATATCTGCACACCTTCCATTTCCCTTCTAGTGAGAACTGCAGAAACAGAAGCATAAACTTAACAGCTGTCAATTTCAATTTGGTGTTTCAGCTGTCTCTGTAAAATATATTGTATTTGGGGTCCATATTCTTTTAAAAATGAACAATTGCTGAAGCTCTTCTCTTTCTGAACCTAGAAGGAGGGTGAGGTAATTCAAGAACATCCTTTATGAACTTCTTGTAAAGAATTTTGAAAAAGAAAGTTTCTGATTTTTTTTTTAAAGTAAATAGGCTCCACTAACACAAACTCCTTAAGAATCTTTAGATGTTAGAATATAGTGTATTACCAGGAGAAAAAAACCGAACAATTACACCCCTGCCTCCAGATACTCTCTGCATTTTCGACTCATCTACTTAAATGTCAAAGCAAATGCTTGAAATTGGACTGTACCTGAGTGCAGAGGACTGGCCTTCTTGCACCAGCCACCAATAACACAGTGAGTTGATATGGTAGTTGTAGAGTCTAAATTCCCTCTTCTTTTGTACTAATAGCCAGACACCCTTGAGTAAAGTTCATATTTTGTGTCTTTTCACTTTCCTGATCCACCATCTAATTTTTTATTTTTTTTTAATTTTGAACTTAAGGGGCCTCCCAGAGAAAAAGTGTTATTCTAGAGCACAAAGAAATCAGAAGTTTGTTCTTTGCTGTGATGAACCCACATTTTTAGGAAGAGCTTGAAGTGAGATTATAGACAACTGGCTTCCTAAATAATAATTTGTTTAAAAATACCCCAAATCCTAAGGTTTAGAATTAATGTCTTCTCTTCCTTCATGGCTGTAGGCACTTGGCACTACTATCAATCACATATGTGAGACATAAGACAAAGTTGTAAGATTTCAATTAATTTTGTTTGTTTATTATTACAGTTCTCTATAAATAACATTCATTTTACTGTGGAATTGAAATTTTCAGAAGAGTCGCTTTCATGAGGTCATTATGAAATATAATTGTTTAAGTCAGTTGTAATTTTTTCCATCAAAAATTTTGGTTGAGATGAGAAACTGTTTTATTCTGCATAAGAAAAGGTTGAAGCAAAGAAAATAGGAGATATCTCTCACTAGAGAGCTAATGGAAATGAAGTTCGGTCTCAATGGGAAAAAGTACTAGCCCATTGGGTGATATTCAAATCACCAATATTTTTCTATGTCCTGATTTAAGTGTCTACTTACTCATCTAAAGCTCAAAGCAGTTTTAATTTGAAATCAAATTTTATGTGTTCATACTGGGAAAGACAGTCTCAAATCCTCTCTTCCCACTGCAGCTGCACAGTCAACTCATATCATTCAGTTCTTTGCATACTAAAAGTGAAGAAGATGAAGAAGTCACAAATAGGGTTTAATAAGATGTGAGACCCTATGGTGAATAGGTGCAGGGCTTGGCCAAACAAATATGCAGTACTGGAATAGCTAAGGGAGATGTCAGCAGTACCTATGTCCAAAACCAGCTTCCAGTTCCCTTTTATAATTTTCTTGTCAACAAATGGGTCATGGAGGTATGGAAAGCACATGTACTTCCTTTCCATCCACTCCTAAGGAAATAAATTTTCTCTGTCTGTGTTTGTATGAATGCAAGTGTCCATCAGCACCCAATAATGATGTTTAATCTATTGCTGAATTTCAAATACCTCTGTGCCAGAGAGGTACAGAGCTAAATTATAGGCAGTGTTCATAAGATTCTTGAAGGTAAGAGGCTGGGCAAAGAAGAGGCACCCTAAAAATGTCTCTACAGAGGGAAGGCTTCAGTACTACCATTTTAGACATTGCCCACTCCTGAGACACAAAACTGTAGGCGAAAATATCTCATTGATTTGGTTACTCATGGAACTACTTATTGCTTTAAGTATGCCCCTTTCTCTTTCTGAAAAAACAAAACAAACAAAACAAAACCAAACCAAGTCAACATAATAATTCCTCAAACATCACAGAAACAATTTCTCCTTGTTGTTACAAATGAAAAAAACCAAACAACCCAGAAACAAAATATTTTGTATCTTGCAAACATTTTTGCTGTGAAAAAATTATTTTTTAACATCTCAGATTCCTTTTTCTCACACCATGCCTCTCAATCGCTAAGGTAGATGTGGTGGGGAAATGGGATTATATCTACCTAGATTTATAAATTCTATGTGTTTTCTTTGCACGTTTCCACATGAAGGTTAAGGGTAATTATCCTAGCAGATGAAACACGTGTTGCTAAAAGCAGAAAGCAGGTTGACAGAATTTATAATATTTTTCCTTTTTAACAGTAAGATTAGGTACTCAGTGTATTTTTTTAGCACCTGGGAAACAAAAGAAGCTCATGCTTCCTCTTAGGTAGAATCTATGCCAAAGAGAAATTTAGGCTTGTTTAGATGTATCTACATAGTATGTGAAAGTCTGAGAGTCAAGAAATTATTTCATCAGCACAAAAATCTGTGAAGTACTGTCCCAGTTTTAATGAAAATGAATTGATCAAATAAATATGAACGGACAAAGAAATCCAGCTTGCGCAAGCCCCAGATCTACCTCCTTTCAGTACACCATCCTTCCTACGCTGTGCTGTAGGAGGACTTGCATGTCTATTCCAGTAAATAAAATGGGCTAGAGACAGTTCTTTATTCCTGAGCATGTGTGACACGATATGACCGTAGTGAAGTGCAGCTCCATCCATGCAATCTGTTGCGAAAAGTCCCTGGCCTGTGCTGTCCCTGTGCCTGGGCATTGCTTGGTGAAATGGTAACTGGCATGGGACAGAATCATGTCAAGGAGCACCCCATCGATTGAGCAATACAGACGATCATGTGCCCTTTCTTGGGGCTGTCTAGTGTAAGAGTATGACTATAACTCCATGGTGCCATGCTGAGGTTCTCTGGAGTAGAACAATTTTCAGAGTAGCCAGAAAGGTGACTTATTTCCACCTCCCAGAGCCTGATCTTTTTTTTTTTTTTTTTCCTGCATACTTCATGTCCAGATGTCATGCTGATTAGTATAAAAGAAATGTATAATTAATAGTTATTAGCCCTAAGTAAACAGTAATTTCTGTGGGAATTAAAGTCACACTTGGCAAAAAAATCATTTTGCTAGTATTAGCAACATTCTCTTTAGTTCCACAATTTAGAAAACACATGGTCATCTGTAGGTGTTTCTCTGTGTATGTTTGACACTATCACCTGAGATTTGGTTGTCAACAGTTTGTGGTTCTTGTTTAAAGCAGCATTTGCTGTGTATGAAGCACGAAGCTCCCACTCCATGCAAAAATATAATCTGTTCTCAGAAACTGAGATTTCCACTCTCAGTGTAAAGGCTAGAATCATAATATTCACTGGTTTGAAGTCACAGTTATGAATTATGAATATTTCTTAGTCATCGCCTCCAGACTCGAATGCTAACAAGCAAGTGCAATTTCTCCCATTCATTTACTGTGGGTGTTAATATGCCTTTTTACACATATTTAGCTATCAATGCAGAGAAGATTTTCATCCATAAGCAGAAATCTTTAAAGTTTCTTACCATGTTTTAAGCAGCTATTATGCTGGTTTCAGTTTTTAAAAGAAGTAATAATTTTGGCTGCCTGTGTTTAAGGATGCCTTGTCTCATTTTCTCATCTTTCAGCATGGGCTGAAAGTTTTTCTAACCACAACAAGCCTCAGAGCAAGCTTCCGAAAGCCTGAAGAACATTATGCGCACACATTTTTCCAGCCACACAAATAGCTGCTGGGACTGTACAACTCACCTGCTCAGGATATCTAGTAGCAAACCAAGCCACTAAGCTTGGGGTTTTTTTTGACAGTGAACTTTATTTGCACTTGATTTTTAAAGAGACTGTTCTGTAAAGGTGTATGTTATACCAAATCCAGATGTTCATGCATATTTATATGTATAGGTGTGTGTAGATATGTATAGCACATCCAGGCCATGTTCAAGATAAGGATCCCACTTTGCAACTTACTATATACAAATATCATTATATGCAATGTTTTCCATCCAATCTACTGTGTAGCGTAAGGATCCATGGAGTTAGTTGTCTTGTGCTGCCCAGTGATAGCACTCTTCAGGACTGTAGGCACTGTTGAGTCTTGAGCTGCAGGAACGGAAAGCCATGTTTGTGCCATATCTTTTTGGTCCAATGTATCGTGTATGAGACCATCTGTTCCCCTCCAAGCAGATGATGAATCATGTCAATTTGGCACATGTTCACTGTCAAAGACAGGACTAGCTGGGACATTTTAGCACTTGGGATAATGCAGTAGATGAGGTGGTGGGCTATAAATTGAATTTTATTAGTTGAAATTGAAGTAGAAAAATGAAAGTTGTTGAATAGCTAAATCTGTTGTCTGAGACACTCTCCTGGTGCTTCACAGCTTTTTTGTCCTCAACCAAAGGGTTGCAGTCAGGTATTTGGACTGGAGGTAATTTAGATGGGATGAATCCCACTCCCAAGGATTTTCTATTTATGTACTGGAAACTGATGATCCAATATTAAGGCATCTTAGGCAAATTTTTACAGAAAATTTTGATTACGGACTGAGTTTAGGAAACTGAGACAATCACTTGTTTGAAAGCGACTGGCTAGAGACCAAAGGAAAAACTCTACTGAGCATGCTCTTCAACATGCGTGTTCTTTCAATCATGCTCATCGCCAGCGTGTTGTATCATGCAACTTGAAGGTGAGAGACTGAGACACACTTACGTGAACTCTTTGTAACCTAGCTAACATTATTTGAACCTGTTGGTACTGAGAAAATTGCTATTGTATTTAAACATATTACAGTAAATATGGTTTTCCACAGACCGAGGGAACCATCTCTGTGTTTCACAGAAGGCATTGTAGACCCATGCCATGTCAGTAAGATCCAGCATACAGAAAACTTAATAGGGTAAAACTCTGTAAAAAATTTTATAAAAAGGCATATTCTCAGCAGTCTTGGGTAGTGGAGAATCCTAATGACATATGCATAGGTGGAAAACCATTTGGAAAACTTCAGTGAAAAATGATTCCTTTTTTATACTGAATTTAGTACTGAAAAGTACTAAGCATACAACTTATACCAAAACTCCTCAATGAACTGATGTTTCATCAGCTCTGGAAGCTTTGCCAGCTGCGCTTGAATCCATCTAATTGGTGAAAGCCATAATTTATTCTGGGAGCATGTCACCAAGGTCAGTTGAACCGAGGGACTGTACAGAATATCTGAATTTCAGATGAACCTTTCCCAGGAACTTGATGGCAGATGAAGCCAGCAATGGAAATTAATGTAAATGAACATCAATACAGTCCGTTTTACAGTGCCTAATATTCAGATCAGACCTGATCAGCAAGACAGTTATTCAAAATCTTGAAACACTTAGCTGAACACTGAGTGTAATAGCTACAAATTGAAAAAGCATGGTTAAAAAATAGAGTTGTAATTTCAGCTGCAGTAATGTAATTAATCTTGTGTAAGACAAATGTCATCTGACAGAAGGCTACCTAAAGTCAGATCACTAGCTAAACCAAAAATCAGATATTTTTGGAGGAGAAATGGGTACAAATTAGGTTAATTCTGACAGCCCACATTATAAGGGAGCACTGGGTTTTGTGTTCCATAGTATATTAAATTATGAATGTAAGAACACAGCATGACATTAACAAACTGTATGTACTGTCTACAATGGTGACTAGTACAAGGCAATTAGTGAAAGACTATAAGAAATAGGGTAACTCCCAGCATGTAGTGATCCTTACTGTTGGAGAGGGCTGGGGAAGTCTTGTAGGAAATATCTGAACCAGAGTTTTTATTCAATCTCATTTAGACATCAAGGTATCTATGAAACATTTGCTTTTTAAACTTAATATGATTCTGTTCCTATTTTAAGCTCCATTTATGTTTCAGACTCTGTAACTATTTAAGAAAAAAGTTTCACAAACTAACTATATGTTAAAAAAATAACTGCATTCAGTTTGTTTCAAAATCCTTGCTTAACAATTTCATCGAGTTCCTCAACTTCTGTATTAGGAAAAGCAGCAAATTATTGTTCCCTGGGCATGCCCTCTATATAAATGTTCAATGCTTCAAGTATTTATAGGTCCTCATCATAGAACATTCTGCTATTTCTTTCCAAGATGAAATATTGATATAAATTATCTTCCTGTGCAGTAGAATATCACTATTGCTGTCTTTTTCTTCACCTCCTTGCAGGTCAGCTATGTCCTATGTCAGATGCAATACCAGAAAAGTACACAGAATTTAAAATGAGTGCTTTATGGATTTAGACAGCAGTCTAATTTTACCTGTATTTTCAACAGTTTTCCTAATAATTCTAATAAGAATTGGTTTTGAACAACTTCTAAGCATTAAGTTCAAGTTGTTGAAAGGTTGTTGAAACCACATTTTCACAATGACTGTTCACAATGACTCCTAGGTTTCTTTTCTGAATAAAAATACATCATTAGAACCCACTACACACATAGTTAGAGCTAATTTTTTGTAATGTTCAGTACCTGGCATTTATCAACATAAAATTTCATATCACTTTTTATCATGCAGTCAGCTTTAATTTTAACTGTACTGAATAATTTTGTTTTATTTACACACTTTGGTACATCACAGTCAATGGACTGAGGCCAACGGTATGAAATTCAACAAGACCAAGTGCAGGATTCTACACTTTGGCCACAATAACCTCATGCAGTGCTACAGACTGGGGGATGAGTGGCTGGCGAGCATCCTGTCAGAGAGGGAGCTGGGAGTGCTGGTTGACAACCAGTTGAACATGAACCAGAAGTGTGCTCAAGTGGCCTGGAAGGCCAGTGGCATCCTGGCCTGTACCAGGAATAGTGTGGCCAGCAGGACTAGGAATGTGATTCTCCCCCTGTACTCAGCAGTGGTGATGCCTCACCTCAAGTACTGTGCACAGTTCTGGGCCCCTCACTTCAAGGAGGGTATTAAGGTACTGGAGTGGGTCCAGAGGAGAGCAACGAGGCTGGCGAAGGGACTAGAAGGAAAGTCTTATGAGGAGAGGCTGAGGGATCTGGGGTTGTTCGGCCTGGAGGAGACTTAGGGAGGGACCTTGTCACTCTCTACAACTACCTGAAGGGGGGTTGTAGTCAGGTGGGGGTTGGGCTCTTCTCCCAGGCAACTAGTGACAGGGCAAGAGGGCATGGCCTGAAGCTGCACCAAGGGAGTTTTAGGTTGGATATCAGGAAGCACTTTCTCATGGAGAGTGTGAACAGACATCAGAACAGACTGCCCAGGGAAGTGGTGGAGTCACCATCTGTGGAAGTGTTTAAGGAAAGGCTGGATGTGGCACTTCATGCCATTGTCCAACCAAAGTGGTGGCGATAGGTCATAGGCTGGACTTGATGATCTCAGAGGTCTTTTCCAGCCTCAATAATTCTGTGATTGTGTGATTCTGTGATCACTTTTGTGATGGATTTATGAATATGGTGAAATTCCCAGATTCTAGCACAGATCCTTTTGAAATTATTTTTGTAACCTTTCTGTGATAGTAAAAATTTAGCACCTCTTCTCAACTTTTATTTCTGATGTTGTAAACAGATTTTCCCACAGAGGGATCTCTGTCTTTGCACATAAGCTTAATTTCTTTGGTTATTATTTCTTTCAGGTCCATAATGGAAGCATTTTAGAGACCCTAGGCACACTCATTGACTTCTTCAGAGAGCTCAAGTAGATGTGCAAGAGATTATTTCTGTCAACTGAATCAGTGATAACTCTCCTCTAATTCTATTCTCCATCATAGATTCCAGATATTTGCTTAGTGCAGTGGTCAGTCTTACTGGTTCGTAGTTAACCTGGAGCTATCTATAAAATTTGGCACAATTGCTGCCTTCCATTCCCCTGGTATTGTTATTAACTAAAGCAGTAAGCTTATCAGTTAGAAATGCAGCAAATTTGTATCTGTTAGAACTCTTGGGGAAATCCTAGGAAATTTAGACATCAGTTCACAATGGGGCAATCCTGGTTTACCAGTAAAATTTCACTTGCCCTGGGACCATGAGAAATCACTTCAAGAAACCTAAATTCTTTTAAAGCCCCAATTAAATGAGTAGCTCTACCCCATGATTCTGTTTGCATGCTTTCAATAAAGTGGCAGTTGTAATCCATGTTCCTCTTATTATTTTGTTTATATTATGCCAAGAAGCAAAAGTTAAGACCTTCCAAACTTTCAGTGTTTGAATGTTCCTGTGATGGAAGAATTTAACACAGAAGGATAAAGAGATTGACTAGATGTGTCAAGAGACAAAACAAAGTGACACCAGTATACATACAGCAGTGTTGCTTCTGTAGAGATAATACTGGGAAAAAGCTGTAACTGTATTGAGGGTTACCAAATGCACAATCCACATCCAGGCTAAGGACATCTGAGATAAACATAGTTGAAGGCTGAGACTACTAGTGGGAAGTGTCACACATGCTCATCTTGTTGTTGTCCTTCCATGGGCACCCATTTGTTGCCACTGAGGGTTTCTCTTCTCTCCTGCCTCCACCACACCCCCCTGCCTCCAAGAATTATTGCTTTTGCTGGACAAGGGTTATGTCTTTTTGGAGACACCTATAGTCTGGCCACAGTAGCCAGAGATCACTGTGTATTAGCCTTGTGTGGACTTCAGAAGTGGAAACAAGGATCCATGCACTGGGATTTCCACAGGTGTTCTAAGTCCTCACATAGCTTCTGAGTCCAGATGGACTTTTTACCTGAGCTATTTCTACTAGAGCTTTTTTCTATGGTCTTACACACACAGTCAAAAAAACCTCCAGTCAATACAATCCCTAAATGGATTCAAGTCTTACTCCCCTACTTCAGTCTCTTATTTTATTTATTTATTTATTACCTCAGCGTTTTTAGTGTTAAAACAAGAGGTTATGTTTTTTCACAAGTGGAAAAAAAAACCTCAAAGGTTGGGTTTTGTTTTGTTTTGTTTTGTTTTGTATTCTGAGTGTAGAATGGTGAATAGCAACATATTTGTCAGCACTGCAATCTTTCCCCAGCTTATCCATAGACTTTGAGCATAACCCAGTTCCTAAATTCCTGTTGTAAATAGATTGATTTGGTTCACTGACAGTTAAATATTTCCATACTGAGCTAAATTCTAATTATCCCTTGTACTGCAAGTACTCCATTTATTTTGGGCAACAATGGTAAGTAACTTAGCAAAAGGGCAGCAAAATTACTGCAATATTAATAAAAATGCATCACAACAGTTGTGGAATAAACTATTAGGCTTTAAATCAGAGACGTAATTATAGGCCTATTATCCAATATGGCTACAGCTGCTCTGTGTATTTATACACACAATTGCTTTCACATATACACCAGGAGGATTAGAATGAAATAAAACCCATGAAAGAAAGTATTTATCCAGGGAATTTGAGTAAAAGAAAAGATTTCCTTTCCATACCAAGAAAAACAGAACCAAGCAGCTGTTCAGTTATTTTGGATTCTTGTTCCTGCTTAATAATGATTAAAGATGCTAAGAGCACCAAAATGACACCTCAAGATAATAAATGAGGTTTTCTTTGTGATCAGCATCTGTCATCAGAATTTCTATTCCTTTCAGCAGTATTTGGTTACTTATCAGAAATTCCTCCTTCCAATAAAGATTACATTATATTTGCTGCTTCACATAAATCTCCCCCCTACCACCCCAAAAATATTCGTATCTTTTTCATCATAAAACTCTGGAAATCCAAAGATGGAAATGAGGAAGATTATCGGTAATAGGCGATCTCACAAGTTGTCCATTTCAACCAAGGGAAAATCCAAACCTTGAGTAGTTAAATTGTTCATAGGTTTTTAGGAAATCACTACTGATATGGCTATGAAGTCCACACTGGTCTGGCAGCCAATGTCCTGCATTTCTGTGGTGGCCATACGCAAACGTTCTCACCTTGCTTCTTTTCCCCAAAGTGACAGTCAATTGCATTCTCACCTATTTCACGGTTAAATTTTGTAATGCCACGTATTTACTGCTCATGTTGCACTTTGGTTCAGGGTAGTTTCTGTGCACACACGAGGGTGTTTTAGCCATTCTAATCCACTTTCGGAGAAAGCTAAAAAAAACCCCTAAACTAAATTATTTGAGGAATAAAGTTTTTATGTTACAGTCAGGAACTGGGGGAGGGCAAAAGATGAAAAGAGGCTGTATGTCTAGTGGCAGTTTCATAAGCAGCCCCACTGCAGAGTTAGCTAGCTTTTGCTTGAACTGCATTCACTGGATATAGGTATCACCACCCTGTGCTTTAGGAAGGGATGCAACATATATGTCTTTAATAACAAACCACGCAATCTCCTCAGGCAGAAAGAACACATGGAGGAGGAATGCCTCTGCTTATCACAGCCACCACAGGCACGTTAGCTCCTGACAGCATCGTCTTATCGTGTCCAGAGTGGTGGCTGCCAGGCAATTTTCCCCTCACTGTGCCTAGATGATCAAAGTAGCTTAGCTTTGAAAATAGTTTGTTGGCAAAAGCGGGTGTCCTGGGATCCTGCCCTGACAGAAAGCCATGCTGTAATTTACACCATGAGCCCAGTATGAAGACAAGAAGAACCTCCTTGGTGTGAGAAATAGAAGCAACACAACAGTAGGTGGTGGTGCAGAGGCTGTTTGTTAGGGGGGATGCTGCACAGGTGGAGGGCATGTGGGAGGGAACCAGACATCAGGATGAGAAGGAAAGGGTATATACAGGCAGTTGGCTGGTGAGCCACCTTGCATTTGTGCATTGGGCCTACATCAATGCCAGCATCACTACCCTGGTTTGTACACAGCAGCCCCCACTGCTATGACTCATCCAGGTCATGGCCAGAATCTCCAGCCAGCCAAAATACTGCAGAGAAAACAGCTCCATCAAGTTGACTACTGCTTCCTCCTTGCTTTGTTAAAATTGCCTTTTCATACACATCCTCAATGTGTTTTTCCTGGGCTAGTCTTTCCCTCCGTCCCATCCTACTTCTTTGTTTATATATTCATTTGCTCCTTCATCCAGTCAGGAAAACAAAGGTTAGAAAGAGGCCAAGAATTCAAGTAGGGTCTGATGCAAGGTCCAGCCTTTCAAGAAAGAAAGAAACCAGAATATTGAGAAAAACAACATGCCTTAGTGCTGGACAGAACTGACAGCTTTTGCCTTGCTGCTTCCCTGGCTGCTGGGGACTTGCTGTTTGCCTGTTTGCTCTGTGCTCCAGGTAGGAGGGCAGGAATATTTGACAGCTCTATGATTTTCATCTTTCCTGACAAATAAAGAAAGAAGGTATAGGAGTACAGTTTCTCCATCTTCAGCCTTTGATATGATTCTATGATGTGGAGGAGAATTCAGAAAAATCAACAGGGAGAAGGATGCTTTTTATTGCCACTGAGGCAGCTAAACAACAGAACAGCATTTCATGGGAGATATTGTTTGGATTGAGTAAGTTTGAGATGAGTAAGTCCATGTATATTATTTCACTGTTGCCTGTCACACACTAAGTACTTGACTACACTACACTATAAAGGATTTTTAAGTTATTGTGTGTTACTTCACAACTGCAAAGGAGTATTGATGATGTGCTGGAAGACAGCTAAAAGGTCAGCTGAGATAAGCTAACTTATTAAGGGATTCTGACTTGGTTATAGTCAATTATAGTGCCATAACCTAAAACATACAGCTTGGATTTTGTTAAGTTTCTTAGGACCACCACGGAACCAGGATGGGTAACTCTCCATTGTTTATCTGCAAGCCTTTGAGTGCTTATCAACATGTACATGTTAAATGGATAGATGAACTTCTTTCAAATCCTAAAAACCTGTATTGACACTAAGTTTTCCATGAGGTCGTAATCCTGAAATGCAATCAAACATAGGTATTTAACTTGATTCAGCTGCATGCAAAACTTGGTAACTGTCTTCTGATGCTGAGACCCATTAGACTGTAGCAGTGTCTTTGTGAGCACTTACACAGCAGTTAGCACAACAGTTCTGCAAGATGCAGCAGAAACACTTGACAGAACACTTTTCCCTATAACAAATCAATGTCATTGTTGTATCCCTGTGACACATATTCTAATTTGAGGACCTAGCTGAAAGCCCTTGCACTGTTGTGTTCTGTGTTGCCAAGAGTGTAGCCATTATCCTTCCTCATCTATCTGTGTATAGGAACATGCCAGAGACCTTTTTGCTATCTACAATGTTAGGAGCTAGACCTTCCAGTGAGTGCTTTTGACAATTTGAAGTTCTTCTCTTTTCCTTAGTTCTTGTAAGCAATGAGTAATTCCCCTCCACATGATAAACTACATTGCCCCCTAAAATTAGTCTCCTGTGAAGAAACCACATCAAAGCAGTGATCTAATGTCAAAAACATCTCTGGCTCAAGAAACCAGAGGAAACAAGAAAAGGTAAAAAAAAAAAAAAAAAAAAAAAAAAAACAAAAAAAAAAGAGGAAAA
>WUAM01000323.1:22089704-22222069 GCA_024336885.1 Actenoides hombroni
AAATAAATAAATAATAAATAGTAATAAATAAAGCCATTTTGCAGACAGTGGAATTTTAACACTCAACCTGTCTTTTAAAATAATTTCTTTGCATGTTTCTTTTGCTGTTTTTAGTGCAGGTACCTCAAATAATTCAGTACCATAAATATTTTTTTAAAAACCACAACTATGTTCAGGACTCCAGGATTGTATGCAGCATTTAAAAGCAGCAAAGAGAGAGCAATCTGGTGTCTCTCTTCAGGGCTTGCCTAGATGGACGCTCTTATAGGAGTTGTCTTTCAGGCTGTTGAATATTTCTTTGGTGCCATTCTGCCACTGAAGAACAAGATCCATTGGGGTTTTCCCTTGCTGGTTAAAAAAGCAGAGGAAGCAAGATTTAATTTCAGCCAGTTATTACTGAGTCTTTTGTTCTTCCCTAAATATTTGTACAGTGCGTCTGCCTGATGTGAGACCCATCTGCAAACACAGGTTCCCTGAGATCAAAGTCCTTCTGCTCTGCAGATCTAGTCCCAGTCCTGGTTAGACTCGTGATGCAATCTCCCTAGGTTTTTCAGTGGGTCTAAGCCATATTAGCGACGAGGAGAGCATACAGCTGTTTCTTTTGATCTAATTTAAACTGATGAGAGATACTTTTAGATGAAACCTCAATAAGACGCTCTTGTGTTCGATTGAGAACTCTGGTAAGAGTTTGTACTGGTTTAATTAGGTTATGAACCACATCTAAATTAAACAGGAGCAACCACTATGTGCAGACAATGCCTGAGAGAGCAAGTCTTTGGCCTTTGGGGCTGTACCTTTCATCATTTACATGCCCTGATGAGGGATAACGCTGGGAGTGGCCCTGCTTCAGAGTGTGGGCAGAGAGCAGGGAGTGCTGCAGTGACTGGTTTCTTCCTTGCCCCTGTAAGTTTTGTTTGATTGCTAATAAAAAACATGGACTGACATTGGTAAAACCAACTGTCCATCCTACTGCTGTTTGGTCTGGATTTGGAGTAAGGGTCTGTGATCTGCTATATTTTAACAAGTGGTCACAGAGCTCCAGCAATGCATCTGCTGCTGCTGCTCTGTCTATGAGCAGAGTCAGGCATAAGGCTTCTTAAACTGAATTTCTGCTGAGCTGTGGGGATTTGTTGCCCAATGGTCAGGTTAACAGCCAGTCATCCAGATGTACTGCTTGGGCTTGCTGTTTTCTGTAGGCTCAACAGACAGAAAATTTCTCTGACAAGCTAAGGTCTTTGTTACCTCAGCGGTGGTTGGAGTCCAGGAGTTGTGCAGAAAGCAAGTGGTTATATATTGTATCTTTTCAATAGATGAGATGTGTGATTAAAGTAAATCATAGAAATACATTTCAAGTTGCAGCTGATTGATCCTAGTTTTAGAAGAGGTACTGGTTTTTCCTCTTCTCCCTGACCTCCCCCAGGTTATGCTTTCCCTTTATCATCTCTGCTTTAATTAACTGTGAAGTGATCTAATTAACTCTGTTCACAATACTCTCTCCTGGTCTTGAAATCTACAAAACTGCTCTGAAGGGAAACTTAATCTAAAGTGTTTGGAATTACTGCATTTATTTATTTTTTTGCTCTTACTTACACAGTTCTTTATAGTTAAATCCGCTCCATACAGAATCAGAAGCCTGATCATTTTGTAGCGGTTCAGCCTCACAGCGTCGTGCATCGGTGTGTCTCCTTCCTAGAGGCACGAGACACAGACCACAGCGTCAGTCCTGCTGGGCCAGTGCCACGGTCCAGCCGCAGCCTCAGAGCTGGGGATTTTTACAGGCAGGTGAAACTATTGATGCAGGCTGCAGCATGATGCTGCCTGATAGCTGGCTGGTAAGAAGTTGCTGGTACTTACTCTGTCTCTGGCATTGACATCTGCTTCACAGGCAATGAGGTGCTCCCCGCAGTCATACCGACCCGTTCTCACAGCCACGTGCAAAGGGGTGCTGAGCAGCTGAGAGGTGGGAGGAGGAAGCAGTCAGTGGCATAAAACAGGTAAAGACCCCCTCAAGAATGGCTGCCATAAAATTATCTACTTGGAGTAAGGGTCAGCTTTTCATCTGCAATTAAAGGACCGCAGAGTCCCAGAAGCACATACCTTGTCTCTTGCATTTCTGTTTATCCCTTTGTCCAGTAAGAATTTCAGAACATCCAGGTTCCCCCCTCGGCATGCCCAGTGCAGGGCTGTAGATTCAAGCTGCAGCAGAAAAACAGATTGAAAGTAATTTAATTCATGGTTATATATGTATATATATATATGTAAGTAAGCCATTTTGACCAAATTTCTAAATTAATCTAAACTCATTTTCGTGTAATTTAACCTAAAGCACTTCACTGTGATTACTGAGTTGTTTCTAGTAACAGCTTTTCTTATTTTCTCCTAATTTCTTTAGTACTGTGAGTTTCTCTTCACACTTGCTGCATATTGCTCTTAAAGACAGAGATCTTGGCAACACTACTGTGAGACAGGATGTGTTTTGTCTATTCTGTCAAATTAGAAGTTATCTTTAGCCAGGTATGTGGCTGGTATGTGCTAGTTATTTTTTTATTTGATGCCTTTTGGGTTCCAAAGTGCATAAAAAAATGAAGCTCAAAAGAAAGAATAGATCCTTTTTTTAAAAAAAAATAAGCACTAAGATGATGCAGGTCCACAAAGTGAGTTAGAACCCTGTTCCTCTACAAGATTCAGTTTCTCTGCCCTCAGCTCTGCCAAAAAGGGTGGAATATCCCTTGAAGGTCTCACTTTGCCTGTCGTTCCTCCTGTTCCTTACACTCCTATGAACACTGCTGGGTTAAGCGAAGGGAAGTGAGACTCTCCAGTTCCAACTGTTTAGCAAAGGGATGAAGGGCTGGGAGCAGAGAAGCTAAAAAACCAGCTGTAGAAGGTGTTGATACTCAGCTATTCTGGTGGCTGGCATTGCAGAGGCACAGGGATCTCTCCCGAGCACAGTTCAAATTCCAGTGGAGAACGTATGTGTTGTGCTGAGCCCTAGATACATGCATGGGACAGTGGTATCTCCAGCACCTGCTAGTGCCTGATCTCAGCTCTCTCACCCTTAGTTTAGCTTTGTTGTTTGTGGCAGTCTACTGGCCAACGAGTTCCCCTGCTTCCTGTGTTTTCCAGCAAGCATTTTGGCAAAGAGATGCAGACACCCCCTCCTGAAATCCCTTCTCAACAGTGTTATTTTAAGGATAAACTTACAAGACATTGTAAGGCCTTTTGATGCTCCTCTTCTATAAGAAGCACTTCTGTAATGCTTTTCTTGGCTCTTTTAAAGCAATGAACAGGTTTTTTTGAAAGAAATGTGAGTTGATGTGCCTACCATGTCTTTCTGTTCAAGCCGGGCTCCAGCTTCCACCAACTTTTTCACCACCTCTAGGTGTCCTTCAGAGCATGCCCTGTGCAACGCAGTGCGTTTGTACTGGCAATTAAAACAGTGCAAAGTCAGATGTTAAATATGTCACAAAGAGATATCTTTAAATGTTTTCTCCCCTCCTCCCTAGGATGATGGCAAATACAGACTTTACGCTGATTCATTTTCAAGAGCTAATACTTTTGAGACCTGAAATCTGCTAAATTTTAATAGCATCCTGGTAGCTGAAAGCTGCCTAGCCAGCATTTTAAAGAAATATCTGCAGTATGGCATTCAAATTTAAAATGATGCCTGTTGGGTTCTCCCATCCAACATGTTACGCTGCATTTTGCAAATGTAGCTTATGCATTATAGAGTATGAGGGCAGGCAGCATCACATTTTTTGTTGTTCTGCAGACAAATTTCTTATCTCTTCATCTGTAGCATTGTAAGATCCCCAGCTTTCTTTTAAATATAAAGATTCTTTTGAGTTAATACTACTTTGAAAGGTCCCAGTCACCCCTTTATCACTAGAAAACTTGATATACAAAACTTTCAACATCTGTTTACTTCCCCCTGCTCTTTTTTCTCCTCATAAGTGTGAAAGCTACAAAACATAGCAATAAAAGTTATTTTTGCTCTGTCGTAACTTCTGTAGCACGCTTTGCAGTAAGAAGGCAGACTGTACCTTATCACAGACATTTGGATCCCCTTTGTCTGACAGGTATTTTTCAATTACTGGCAACTTATTCTCCAGTGCAGCTCTAAAGAATGTGGGTATATCCACTGGTCCTGGCTGATGGAAAGAAATATACAGGGCATAAATATATGTGGCACAAAACCCCATCAATGCTTTCCCCAAAGAAGGTGCTTTGAAATAACTTACAATAACTTCCGGTTCAGGTTCCTTTAAAATAGGTGCTTTCACTTTCTTGCATTTCTTCTTCTTCTTCAGCTGAATAATCTTTTCAAGATCCTCCAAATTTTCAAGTTTTGACCTCTCCTGTAATTTCTTCTTCTTCAGCTGAAACAAATTAGGAAAGCCAGCAAGTTGAGCTGAGTGTGACCATACAGCATGTGATACTATTTAGCTAAATTCAGTTAAAAATGGATCAATTTTGAAATAAGTTATCTGTTCCTTTTTTTTTTTTTTCCACACTTAGAGCTAAGTGAGTTAGAAGACGTTACTAAGTGCGTGAGAATTTCTGCATCATCTGTAGTTTCTCATACACCATTGGACCTCTTTGTAAATGCTGCTTCAGCCTGTGTAGTGGGCTAGATGGCATGAAGTTCTGAGTGGTGTTAGGCCAGGAATTAGAGCAGCACTGTAGTCCCTTCTGGCTCAACAATTTAAGAAATCTCATGTACAGCTTATGAGATCTGGGAAGCCCCTGCAGTTTTAGCTGACTTCCACCAAGTGTTTTTTCTTCAACCACTTTTATGATGCAGGCCCTGATTTATTGTAACTTAGGCTTCTTTGATGAAAAATATACCCTTAAGTGAAAAGCAAAGTTTATACTGATCTTAGCATTTCAGTCAGCAAGTGTTACATTTTAGTAAGCTATGAAGAATGTCCTCAGTATCCTTGGAGGGGCAGTTCAATAAATGTTTAAGATTTCCTCAAGCCTGCTTTTAAAAAGCATCCCTGTATGAAGTCAGTATGAGGCACTGCTAAGATCAAGGGCAAATATGTTTCCTGAACTGAGATCCCGGGTACCACAAGGTGTCCTTGACTTCAGAAGGGGGATTCACAACCAAGGGGTAACTCAGGGTGAATACAGATGACAGATTCTGTCCCATGGTATCGTTAAGGGTAAATACATTGGTGAGACCCTGTCTTATGGTATACATTTTTTTCAATTCTTATTCAAGGTATTTCCACCTCTTCTTTTTATTGTTCTTTGCATTTAGGGTTTGATCTGTAGATCGTTCACTTACTGAAAAATAATTATGTTGGCTGAGTGAACTGTGGATGAACTCAAAACCCAAAAAGTTCTTAGGAACCTGTTTTGGAAGAACTCAAAAAATCTCTCTAGCAAGTAATGATCTCTCTTTGAAGGTGAAGGTCAGTAGTGTTTACTTTAAGAATTCTGAGGCTCACTTTCCCAACCTTCTTTTTTTCAGAACAAAGTCTTAGGCTCCCTTCTAGTTAAATTTTGCATTCACTTTAAATTTTTTAGGCCAGTGGGTTGCTTATTCACTAAAGAATTTGTTACGACTACTATATTTTTTTTGGAAAAAGCATCAGTTCTTAGGGAGAGCTGTTGTGCTCCAGGAATACAAAATAGTAACTTTTCTGTAGGCCAGTATTACTTTCCTTTGTAATTGTTTTTCCCAAGTGTACTAGTAAGCATAATGCAGTGTTTTCATAAGAACATTTTCATGGTAGATAAGGCTTCTGCCTTCAGAAATGCAGTCTGACATCTTTCTTGGGTTAGTTATTTTCAGATGTGCACACTGAAGGTGTCCTACTAGCAATGATTGCTGAGCCCCCCTACTGACATCTAGCAGCGGGTGGCTCTGGGCAGAGGGGAGCCCCCAAGGTTTTAGTCAGACATTAACAGGGGGAGGTTTTGGTTCTGCTTCACGGTGTTACCGCCTGCATCCATAGCCTACAGGAGTCAGCAGAGCTCCATGGCCTTCAATGGGCTTTAGACAGATCTCCTAAGGGTCTGTCTAACTTGCCATGTGTGTATTTCTATCTTAGAAAGAGGCAAAACTTCAAGAGCAGCAGCAGAAAGAGCACACAGGATGATAAAAAGCCAAGCACAAAACCCAAGAGCCTACCTCTGCTTCTAGTTTTTTCTCCTTCTCATAAGCCGGATCACCTCGGGTCAGTGAGTGTTCAGAGACTGTCTTTAGGTCCTCCTGCTTCTCTAATCTTACAGCAGCTTCATACTCTCCATTTTTGAAGTCCTCAGGGAGGAAGCTTCCAGTTTCTTTATCATCCACTTTCTTCCCAGTCACCTGTAAAAGCAAACGTGATATAATAAAAGCAGCAGTTTGATGACTGCAGTAGCCACCCCCTGGGAACATGGATTACCTAGGGGGTAATTGCATGTCATTCCTGTCCTGCTCTAGGAGTGTGTGACAGACAGAGTGCAGACCGCATCCAGACTGTGCCCGGATTAACTGTGTACGCAAATGGCTAGAGCAATCTCGCTTGCAGGCAGATCTCCCACATCCACACAGCAACCCACCCTTAGCATCTTCAGGCCTTGGATCAAGATCCATGAGGCCAGCTCACAGCCTAACTCCTTGCCTTTACTGGGGCTGGGGTGCCACTGTACTGACAAAGGCCAGACAGTAGGGAAGATCATCCTTTTTGTTCAGGGTTTTCTTGTCTGTTCACTCACCAGCATGTGTCAGATTCACCAGAAGGCTGCAAAAGGCTGTGATGGAAAGACCCCCCCCTGACTGTCCACCAGTGTTGAACAGGGGAACTGAGCAGGTAGAGTAGGAGGAGAAGCTTTCTCCCTTGGGACCTTACAGTTTTATTGAAACACATCCAGTGCAGTTAAATAGATTTGCTGAGTAATTTCAAGGCTGGTTTTACCCATCACTGTCAGTACCAAAGTCCCCATTTATAGCACGCAGCAAAGTGGCAGAAGGAAGTTCTGGCGCAGAAGGATGGGATGCTGTGCAGCAGCACGACTTTCAATAGCTTTCAGAAATACTTCTGATGCTTAATTAAGTACGTACAAAGAGATAGCTTGTTAAACTTAGTAAAGGCTGTTGTGTATTTTGAGAGTGGTTTAGTAAATTCATGTGGCCTAGACTGTCTTTCCATTAAATTACCCTGTAAAATTGTGTTTGTTACAGAGTTTAACACTAGATAAACTGTCAGGGCCTTGCCAAAGAATCTTAAGACAACGTTAACCAGTTAGGGAGTATGGCAGTTGCATCTTAACATAGCCATCTGGGAAAAAAAAGCCATTTCTGCTTGATGTTCCAGTGTTTTCCTGGATCATTCCTGGTTCTCCAGTTTATTGATCAAATCGGGCATTCTTAGCGTGAGCCCTTCAGTGCATGTCCCATTACTTGTGGTCTGGTTTAGATATTATTTTTCAAAGGCTTTTTGCACCATGAACAGCAGTGGGTGTAGGGACTGTTATTTTATTATTGGAAAATAATACTATTACTATATTGTTCATTTAGTATCAGAAAATACTTTAGTTTCCCTGCACAGATACCTCCGCCCAGTCCCTTATGGAATTATTCTGTGTGATTAAAACCTTAACAGCTTCTAAAAGAAAAAATAAATAATTAAAATCAAGGTCAAAGGAAAGTACATAGCTACATTTTAGTCAGTCTCTTCATTCTGGTGAACTATGTTCTTACGCAAAACCCAAACAGCTATGTAGTTGTATCAGTGGTGAGCCCTCTTCCCAAGGAAAAGTTGAAGTGAGAGTATTATAGGATAACACACAGTACATAGAGGATTTGCAGGTAGAGCACAGCAGTGCTGGTAACCTGCTAAATCACCTCAATGATCCACAAAGGTTGTCTCTCTATGCCTAATATAATGATGGTCTAGAAAGAAAAGTAGTTGTGAATAAATGGAAGAAAGTGGTACCTACCAGCTCTTCTACTTTCATCGTCATCATATTTGCTGGTGTTTGAAGGCTGTACTCCTGTATGGCTGAAACTCCCAAGTGCTCAGGCTAGATCTGCAGGGACCACCACCCTAGCTTTGCTTATATATCTTTGGGAGAACTGTGCTTGAATGAGATAATCTTCCAACCTGGGAATTGAAGTATGCCTCTTGGGCTTGCCAGCTGAGAGGTAGGCTCGCGCTCATTCCAGACATGTTAGCGAGCCAGATCTTGTGTCGAGGCAGGGAGGGGGGGGCGTCAGTTGGGCGAGGAAGGGTGAGCCTCACAGTCTAACCACACCAAGTATGTGAATCGGAATGAAATGTGAGCTCATCATTCCTTTGGCAATGACTGCACCGCTCAGCAATGAGAGTCATTCTGTTCCCATTGCCCACTAGGACAGCTGTCTGTTGATATAGCATTATAACTTCACCCTTTTTTTTTTTTTTTTTTTTTTTTTTTAACTGGCATTCAGATGACTGTAAGACACTGGAATGGGTAAGTGGCTTATGTACAATACTTGTAGTAATATCTTCCTGATAAATGGATTATGACTCCTTAAATCTCAGAAAGCCATTCTTTTCATTGCTATTTATTCTTGGTTGATAAACAGTTTTAGGGGAAAGGATTTTTCTCATCATGATGGCAGTCTTCTATATTTGTTGGAAGGAATTCTCTGAAGGGATTACTAAGTCAGAATGATGTCTCTGGTGCTAAAAGGGCCTATGACATGATAAGTTACAATCAGTGTAAGATCTCAAAACAGCAAGCTTTGCATTTTTCTGAGACTTTGTCAGTGATCATAAGCAGTATAATAAATTATATCCTACTATGCCAGAAAAAAACCTAACAAAAACAACAAAACAAAACAAGAAAACCTGTTTTCTCACGCAATATTTTCCTTTTGGATCTGAAAGAATAGGGGCACAGAAGTGATTTGTCCATTTCTGGAGATAAGATGGGATACAGGCAAATATATACAGATGATGCGTGGGTTTGGGGCAAAAGGAGTTATTGAGACCTTTGGAAAAGCTGTTCTCGTGCCATTAATCAGAGTAGCCTTGGAAGCAGGAGAATGAACACCAGCGGAAGGCAATAATATAAAAGGAAGTGTACTAATCTTTGTATTTAAAGAGTGTGGATAAATGCCAAGAAAAGTCCGTTCTATCTTCTGGAACACTTGGAGCTCCTGTCTGGTAATGTCTAGCTGTAGGCATCCAGGTCACCTGCTGAAATGAATACAACTGCTCAGGTGCTTAAAGTACGACATGTACATAAGTGCTTCACCAAATCAAGACCTAACTATCTTGGGTGTTGTTTATATCATTAGCATCATTAGCGTGCTGTGTTCCTGACACTGACCTTTCAAGGTGTCTCTCCTCTGAACTATCTCCCAGTAATCTGAGTACATCCAAACTTGTCTTCTAGTGCTCATCATACCTATGCCCTCCCTTTCCCTGAAATGAAGCTGGACATCAGGTGGTTCCTTTACTACTCAGAATATATATGACATTAGAGGATGAGCCCCAGAACTAAAATAGAGTATGTGGCAGCAAGAGAACCTTTCAGAACATTTTTCTTCCAAACCTAAGTTCAGCCAGGCTATCATTCCCCTTGAGTGGTGTGTCCTGAATCACACTGCTAGGCTTTTTTTCACAGCAGTTTTGTACTCCTGCTGTATGTCTCTATGAGAAGAGGAAGCTTGATTTGGCTTTTTCTTGTTTACAAATGTACTGTAATAGCTTATCTTGGTCTGGTTTGTTCTGTGACACCCGTTTAGGAGATTGTCTTGAAATCCGCAGCCCTGACAGGATGGCCGCAAAGACTGCTTCTGGTTTAGTGGGAACAGATCACAGCAGAGACCTGATGTGGGAAGAGACATGTAGGGATTTGCCTTGAGAACAAGAACTGTTTAAGAAGCTGTGAACTACCTCTGGCCCCATTGTATTTGAAGCTTGCTTTTCTTTTTTTTTTTTTCTTTTATTTTCTTTTTTTTAAACAGCCTGATATATAAAACTAACTCAACAAAACTATAACTGGAAGGTTTAAATGGATAGATCTTCCTCTGCAAATGGTAAGTAAATCCAGAGCCAGAGCAGCTTTACAGGAAATCTCTGTGCTCTGACAGGAAACACAAACCCACTTCTCACATCATGAGTGCTACCAAAAAAACACAGCTTATTTAGAGAAAATTAAGTTATTATCTTTAAAACATCTTATCCCTGATGACTAAAGAATAATAAAGAATAGAAAATAATCTTCCTTGATTATCCTGAGTATGTGTGTGAAAAGAGTGACACACAGAATCCCACTTTAACCAAAGGCTGGAATCTAACTTAACCTAATGGTAATTGCTTTTAAGCTAAATGTGATGTAAACCAAGGTAACCCTATTGAAATAGTAGAAACATACCAATTCATATCACGTAAGACTCTTGCCTAGATGCTTATTGCTATTGCTTAATATTGGAGGGGGAAGTAGTGTACTGAGCTTGCAACCTTGTGCTGGATTGTAACCACTTAATCACCTTTCAACAAGTGATGTCTCATTAAAGTGATAATAGCAGATGGTCAGTGGGAGATGTGTAACGGGAATCTGAAAACACTTGCCACTCTGCTAAAGGATAAGGGCACAGCAATGATCTGCAAGGTGTAAGGCAATCAGATATTGTCACAAAAAGACTTCCCAGAGAAAAACAGAAAAGTGCAGTAGGCTCAGCATGACAGAGGGAAAACTATATGGCTCACCCTGTTCCTTGCTATCAAAAGAGAAGCTGTCTGAATAGTGTAAAGAATGTTTGTAATTAGTTTTTTTTAAGAGGTTAATGGTTGAGAGAAAGTGTTGTGTGACACAGATGATATTGCCACCTCCTGTCAAGTGTATTACCATCATGTTCTCAATGTCACCATTGCTGTACTCAGCTATCTTACATTTTCTAGTACTATGCCCTTGGCTCTGTCCTTGCATCCCAAGATGTTGCCCTTTGGAATGCCGTTGTGCCTGTCTGTCTCCATCGTTTCCTGCTGCTAAGTGAGTAAAGGTATGAAAAAAATAAGTTGCTGGGGAGTGGTTATGCACCTAGGAGGTTAATTAATATTAACTATGTTCCTTGTGTATGCAGTCAGAGATAAATTTGTACCCAAGGTACTTGTAAGGAGTAGTAACCCATAGCTTACTCCTTCTGGAGTGGTACGTAGTGGTTTGTTTATTTCTCAGTATGTGAGAGCATCCAGTATGCCTTACATATATCCACATACAACAGAGCAGTAAATAATAGTATATTGCAAAAATTGTATTTCTTTCCTCCTGGTTTTTTTTTTTTTTTATCTGTGTGTTTTCCATAAAAGGCAGGAAACACTTTTATTTGTCTAACATACACTCTGATATTTATTGGTAAAAAGCAGTTTGTGTATGAGTTATCGGTAACATGCAAATTTTACCACTCACACTCTTAACTTTCTCAACATAGTCATATACATCTGTCTGCTTTTTCTAAAGCGATCAGGGAATTGCACCATCATCTATCTAATACAACTTGCAGACTTCTTATCAATGTTTATTTTTGTGTATAAAACTGCTAAAGAGAAACACATTGTCTCCTTCAGGAAAAAGAAACTAAAACTATTTCACCTAGGAATATGAAGTTCTACGTTAGCTTTAAGTACAAAATTAGAACATGAGAAGTTATTAAATTAAAGTGTGAGGCTGTAATTCCATTTCTTTAGATCAGTTGTTACTGAGGAAATAAAGAAGTCATAGCCTGGCAGGTTGCCGGTCTGGCCAGCACAGTTCTCTGGTGTCAAAATCCAAACCAGCAATGAGTCAATAGTTGCATCATTTACTGTAGGGTTTAAAAAAAACCCTTCAAATGACATTAGGGTTGGGGATTTCAGACAATAGAAAAAGCAACAACTGTGATATCTATTTAGAAACAAGGGATTTGAATTTATCTGAGGCCATGAGCTTTATCATGATGGCGTTTGTACAACACAGGAATCTGGCTAATTCACCTTAATGTGTCTCAGTTAACAAGCAAGTGCAGCAAAACACACCAAAAGGGTGGTTGTCTGTAGTCTAATGGATTTATCTACTGGCTACATGGCCTTCCTAGTCAGCAATATAGGTAGAGGCCGTGCTGTTTCAGAAGAGCTGTGCTGGTGCTCTGTTCACATAACCTCTGACTACATTTTTGCACAGTCAAGGAAGTACATATGGAGTTGTCTGAAAGGCTTCTAACGTTCATCACTACTCCAGAACAACTCCAAATCAGTCAGGAAAGGAAAAGTGCTTTCAGTAGAGAACTGCAGAAGAAGTTATCCTTACAGTGGGAGCATGCCTGTGAATCCTGCAGTAAAACATGGCTAGTGCTTTTGACTGGTAGCAAGGGAGAATTCAACTTCAGACAAGCCATGACAATTTTTAACTTTAGTTTTATTTTGAATTTCACACTAACTTAAAGCCTCCAGTTAGTGATTCTTGCTGTACCTTTGCCTGAAAGCTCCTAAGTGCTCCTTCTTACTCCAGTAGTGCAGTACCCTTCTGCTGTCTAAATGTAAGGGGACACTATAGTTTTGGGTGATACAAACATCCCTCTGAAAATGCTGCATAGCATGCACAGAATTATTCCTTGTTTATGCAGAAAAAAGGTCCTTGCTGTCCTTCATTCCACTTACCTAGCAAAAGTAACAGCTCAGAAGACACAGGAGGGCTCTGTCAGACAGCAGTGCCAGACTTCATGGGCTATGCATGAGGGAAAGATAGTCACTTGCAACTGGCTGCTTTGATTTTGGGAATTCCACTTTGCAAAAGTGGCAAGTTTTGTGCAGGGCTGTTGACCAGCAGTGGCCAAATAACATCCAACTGTTGCTTTTTCCTGTAGCATGCCATTACAGCACATGTTGAAGTAGTTATCTAAGAGGATTCACAAATCACTCTCCCAGGCAGAATCAACTAGATTACAGTCCTAACATGTGATAACAGGGAGGACCTTGGGAGGTTTTCTAGTTCAAGTTTCTGCTCAAAACAAGGTCAAAATTTAATGCAAAAAAGATTGCTCAGGACTTCATTGAGTCAGATCTTGAAAACCTCCAGGGACAGAGATTTCATAACCTCCCTGGCCATCCCGATCCCATGCCTGAGTACCTTCATGGTGACTTTTTTCCCCTTATATACAGTTGAAACTTTCCCTGTTTCAATTTATGATCATAGTCTCATTCTCTTCTATAAAACTCTGTAAAAAGCCTGGCTCTGCTTTCTTTGCAACCTCCTAATAAGCTGCTCTTAGTTTCCCTGAAGCCTTGACTTCTCGAAGCTTAACAAGTCTAGTGCACCCAGCCCTTTTTTATATAGTAAATGCTCCAGCCCCTGACCATCTAGGACTTATTTTATATCATTGTTTGGACACGTGATGAAAATACTAAACAATGTTGTACCAGGAACTGATCCTTGTGGGAATCTGCTGGAAATAGTTCCACTCATTACTCTCACCACTTTGTGATCTGTCAGCGAGCCAGTTTTTAGCTCTTCCAAAGTGCATCCTTTTAATTCCATATAATGCATGCTTTTCAATCATACCAATGTATGCTGTGAAACGAAATGCTTTGGCAAGCCCCAAGTAAACTGCATTAACATGAATGCTACTCTCAACCAGACCTTTCATCCTGTGGAAAGAGACTTGTTTAAAAAGATCTGCTTTGCATCCAGTCACATGGATTGGCATTCACTGCATGTAACGTGTCCGATTCTTTCTTGATAAAGCTTTGGTTAGCCCTTCCCCCTGTTTTCCCGGAACCAAGTCAGGTCAGCCTGCCTCTTGTTCTCTTTCATCATTTCCAGCCAGTCAAAATAACTTGGGAGCTAAGGAAAAACAAAAAGGAGCTTCTCTGCTTCACTGGCACTGAGGCTGGCCTGTGAGATCTTTGGATGCAACCCAAGTGCATGCTTACCTCAGGGAGGTTCCTGCATTTTGTGAATAAAAGGGAGCTTGGGGAATCAAGGCGAGAAGGAATTGGATGGATTTTGCTTAAAAAGATGAGAATGTTTTTATAGAACATTGATTTTGTAATCTCTTAGCAAAACAATAGTATGTCACAACACCAGTATAATACATGCACTCGGGCATAGCAGTCTCTGTCTCATTTATTGAAACCACATCCTCTATGTTAGAAGCAGGTTGAGGAGATTTTGAAAATCACTATTACCTGGAAAAAACCCAACCCTTTTATATTTTTTTGGTTGGTTGGTTTTTTTGTTTGTGGTTTGTGGGGTTTTTTGTGGTTTTTTTTGTTGTTGTTGTTTTTGTTTGTTGGTTTTGTTTTTGATTTTGGTTGTTTGGGTTTTTTTACTTGTAAATATTGCAAGTGAATGTAAATGCTTGAACATGCTTCTCATTACATTTGCTGAAAAGCTTCCACATCCCCCCTTCATGAGATGAGGTTTCATTGGCAGTGAGATATTATTGGATTTATATCCAAGCTTTTTTTCACATATATCTCCTTTTATTGTCATCATACCAGTGAGGATGGAAAAGCATTGATGCAACTTTGGAATTACATTATATCGTATTATGTTGGTCATCCTCTTGGGGCTAGAGTATAAGTATTTCTGTGACTGCAAACACAGATAGAAAAATCAATTTTCTCTTTTTTATCATTTTGTTACAGGTACAGTGTGTATCCTAAAAATGCAATTTGAGTTTAATTTTAGAAAAGAGTATAATTAAAAAACAGTCAACAAAAAAACCACAAACCCACCTTTTACTCTAACGTATCATAATCGGAGGCAAATTTATGTCAGATGAAGAACTTGGGAAAAGCCTTGTGCCCTTCTGTAGCACACGGAAGTTTTACTGAAGTTGGTTAATGACACTTTGGCATGGGATTTCTATATTCTGTTTTATTTCAGGAGAAAATGTAAGGAATGCGTGAAAAAGGAGGAAAGAGGAGTGAATGATCTAAATTGGTTTCTCTGGGCCTGCAAGCTGCAATGTATTCATCTGTGGGCACTATTTTTAGTAAGTTGCTATTTCACAAGAGAAAATACCAAAAATTTCACCCATAGCTATTTTCTTTAAGCACAGGCATCTTCACACAGAGCCAGTTGAATAAGGACACCATGTGGTAGGCCTTTTTCCCCCCAAAATTGCTTGTTTTCCAAATGAATGAGCTAGAAAGGTGCCTAGGGTGTGACTAGCCAGTCTTCACTGAGGTTGTACGAAGCCCATACCCTGCCCATATCTAAGTCACATACTGTGTAAGAAATTCTCTCTGAGGTTTTTTTTTTGTCTCCCCCCATGTCTTTTTAGACCATCTGTGTGGCAAAGCCAGTGTAGGTGTAGGCTGTTCTCACTATAACATGGTAAAAACACCAGGGAGAGACCTCTTTTTCTTCCTCCCAGCGCATTGAGGGGAGGATACAGGGCAGCATTAATCCAAATGAAACACTGAATTTAATGGTGAAGAAATGGAAAAGCAGACACATACTTTCCTTTTGCTGTTGGATACAAGTTAAAAAAACCCAAAACAACAAAAAAATCAAGAAACTGAAAGGGCATTCCTCATTTATCTATGCTCAACTTTTCAGGTGGCCAAGGGTTTTTGCTAGGTGACCACAGAAGTCAATATATTCAATGATGTTCCTGTTGGAACACAGGAAAGAGGCCACTCCCTTCTTTGACACTGTTTCAGGCCACTGTGTTCACTTTAGTTCAAGTGAGAGGTCGTTCAATTCTGTTCAGTAACCTTATGCTTTTGTATCACATTGCGTCATGAGGAGGGGAAAGGGCACTGCTTTCCCACTTAGCAGCATGAGTGGGAGAACTGGTCTGGAGGAATAAGAAATCACCCAGACCTTTGCCAAGAAACTGCAGCTCGTGAAACGTAACAGTTTTGACTGGTTATTTTCTTTCGTTCAGACAGTCTTTCTGCAATTCTTACTTTTGGCAGAAAGTGGAAGAGAAATGCTGATACATTGCCTGTCTGTCTAAATTCCACCGGGCTCTGGGCTTTCCTGAAGTCAGGAACTATAGGACATTGCAGAGTGACATTTACAGCCCAGATACGTGCAGGAAAACTCTTTCTGTCCTTTTCAATGTCCTCGAGCCTTATTTGTCAAAAGTCAAGCTCATGGTCACAGTCAAGCCCTTACATTTACATGTGCTTGCTAAGCATGTTAGACTGCTGACTTTCTAGACAGGTACAGATGAATTTGTGGTTATCCTTGCAATTTCCTCTCTTAGTGCTTGATCATAGAAATCAGAATTTTTTTCCCTCTCTTTTGATGGGAAAAAAAAAAAAAAATTTAAGTGGTATATGTCATTTGACCTTTCTGATTAGAAATTCCTGCCTGGTGACCCAGAGAGCAGCACATATGGAAGATACAGGAATTGTTGCTTTCATCTGAAGTCAGTCAATAAAATCAGCAACAAGAGAAAAATTATATTCCAAAATGAGCCAAAATAAAACAGTCATATTATTTGAACATCTACCCAGCACTAAAAATACTATTGATGTATGGTGAGCCTGCAACGGTCATTTAATTTTTGAGGGCTATTGACATGTGCAGCCTCTATCCCAGCACCTCAAGCACTGGGACTTCAAACACTGAATATGGGCTACCACCTCTAGTAAAACTTGAAGAAATGAATCCCAAGAGCATGCATCCGTGCTTCCCTCAGGTTAATGCCACAGATTTCATAGAAAATTGTATAGTTCAATGCCTATGAGTTTGGAAATGATGCCGCTTTCATTGGGGACCCCTAAGGGAGAAAGCGCATCACAATCTATATCAACAATAAATTGTTCACGAGAGGATGAAAGCATCTTCTCATCAGAAATGAATGTTTAGTAGAATGAGCTCTCAAGGCATTACAGTATCATTTATAGGAATGCATATAGCTATGAAGCAGACCTCCAGCTTGTTGAACCAAATGAGTTAGTTCCATGTAAAATAATAGAACTGTCAATGCCAGTTGATTGCAAAAGTCATCAACTACTAAATGCACTTTGCAAGTGCAAGGGACTTTCTACTTATGATTTGCACAACCAGGAACTAGTGGGAGAAAATGGGAGATTTTACATTCAGACAAAAAATGTGTAGATGAAGCAGTTCCCAGATATGAAATCATAAGGCTGTAGTGCCAGATTTGACTCTCACTGTCTGAACAATTTTTTTCAGAAGTGAGGAATAGTCTTGTGATGGTGATTTTTCCAAAGAGAGGATTTCTAGACAACTGAAGCATTAAAATGCTTAGATTTGCAGAAGTTCTACCCTTTCTGCTCTGAAGTTAGCATCATGCACCTGCAAATACTTCTGTGGTCTGAGAGCCACTGAAGAGCACATGTTGGGTTGCCCGTTCTTCTGATACTGAAAGGGAACGGTCTGAATGCATCTTCCCACGCTAGCTGTAAGTTAACAAAAAAAAAAGCAACTTTCACATTTCATGTAAGATGTTGAAGGATATTCATATTTGTAATAACTTACAACTTTACTGCCTAATTTTCCACTGACCTTTCAAAGAAGGGCGTTTTTTACTGAGCTGCAGACACAGCAGCATGCATGTGTTCATTATGTTCTAGGGCAAGCAATGGTTCTAGAAAATAGATGAAAGCAAGTCCAATTTTGCTTTTCTCTTCTTTATTACAAGTTGGTAAATAATTAGCCAGTAACTCAAGGAAAGCAGCAGCCTTGCTGTCTGATTATTTCTTTACATTTTGCTGCAGCATGTCACCTAGTGTGGCTAAAATTGACACCACACCCCCAAGCCCATGTACCATATCAGAACTCTTACTGCATGCATAAAAATAATGTTTGTGTGTTTATTTGGTGGTTGGTTGTAACAGAATGAAGACACTAAAAAAGCTGCTTTTATCCCTGGGTGCCAGAAGTCTTTCACAAATAAAACTGGGGAAAAAAAAAACTTGGAGTAAGGGGTTAAAATGTAATTTATTTATTTTTTTTAATTACAACTGTACGTTTGAGAATGGCACTTGTTAATCTCTTACCAAAGCATTATTTTCTTCTTTGATCTAACTATAATTTATTGAGCGCAGTTGCCACAGGCATCTGTAATCCTGCTTTAACTCCCTCTATGCATTCCACTGTGTTCCAGGCTGGCTGCCTTCCATTCAGTAGGCTGAATTCTCCCAGGGTATTCTCCCTTTTGTTTGTATGTGCCTCTCCCATTTGTCTCTGTTGGGGTTACAGGCACTCACATACATGAGTAATCACTTCAAATGTATGTTGTCTTTGTAGTTGGTGGGTTTTTTTTGCATGTTCATTAATTAATATGAGTATTTGCTGCTCAGGAGGATCTCAGTTGTCTATATTACTGGAGCCTTCAGAATGTGGGGAAAATTTTCCTGCTTGTTTTTATCTAAGAATAATGGCAGGAATATGTGGTAGCAGCTTTCACAGAGTGATAGTATTTCATTGACATCTATATGACAATTTTATATATAAAAAAAACCCCAAAAAACCCAAAAGATTAAAAGGGAATGTTTTGAACCTCAGACTAAGCACTGGAAAGTGGTCTAACCTCTGCCACCTGTAAATGCCACGGTAAATGGCCTGAGTGATTTTGAAGCAATCCTATAGTCATTCCATACAGGCAGTAAAGTGCTGGTCTTCCTTACACACATAAGCTGGTCTATCCCAAATCCATTGACCTGGCACAGAAGTACTCCAGGGAAATGTACTCTTCTGAAAATGGTATCTAATACACTCAGAGACTAATTATCCATTTCTTGCTGAAAATAAAAACAAGCACAGTGGATTGTAGCAATTGCTTGGCCATCTGAAATCACGAGGGACGTAGGGGACAACTTGGAAATGGAAAATCAGGTAACTTGCAGATTCTTGGCTTGAGTGCACCTCCATATTCATAGCAAAGTTACAGTTGAGTGGAATCAGTCTCTGTGGTGTCTATGGATTTATTTTTTATATAGGTATAAACCTACAGGTACGCAACTGAACATATGAATATTAAAGCAATTCTGTGAGTAAGCTGGATTACTGCACCATGCTAACCTAGTCATGATGGATATAGCTATCCCTAGAATACCAGTGTCGGGCAGGCCAATGTCTTGTTTTGGACTGTGACCTCTCCTTTCTCCTCCAGAACCCACAGTGAATCACCATACAAAGATGTCCACATTGGTTCAGTTTAAAGAAGCATTGCTATGCAGGAGTTTTTCTTATTTCACCCTTTTCATTGTAACACAGGTTCTTTCCAGAGATACAACATACAGGTGACTGATAAAGTATACAGAGTAGATTTTGAAATCCAGTGAAGTCTCCTTGCTATCCTAGTGACAAGTCAGTGTTTACCCTTAAGAAGTTATTTAAAACTGTTATCGCATCATTGCAGGTGAGACAATAAAGACTTCAAAAAATAGGTGGTGATGTCCAAATATTGTAAAAAAGTAGCATTTGAGCTTCTGTTTCATGTTTGTCACTTTCATCTTACATGATTTTTCCTGTTTACCGGTGCTAGAGAGTGGGGGCTTGGTCAATGCTGCAACATGTGACAACGGGTGACTCACATTGTTCATCTGCTTTTCACTCAGATGGCTTCTCCATGGAAGGCACTTACATGTGGCTTCAGATCCCATTAGCAATTTAAGAGCCAGAGGAAGAAGTGTATTTTCCAGTTTTGCAGAAAGATCACTAGTCTTTTGCTTTGTGTTAGAGACTATCTTTATGGATTTAAAGGCCAAGTGCCACTCCACATATTCTGGATTATCAACTTCATCCTGTTCTTTCAACACAGCCACTTGTTTGAGGAAGAAGCAGGCCAGCCAGTGAGCATGGCTAGCTGACTTTTCCATACATGTGAAAGCAGGCAAGAAAATAGAGCTTTAGAAAATAGAGTGAGGTAGGGGTGGAAGATCCGACCTCAGCATAAATAATCTTGTATTGAAAAAAACCCTCAGCAGTGAATAGCTTAATTAATACTTTCTCTTAGGCATGTGTTTTCTTTAAAGACGTTACTTCAGTGATCACAGCATTTCTTGACACAAATGTTCTGTCGACTTTTGATCTAAGAACATGCGCTGTTCACATTAAATGATCGTATGTTTACTTCCAGGCTGAACTCAAAACTGAATTTACGTTCTCCCAGAAACTGTGAGGGAGAAAAAGCTATTCTGAGATGCGTGGGTTTTTTTAACAATTCCTGATAGAAGCTTGTTACTATGTCTGGTGACAGTTCCTGATTCTTTTGTAGTCTTCCATTACAAACGTACTTTCAGACAGACCATGACATGCCTCTCTTAGGGTTTGTTTACATGAGTTACTTATTGTGCTACAGGGGTTCCTTTTGGTAAACTTTCCCTGTATCTGTACTTGGAGTCCTGCAGTCTCTCCCTTGGTGGGATCAGAGTTAAGTCACATACTAGGGTCCCCTGGAGACAGGTTCTCTGCCTGTGCGGATGCAGGGCCCTCCAGCAATCACCACACTAGCTGTGCACACTGTGAGCTCAAGACAGGCAGCCTCATCACTGGTAAAGGCATGATGTCATCATACAGCCCCAGAGACGTAACATTGCAGCAAATGGCACCCTAGTCCTTCCTCATGCTTGCTGCACCAAGAGGGCAGTGTCACCATACCCAGAGCGGCCTCAAGGACATACCTTGTTGCCACTAACTGATACAGTTAGGGGAAAACCCACTCTGCACACAGGAATTGGTTTGTTTCCATGGTTATCATGAGTTTTGTGTTTCAGATCACATGTCATGTCCTTGTCAGGAGCCTGTAACAGAAGTAGACCAGTTCCTTTATGAGCTGATGGTTTTGACCACCTGCTGCTGCTGGACATTTGAAATCCAGAATGCTAATCACAGCATAAGGATCTGCCAGTTTTGTCTGGACGGAAGTAGCCACGAGCACAAATTACATAAATTCAGTCTTGTACAGAGTCTATAAATTATAAGTGAATTAATGTGATATAAGTTATTGAAACATAACAAGGCCTAATGAACTTTTTATTGCAAAAAGAAGTATTATCTCAAGCATAACCTATGTCTTATTTTGCATTATTATGCTATAGGTCACCATCTAATGACTTTACACCTGTTAGAAGGAGCTGTAATTCTGTGCTTGTCAGAGTAGAACAGAAACATCTTGTTTAAAAGTTACTTCAAACCCAGAATTTACAAACATATTTGATTGAATGTGTCAATGCACTTAAACTGTTGTACTTCAGGTGTTTCACTGAAGCAAGTAATTGAAAGTTTTTGGAATTAACTGCTACGTTTTACCCATGGATTATCTGTATTTCAGGGTATTCTCTCAATTTCTCTTTTCAGGTAGTAAGCTCTTCAAGTCATAACTTATATGAGGTTAAAGGCTATAGCCTAAAATCCATAGTCTCTTGAGGTGCCATAGATGAGTTTGAAGCTTCCCCCATAATAAGCTCTTACCTTAAACTGGCTGGATGAAGCTAATATGTCCAAAACAGAGATGATGGTAACAGAAGAAGCCCTTGAGCTAGTCCCTTGCCATGTAAGAGCATCATCATTAAAAGCAGAAATCACCAAAATCATAAATTGGACTTCACAGAAGGTTGTGCCATAGTTATACTGGATTGGACCCTCATTGCCCAATTTTACCCCCTCTTTGACCAGCACACAGCAAGTTTATCTCACTTATGTCCTGCTGGCTGTGTGCTGTCAGCCAGTGAGACTCATGAAGAACTGTCATGTGAAGCAAAGCATCCATATGGAAGACATTGCTAGATGCAATAACTACAAACATCACCATGTTGAAGTGCACAGCTTGTGTCCGTGTCAAGGCTTTTCACCTCTCTTTCAGGACTATATTTATCCAAAGTCCACTAACCAGAAAAACACAACCACAACACTTCCCAGTTGGCAGGACAAGTATTAATACATCAGTTCTGCTCACAGGAGAGAAATGGAAACAGCTTCTCTAAAAAATTCACCAAGTGCTGCTTGTTCTAAGCATAGATGAGCTTCCACAGGCATATCTGCCCTGCTTGGAAGGACAGTTATCTACAAGATTATTGCTAGGCTGAACTACCATAGTGAACTCTTCAACCTTAGCATACCTCATTAAGATGGTTTGAGTGTGAGGGATGAAAGGGGATAGCTGCTAATGGTATCTTGGGAAAAAAAAAAAAAGTTGTGAGGTATTTATTAGTCATAATAGTCCCAAGTGAGAAAGGGGAGTCATGTAACTGTTAGAAGCATCACTCAGAAGTGGACCAACTCAGCTACTCCGAGTAGCTGACCATGGAGCTGTGAGAGCAACATTACCTCTGCAGCCTCAGCAGTTGCATGTTCATGGAGCCACTAAGTCCAGGGAAAACATGTGGGGTCAGAAGCTTGCAGAGTTTTGGCTGAGGGTTAATAACCTCAGCAGCTGCTGACTCTGCCTTCTACTGTGTACAGGGAATGCAAGCCCTTCACACTAGAAACTATTCCCAGCTGCAGCTGCTAGGTATTCATAACAAACATCTAATGGCTAAAATTGTGTGCTGTGGACAGTGTCACCTTTCATGTCACATGGGGACAATTGTGTGTTCTCCACTGCATTTGGGATACTGAGCTGTCATCCTAACATCATCTGGAGCAATACTCCTAGACCAGGATCTGCTGTTACCGCGCAGTAAGTTCTGACCCTTGCTGATGCCTTCTTTGTATCAAGTTACTGTTTTCTGTGTTACTGATATACCAGAAGCAGGTAGCTGACACTGTATCTCACTGCAAGAGAGGAAGTGTAACTCTAATAGCCCTGTCTATGACTTGCATTTTAGTCAGGTTTGATTCCAGGTTACGGCAGGACAAGGGATGTGCACATCCCATTCCAGAGTTCCTGCAAGTCTGTGCTCCCTAAGGCAGCGTGCCTTTTGTGCTGATGTTTGGCATCACCGGGAGAAAACATAAGGAAGATTTATTCTATTAATGAATGAAGGGAGCTGAGCTGCTGCTAACCAAAGAGAAGTTTCTGTGGATTGCTCTGAAATGCCTTTCTTCGAATAATTCAAATAATAGGGATGCCAGTGCAGGCCAGTGACCAGAAAGTATGATGTATCCCACACATCGGACCTCTTAAGTCCACCACACCATGTGGGCCCCAGGACCTTCAGGTCACTGCAGTCCAAATACAAGTGGGTGGCACAGTTGACCCGGTCATGTATCATGTTCAGATGCATCCTGGATCTGCTGGACTTAGTGAAAATATTTGGAACAATTCTGATGTGTTCACAGCAACAACTTAGTTGGGACTTCTGATGTTCTGCAGACAGATTTGCATGTTGCCACCCCAAATCAGTAGAACTGGTACATCTAATAATCATCTATGATTGTCTTTCTCCAGCTCTAAATCTAGATTTGCTGGATGGAGATTTGAAGCTGGGGCCAAAGGCTCATTCAGAGAAGAAGGAAACATCACTTGCTTTCTCTGCTTTGTAATAGAAAAAAAACACTAGAGCCCAGTTCTGCTCCTGTGAAAGGACAGGACAGGACAGGATGTATTAAATGCTATCAAACTTTAAAAGGTTCTGGGATTATTTTTAAAATGACAAGAACAGCCACATGATTTCTTGTTTACAGGACAAATGTTCTCACAAAATAAATCCAGCAACAAAGGGGAGTGGTGAGGAAAGCTGAATAGCATTTGGTTTCACTAACAGTCTAGTCAGATGAAAATATCCTTCCTATATCTGTATCTCAGGGTGTGTTGGTGCTCAAATGAAGCCGACTTGCATAATGTTCAGCCAAGAGAGCACCAATTTTGGTCTGATGTGTCGATGATGAGATTTACTAGAGTGTATTTACACGTATAGAATCAGTATAAAGAGGCAGTGCAATATTTGTTATCAAGTTGGGAAATGGCCTCATCCTGAAATGCACTGAGATCACTTGCCAGGTGCTGAACGACTAGACTCTGGTGGGAGTTAATCGGAGCTGAGAGCTTTTCATATCTTAGGGTCCATATGGAGGGTGATGTACAGGATCCTGCTTCTCAAATGCTGACAAACCCTCCTTCTTCCATGCAGGTCAATTCTAGAATTTGGCACTGGCTTGTATATATTGTGTTCTCTTTTGTCATCTCACACATAAATTAAGGTGCAATTGTTATTGAGACATAAGAGATAAAAGTTCTTAGTCCTTTTTGAGTAATTTTGTCATAGCTGAAAGAACTTTTTCTGATACAAAGCAGAAAAATAGTGTCTGTCCCAAGGGAAAATTAAGGGAAAACTAAAAGTTAGCACAACTTTGAGTCAGTAACCTTTTCCGTCTCTCTGATGTGCATCATCTCTTCATGTACTAAATTAATCTTTCATTTCATAATGAAGCAATTCCTCCAAGAGGTAAGGTTTCTTAACAGTTGCAAGAATCTTGTTTGACTTGGGTTTTAGTTTGGATTTCTGCTGTTGAAGAAACAATCTTACAAAACTATGGGAGCAAATCTATCACTTGATTGATCTGGATTTCTAAATTCACCTGCACCTTTTACAGAAGAGTGTCAGATATTTTTAAGAAGTGTCAAAACTCAGCTCAAACTGACCCTCTGAACTGGATACCGGGAAACAAGCAGTTTATATGAAATGATGCAGCTGGGAAGGAAAAATTAATCCCAATGGATTCGTAAATTCAGAAACTTGTTCAGAGTTTAAATTTATAGAGGATCTGAGGTTTTGGCTTTCATGTACATGACACAAATCCTTCCCAGTCCCTCTGACTGATGGCATTGTGTCTGCATTTATGGATGTCATAGACAGATAATACTAAATCCATTCACAGTAACATTTCTTAAAATTTACACTCACAACGTGATTCATCATGAATACCATTATACTGAAAATAAAAGGAATGGTGATTAATTATAATAAATGCAAACATATACGTAACTCTTTGCTATCCCTGTACTATTCCTTTGCTGTTTCTTTTACATCCTTTCTAACAAGACAGTGAAAGTGAATCTCTAATCCATAACCTCTAATCTCTGATACCATATTCTAGTATGCTAAGCTGTTCCTGAAGTAAAACCCTTTAGTATCTTATGTCATTTGTATTCTTTAACTCCCACCCACATGTTTGGAAGCATCTGAAGCATAGTATATGTGTTCATACCACAACACAAAAGACATCAGTCCACAAGGCTGTAGAACTGTGTGGTATTAATTTACATAAGGTAGGTACTTATAAATCGCAAACTACTTCTCTGTGACAGCATGATTTAATGTAATTAATTCACATTCATACTATATCTTCTTAAAAAAATTGGAAACGCTGCTATTTGCATAATATTGTATTTTCATAAAATGGTGTAATAGTTTATTAGAATACTAGGGTAGTATTGAACAAGTCTGAATGCAGCTGTTTTTAACCAGGAGGGTAACATAAAAATTCCCATTACAGCTCACAGATAGTTAGACTTACAACAAACTTTATAAAGAATTATTAACTGGATTCTTTTGTTTTAAATCCCAGCCATCACTGCACTCTTCTAACAAGCTGTGCTGAACTAGCAGGTGTTTCTACTAAGGACCACTGACCACCTGACTCCCTGGAAGGTAGCTAATAAGAGAGGAGATGAGACATGACCAACCCAACCTAGGAAAGCAAGCTTAGGGTGGAGCAGAGCAGCTTTGGGTTATAGCAGGCTCCTTTTTACCCCTGAACTGAAGTAAGTGCTAGCTTTTTGGGGGGTTGTGGTTGAGGGATATTTGCTTGTTTTGTTTATGGTAATATGCTGTAGCTTTTTTACTTTGTTTATATTTAATTATCATATATATATAATGGTGCCTCAAAAGGGTTTGTGCTTTGAGATTACTGCCCGTGTGATTTGAGTTGTTGTGTAGACGTTCAGATTTTGTTTGTTTTTTTGGAATCTGTTCTTCAACTAGCTGTCTTTCCCCAGGGTCACTGACTAAACAACCAAAAAAAAAAAAAAAAAAAAAAAAAAAAAAAAAAAAAAAAAAAAAAGAGGAAAAAACCAAGAAAAAACACCTTCCTTGGTAATTTGGAGGAGAATTTCTTTCTTCCTACAGATTTCATGATGAGTAATTCCTTTGCAAATGCTAAATTCCCCCAGAAAATGTTTTGGAGTAATGAAGTCTCATGCTTTCAGTATTGCAGTCAATATAACGAAATGTCTCTGGATTAAAAATATGATTTAAGAAATAAAAAAATTGGGCAGTGAAAGAAGGAAGAAATACTGCAAGTGATAACTTAGAGCTCACAAGTCACAGCCCCTCTCCCTCAATGGTTACGACCTTGGCTGAGCAGGGGAGGAGTGCTGCAGTGGTCTTCACAAGGCAGACACAGTCTGGGGAGGTTCTCCAAACCAGATCTGCTCATCATGAAAGGGAATTTTGTATCTCAAAGACTTTTCATTTCCTCTTTACGTAAATGAATATTTTTTTTTAGTAATAAAAGAGATCAATTTTGACCACATTGTGTGGCTTTTTGTTTACCACAGACCAAACAGCTTTCTTGGGTGTACTGTCAGTTTTGTAACTTTTACCTTAACGGCAGTTTATCTTTTAGAGAGACAGATGGAGACTTGTTTGAGAATAGAGAGATTTAAGAGCAGAGTGATCTAAAGACATCCAATGTTGGACACTCAATCCAAGTTCTGAGTAATTTCTAGAGTGAGTAATTTCTAGAGTAATCAACTCTAAGTTAATTCCCTGCCTTACTACAGATGTAGTCCGAAATAGACAAAATTCTATTTTCTTTAGTAATTTTTAACCATCTTTTGATTACTAAATAAATAGAGCTCCTAGAATTGTATTTTCCCACTGTAAAATTTGGATCGCAACTCTCAAAGCAGTCTTGCAGCTTTTCTGAATTCTTTGCAGCATCTTAGCATTCCTTTTTGAACTGTAAGGATTTAAGTAAGTGTTAGTAAAACTGGAAAGATCATCTACCTACTCCCATTTCATATTTCCAGGCTCATGCAGCCAAAGATTGCTTCTCAACCATAGATCAAGCTCCTACCATCACATTTAAAGTGTTTATTCAAGATTATCTACTACACTATTTCTGAGTTAAGTTTGCTGAAACAATAATAACTCACAGTTCCTCCAACTTCTAGAAGAGCTGAATGTTCACTTGTCTGAGATAAATTACTTCACTTGTATGGAAAAAAAGTCACCCTTCACAAAGGGTCCTGGTTTGCTATATCCTCCGACCTGTGAATCCTCAGACATTGTTTGTAAAGGCATGATCACCTTTTAACATGGTGTTAAGAGTAATTAATACATTTTATTTTTTATGTTATTTTAAAGAAAATAAATCCCTTAAAGTGACTAAAAAAAAGTTTCTCTTCACAGTTTGACTTTTTTATTTGCCATATAAGTGGCTTTGCAAACACTCCCACATAACTGTTCAGTAGGTTGAACCAGGGAGCTGCTTTCTCTGCTTGGCCAGATTACAGCAGCATTTTTCCCCTGAGAGCAATTCATGACATGTTGAGCAAGCCAAGAAATAGCCAAGTGGGACAGTTGGAATTAGCTTCTGTGCAGCTGTTTCTTTGTAGCTTCTTTCTTCACTGGGCAATAGCTTCAGAGTTGCTGTATCCACAGAGCACAGTGGATTTATGCCTAGCTTGTAAAGTACATCTCCCATGGGAGGTCCCTATGGCTGTACATTGGCTCTAGTGGGAGATCAGATTAGGTGTGCTGTAGAAAGTTATTCCAAAGATGCTGGAAGCTAGAAGTCATATCAAACTGACAGAGGACTTAAAATTCACATGCCTGTGAATTAACTGGCTTCTGTTTGATCATCTGTGACCATATCTCACCTATAAGCAACATGGCAGTGGCCCTGTACACAGAGAGGCAATGAAATGCTAAATTCCTCACAGAACTCATGTGCCTTATGTTGTTCCCTCCTTTGAAAGTAGGAGAAAAATCAAGAAATAGTCCACACAGCTGGGCTTTTCTTTTTGTTTACTTGGAAAACTTGTTTTAACCATCAACTTTAGCAAATTTTGGCAGTTACAAACCTGTACACTTTTGTTGTTGTTTTGTTTTTATAGCAAAAAAACACAAGACAATACTGCCAACATCAATTATGAAGGAACAATTAGTTTTCAGATGAAGGACTATACCCACTCAAAGTGATAAACCTTCCCTTTTGCATAAGGTTGAATTTGTTGTCATTGGAGAAATGACATCTCTTAATACCTACTTGAAATGGCATAAAAATCATATCTCTAGTTTTTTGTGCAAAACACATTCATTTAAAAAAAGTCAATAAAAACCATCATCTTAAAACCAGAAAAAAGTTAAACAAAAAGAGCTGAACCCAAAGGAAAGTTACAGTACATTTTGAAATGATTAAAAAGTTTTCAAATCTAAAACTTTTTTGTTTTTTTGCTGTTACCTTAAAAGTTTAAACCAACTTTGATGACTCTTTAGAATTATATCAAACAAACAAAAAAAAATTAAAGCAACCTGATTGGCATCAAATATCTACAAAAGCCTGGTAATTTGAAACCATTATATACATTATTTTATAAACTTCTTTTTAAACACCGAAACATACATCTTTTACAAACCAGCCTGCTTGTGACAGGTAAAATTTACAAGACAATCTTTTCCGATACAGTGCTTTAAAGAGAACTGCTTTCATTCCTAAACATCTTTGTCACGTCCTGAAAAGCGGCAGTATGGGCTCGTTGCATTGTTGAATAATAGCAATTCAGGTATTCCTATGACAGAAGAATGCTACAGTTCTGAGGGTTCCAATCTCTTTCCATAATACAGTTCAAGTGCACTCTTAACACTGGTAAAGATTACTTATGGCCTTTGTGTAATACGACATATTTGCAATTATTGCTTTTCATTATTACATAAAGAAATGAATTTAATTTCATTTCCTCCCCATCCACTCGTCCATTGGATGATGCAGCTAATTTACTAACTGAATGGCCCTTCTGATAATGGAGATATAAAATGTCAAGTTCATGAGACACAGGCTAAAATCCATGGATAATGGGCAATAGCTTAAATTTCTGAGGCTCCAATCACAGTTCAATGTATTGAGAGGAACAGAGATGCAAACAGGCAAAAAGCACAGTTTTACTGCATGGTAAAGGATGGTAAACCATCAGAGAATGAACCTGAAGATGTAGCTCTCTCATTGGAAACCTATGAAACATCCATTAGTACTCAGTGAATAGCTCCAAAAAATACTGACAAAGCATAGATGTACTTTCTCTACTGGTTTGAAGTAGCTGTTTTTCTCCATTATTAAGGATGCTAACTTTTCAAATGAAGCTTAGCAGAACTGGTCCAGGGCACCTTCAACACGCTCTTCCATGACGACAATTATTATCAGCTATGAGGATATGCTACAGCATCCATTTAGGTTTTTCAAGCAGGAGCTCAGTGAGCAGTAAGGCTGTGTTCTTAACCGTTTGTCCTGTCCAGCCCACATTTCTCTTTACAATGGAGTTTATATTGAGATAAAAGCAACAATTTTTATGTCATATTCTCAAGGTTTACCACCTGCCTGGCTTGCAGAAACATCAGGCTCCTGCCTCCCTTTTAATCAGCATTTCATTAGCATGCATTTTTTCACTGTACCAATACATCACAGCTAGCACTACTTCAGGCTACACTAGAGAATTTGGAGAAGGGGAGAAAAAAATTCTGAGCACCAAAATTTAACTTGTCTGTGGGACATACAGAGGGGGAGAGCCTGCTTGAGAGATGAAACATACAACTTTCTGACTTCAGGAAAACAGTGGCAGTGAGAAGCCTCTGACTCTTTCCAAACTTTTACTGAAACTATAGGTTAAAGAAACCCATGGGATAAATCAGAATCAAAGACGTCACCAAGCTTTTGGAAAATAGCTTGACAGCCTGGAAACCACGGTACTGTAATGAATCTCTGCACTGTAATATCCTCCTGATTGCCTTCATACTCTGTATCCTAGAGGAGGGTCCTACCTAAAGAAAGTAACTTTATGGTAGTCTTCTAGTGGTGTTGTCCATTTGGCCCCATGGGAGAGAAATGATTCTGCAGCTTCTTGGTGTCACCTTTGGCCCTTTACCCTGCTATAAGATACTGACTCAGGACAGCAAACACATCCAGTATCTACAGTTCTGTGGTTTGGGGTTTTTTGCCTTTTTTTTTTTTTTTTCCTTAGGATGTTTATAATAAAAAGGCAAAGTAATCAACGTATTTAAGAAAGGTACATAAGTCTATTTTTTTTCTTTTGCACAAGGCCACTTAATGTGGTACTGGCACAATAAATTATGTTCCTGGTCATTTTAAGGCTCTTTCTATTACCAGAGTTATCAAAATGGCTGTCAATGTGCATGATGTTCTCAACCTGATTGAAACACAGAAAATAAGCACCCTTACACTCATACACCCCTCGCAAAGTCAGTGATTTCTGATACAAGCATGTATTTGCATTGCAACCAGCTGCTTATTTCTTTTGTTGTTCCTTTACAAAAAGCAAAGTCTGTCCTCAGCCAACGAGTTATAATCCACTGATACTCATAAGTACTTTATTAAGTCTATGAAACCTCTCCTACAGATGATTCCAATAGAAAATGCTGTTTAGTGGAGCCATCTACAGGAATGTGAATTGAAATACCAACACACAGGATAAACCGAGATGTGAGGGTAAGCTCTAACAGAACCAGGGACCTAGCAATGACAGCAGCAGGAATATAAAAATCATCATATGGCAGAAAAAGAAATATACATCGGATGGAATTATATCAACACTAATTGTTATGTTCCAGGTTAGAAGATTACAGCTTGTCCATGTAGAGTAGTAATTAAAAAGAAAATAAAATGGTGTGGTTTAACAAGAATGATGTTAATAAGAAAATCTTACTCCCTAAGAGGTATTTCACCTTGAGATCTGCATTCGGGTCTTATCATTATCAAAAAGAGCCAGAACAGAACCAGAAAGGCCACAGAAGTACCAATATTCAGAAAGAAGCATCTGTTTGAACATGGATTAGGCCTATTCAATTTGGAGAGGAGGAGATACTGAGGTATAGAAAACATAACTGTGACAGAGAAGGCTGAACGTGCAATCCTTGGCACCTTCCCAACAGCACTTTAATAAGCAGGCGTTCAGTGAAATGAAATGGCAACAACAGCAAAACAGAAAAAATACTATACATTGTATTTATGTGTATTTTACTAGTAAAACGCACTATCAACAAGCTATTACTGAGGCAACAAGCTTAGTAAAGAAACATTGATTTTTTTCTTTATATGGCAATTGCTAGGCTCCCATGGTGTTCTCCCTTGTGACACTTTTGATATGTCCCAATAAAGTTTTGATATTGGTGTCTCAGGCTTACTGAAGGATTTTCACTACAGAAAACAGATGACAAGAACATTTCTAACTATCTGGGGGCTTGAACAGAACTAATTGCATGATGGATAAAAATGTCTCACACCAAAACTGAGTAGGAGCAAACCTCATGTAAACCCCAGCTCGATGCTAAAAGAGCATTAAATTTTCAGAAAGTAGTACCAGCTTTAAAAGTGCAGCTAAATTTGCAGCTTTGTTTTTCAAACTCAGATGTTCCTACTCTTGAAGAGACATCAATCTAATTGCTTATGCTTTCCTGAAACATAGATTTCATGAACAACGCAAGTCATCCTCTATCTGTGTCTCCAGGCTTGCCAAACCATTTCATGGCTTACTGGCAAATCCCTCAGTTCCTTGCAATCACGATACAAATTTCCTTTTTTTTTTTTTTTTTTTTTTTTTCTTCTTGAAAACACATGGATAGTAGCAGGGAAAAGGGGTTGAAACGTACCATGAGCACATTCAGAATATATCACCATTACAGAAGCATGTTTACTTGGAGAAGACAAGTGACATTCATAAATTCAATGGACAGGAGCTATTTGCAGACAAGTACTTGATAATACTTGTATGTGCAGTACATTCTTTCCAGAAGTTCACTCAATTTATTCATGTACCTGTATAATGAGCTGTTTTCTAGTGAAGAATTGCTGCATGATCCCAAAGAAAATACCCACACTAATCTTTCACAGCTATATGAGCTACTGGAGGGAAGCAGCAACATATTGTACCTAGTCCGAGAATTTTAGAAATGTTGTTTTATTAAAAGTGTTACAAGCTGGAATTATTTAAATTACATTCTAGTAATAATTTATTTGTGTTGGGGGCAATTTCTGAATAAACACTTCCTGTATGTCAAGAAATGGCCCACTATTTAATTTTGGGTGAAACTCAACTCAGTCAAGAGCACGCCCTAGAAGACAATTGCTGAAACTATCCAGTTAAGACATTTGACCAAGAGACAGGACATAGACAGCAGAAAAAAGAAACCTGTTCATGAATCTGTTAATCTATAACAATGATTTATGTATTCAGCAGCTTTGCAGAATGACTGAATTATGCCATGGAAGGAATGGATGAAACTCCAGCAGTAATGAAGACTATAGACTCACATTCACTGTAGAGGTATACAGATGCTGTAAAATGCAGTGGTAAAACATTTTCACAGCACCAAGCAACAGGTATGTACATTCTGCTTTAATATATTGACTGAAAATCCCCTATTTCCATATTGCACTTAACTTCTCAGTCTAAACCAATGTGAAAGGCCATTTGCTCCAATCAATTTACTGTAAACAACCTTTGGAAGTCCTAAAATCCTACAAAATCAGACATCCAGAGGAAAAACTAGCGCCAGATCTTTGGCCGCAGCCCAACCGTGCAGTTCCAATGACTGAGTCTCTTTATAGCAGCTGAGAACTCATCCCATAAATTCTAAGGATGGACATTTGCCAAATGATGTTAAGCTAATGATTTGAGATTACAGCAGCGTTGCATGCAAGTTAGTTGTAACTAATTTTATTGCAATAACTGTAGTCTGGTTACTGCTGTTAAAGAGGCAATTGCCCAAGCAAGGAATGTCACAAAAACCAGTAACACTTTGTAGGTAGGCTTCCTGGTGTTTTTTGATATGTGCTCATACTGCATACAGAAGTCAGGGGATGCTCTGCATCTGGGACAAAACTGGGCCCCTACTGAGCCAAACTGACATTTCTAGAAGTTCTCACAGTTGAAGTTATGCACATGCAGCTGACACTAGGTTTTAAGAAATGGCAACTGAAGTACACCAGTCTGGAGTAAATACACGCTGTACATATGTTGCTCGATGTGCACACAAAGTAGAATGAAATGCTATGTAACAAACAAAAGTATAGCTAAGTATTTATGGACAAATGACAGGTCGCTTGTCTTTGATAGGTCAATTTGTAAATTTTTTCCACCATCTGATGTGTTCTACACAGCATCCTTGGCAATCAATTCCTTTCACTCTTTTGCTGACATAAAATTTCATGCCACAGTGCATCTTGGAATGATCCATACCAGTTCCTTAATACTGCGGGGAGCTCATAACACTGTAACACTTTTAATAATACAATACTAAAAACAAACAAATAAAAAAATCAGACTTTGTGGGAAGGAGAGAAATTATTTAGCAAATATTGTTTCATCCTGCCTCAAAAGCTGAGTTTTACTCTTGGTAATAAATAGAAGGTACATACTCTCCAGATTGTCTGTAACAATTTTGTGATGTATAATGCTTAACATGATGGATCTCTTTGTGTCTGCACATACAGTATCATTTCTGAACAAGTTCGTAATGGGTTATATTGTATTTTTGCCTTGCCCAATATATATAGATACACCTTCAGCAAAATTTCTTCTCAATATTTATACTATTACCAAATGACAAAAAAAAAAAAGTAGAAGAAGAGGAGGAAAAAGAAGAAGGGAGCTTCCTTTACACTTGTGTCTGATGCTGGGTCTCCACAAATGGAATGTGAACATTTTCTAGGTTGAGTTCTTCCACGCTTTCATAGTCACTCATGGCTACTTCAGAGTCATCAAAGCCGCAGCTGGCTGAGACGTCAGAGGAGGAGGCATCTAGAGAGTTGTGCAAGGATAAGGGCATCTTACCTGCACTAACGTTTTCTGCATTCTGGCTTGGGCCAACAGCAAAAGTACTAAATTCATTCCCAGTCTGAGACCCTGTGGTGTCCGTCTCATTGGGGAACTGGTGAGGAGGGAGGTATTGGCTAGGGTGGAAGTGCGGCCGTCGCCTGCAATCAGGGCTGAGTGTACTTGCCATTGAGACTGGCTGAGAGGGTGGGAGGGTTTCATATTGGTCTGGATAATCCTCTGGAAGAGGAGGTGGTAACTGGTCCTGGCTTAAAAATTCCTCTTCATGAGGCGGGGGGTAGTCACTGTCAATGTCGTAGCCACCAAGGTAGTAATCTGTTTCCAGCTCTCTGGTACTGCCGTGATGAGCCGAGCCTCCATCTGCCGTCTCAAAATTGGGCACTTCCTCAATGTCAGACAAACGAGCACTTGGCATCCAGTCAGAGGTATCCCAATGATACGCTGCAGCAGGAAAGAGAACCACAGTGCTCCATTAGGATGGGGCTGCTAATGAGAATGAAGTGCCCTGCATGCACTCGCCTCAAGTCCTCACAGCACTTCCTAATCACAGCATGCGCCACAGGCCATCGACACGGGTCAGCCATGCTCTAACCAGACGGGCAAGGGAGGAGGATAAATTGTATTATGATGCAAATACAAACAAGCAAATAAACAAAACACGGCCACTCTCAGGCATTTTGCTTTTTAGGCTAATACTGGGTTGTATTAGAAACTATGAGTCCAAGAAATCAGAATGACCAAAAATCTCTGAATTAATGCTTTTCACAGCTAATTGAAAAAAAATCTTTAAATGCAGTCAGTCAGCATGCCAGTGTTATCACATCTAGGCTCCCTTGCTTCCTCCAATGACTTCGTTTCAAGAAAGAAAGTGTGCAAGCAAATAATCTCATTGACTGAAAACCGGATCCTGAAATAAAAAAAGTGGCTGGCCATTCTCATGCAGCATTTCTACCCAACAGAATTCAAACAAAAAAGGACACATGAAGCATTTAAAGAAAAAAAATCAAGTCAGGACCCTCCCCACACCAGCCCAGTTCAACAGGCAGAAAGTGTCTCAGAAAAATCACCTCTGTTGTAGTTTTGTCCTTGATCCATGACAGACACTGTCAGATACAAATTGAAAAGTAAAAGCTGGTAACTCAGAGCTTGTTACCAGCATAGTGTTACACATGAAAACACAAACTCTGCATGCATATTTCTAACATACAGCTGCCTCAGTGTTCTTTTAATAGGACTTCTGATTGTTCTTTATTTTAGCGTACAAGATAAGCTTGCCCAGTCAAATGCAGACATATATAAAGAAATAATTATGTCATGTGTATTATATCCCTTTGCTATCATATCTTAAATATTTACCCTTGCTGAACAGATAATGGCATTACATCAGAGCTGGAATTCTTAATACAAAAAGGGCTATCCACCATCTCTATGGTTTATAATTGCAAAGTACATTTCTCTTTCACTTGTTCACTTTGAAACAGAAAAACAAGAATCTACCATTCTCAGGGCCGGTTCAAACAAATCTGGGCCCACCTGGGCTCAGATACCATGGTGATGGGCACGGTATAAGAACCTGAATAGAATAGAATACAAAGCCATTTAATGGGGCCGTCAGCTACAATGCCCCACAACCCCATACCCACCTCCCACCTGCAATGCCATGCTAGCTGGTGGGGAGGGAGGCATTCCAGTATGGAGAGGGTGCAGGGGTGGGGGAGAGAGCAAGGAAAGAGGTTTTATGTGAGACAAGAGCAGGGAATAAGCTGCAGCATTTTCTAGATGAGATGCTCTTGTTCAGCCGCATGTTATTGGGCTTCATGCAAGAAGTCACTGGGCAAGGTCTCTGGGCTGCATTGCTGGAGGAGGTCTGGCCAGATAAATAGACCTTTATGGCATTATAGCACTTAACCTCTGGGGCTCAGCCACAGACAAAGGCAGAGAGGACTATTCTCCAGGTCTCCATCTAGTAATACCACTCTTGTCCTTGCTTATCACCCCATGGTGCATGTGTTGATGTTGATTTGTTCATTAGCTTGTTAGCCAGACAGTAGCTTTCTACCTGCTCAGCATTAGCCTGGGGCAAGGAAGGTTGGGGTTACCGCAGGTTTAGCAGCAGTGTCTGAACCGGCCCTAACCACTATTCTTCTTTACTTCATTCTTCTTTGTAAAGTGGATTTTGCTGCCTTTTGGTCAGTGTAATGACATTGCACTCAAGATGCATCAGGTCCCTCTGAGCCGTTTGGTTTCAGGACCCAAGAGAACCTCACTAATTTTCTGACTTGCACAACCCCCATCAGCTCCCTGGGGAAGGAGCCTCATCCTCCCGTGGCTCTGCAGCAGTGATTCCGCCCATCATGCACTCGGAGCTCTGGTGCAACTAACTATTCACTGTTTTCACCAGCTCCACTGCAGGGCATGCAAGGTTCATAAGTTTCATAAAAGGAAAAGTCTCACAACAGGAACTGGGAAGTGGCCAAAGCATGTTCAGTGACAAACTCTTGAAACTGCAGCCAGACTGGATTTTTCTGACCTCTAAAGCATTACAGGGAGCCAATGTGTTTGCTTAAGCTTTCCTTTAGGAAGGCATGGCCATTTACAGTGTCTGTGGTTTCTTTTAAAGGTTATTTTCTTATTTTTTTGAGTGGGACTTTGTCTTTGAATTAACCTTGGCTAGTTCATTTTATTTAATAGCAAGAAGAATGGCACTCTTACCCTTCAGGAAATCAGTAAATATACTATAGAAAAATATTCAATGCTGTCACTAGCTAGGAGTAAAAGTGCTTTTTGAAATTACTGTGAAGTTGGCTTAAGAAAAAAATCAGTTGTTTCACAAAAATAGTTTCCTTGATCATCATTAAGCATTATGCAGTCTGGAGTAGCTTAAGTCTGCAAAACCTGGATTAAATTTGCCAAAAACAGATGAAATTTTTGACTTCTGGATAACTTGAGTTGATGTTGAGTTGACATTCTCCAAAGGATGAGATAAATGTTGTATAAATAAATAAAAGTAATGTTTATCTGTAAGACTTCACATTTCCTCAGTGCTTTATGGAAGAGGAAAATAGCAATATTCCTGTTTTACAGGTAGGGAAACCAGTTCACTTGTAACATGATGTGCCTGAGGTTACCCAGGAGACCAGTGGCAGAGATTAGTGTTGGGTCCTTGGACCCAACTTCTCTACTCTATGCAATGGGCACATCAACCCCTGGGGAAAGGCCGTGGCAGGCAGGCTGCCTTGCTATGCGGCATCCACAGACGTGGGCCTACACATCTTCTATTTGACAGCGTTACCTGGGAGAAACCAGACACCTGCCTACCACCATTCTGCTCCTCTCCATGTGGTCCCATTGGAGTGCATAACCCAGCTCTACTGCAGCCCGGGATACTTTACAGCCTTCCTGTGTCATCTTCTGTTTCCTGATCTCTGCATCGAGGATAATCTCAATGATTTGGCTCCATTATAAACTTAATCCTTTCCTCTGAAGGCAATGGGAATAAGCAAGCAAAAACATTGACTTGAACAGAAGAGGATGAAGGCCTGGACACCATTTCTACTACTTCCAATTACCCAAGATAATTTTTCATACATCCCTGTGGTGTTTTTGTGTTTGCTGGTGAACATGCTGATCTGCAATACCCAATCCCTGCCACAGGTTTACTGGTCAGTGTAGATTAGTGAGGTTCTGCTGGAATGTTTTACAATGAAAATAGGAAGCATTGTTGCATAACAAGAAAGAAAAAAGTTTAAATACCTTCATTTTCTATAGTGTCAACTACATTGTTGACAAGCTGTATGACAGTCACTATGGAAGCTTGCAGGGGAGGGAAAGCAGAAAATAAAGGGAGGGGAAGGACAGCTTCAGGTTAGTATTTAAAACACACATCATATGTTACCACAATAAATTGCATCAAACAGACAGAACTGACATTGAAAAAAAAAAAAGGCTGCTGACCAATGTGTGATTTATGCAGTGAGTTGGACATTTCATTTCAGATAATCCCATACATTTTCAAAGCGGTGATAAATTCCAAACCAGCATTTCCAGAAAGGCATATGGGGTGATGTGTATCACCTCATAAATTCAAGCAGACTGGCCAGCTGATTCAATTAACCGAAGCAGTATCTTGTCTACCTGACACTAATTTCTAATTCATTGTTGTTTAAAGGTCTCCAGAGATGGTGCCATGTACTCCAAGGGATCATTATCTTTTAGACCATCACGCCATACAAAATGGCGCTAAGCTCAATCCGTTTCCTAAGAGGAATGTTTTACCTATTCACTGTGCTGTGCTGCTGTGTAATAACTTTGGGATGTTAAGCAGTTAATGCTATAATTAAGAGGACACATCCAAGTAGGGTTGGTTCAAATTTTGATCTGTGTTTGACAGCATATTTTCACAAATGCTCTGTGTGTTCTCTGCAGATGTTTTGCCAAAACATACTTTTCCCTTGAAATAATTAATATAGACTGTCCAATTGTTTAATATGTAGACCGACAGGGCTACAATAAGTGGTCCTCTAGACGGTCTACATTTTGGACCAGCTAACACCACTGCCTTTAAGGACCTGAAATACCCACCAAAACCAAGGCGAAAATTCTGTTTCAGTAGGTACTGGATCCATCTCTTTTCCTTTTCCTTCAATTATGAGAAAACCAACTGCTTTGCAGCAGGCTAAGCTGAGGACCAGAAATGTTGGGCAACATGTACTTTGTTTCAAAGAGTCAATAGACTTAGAGGTCACAAGAAACATACTAACACTAATAGTGCTATTCACATATATGTTGAATATTCTGATATTTTTGTCAAATTTTGGGCATGGGATCAAGGATCTCATCCAATATCCTCAGTCCTTGTGAAGGCCTGGCAAAAAGAACCTTGATAAATCAAAGAAACCATGTTCTGCATCTATGTTGAACATATTTATGCCACCAACAGCATTGGTAATTATACAAGGAAGACCTATATTGGTTAATGCATAATAAGCATTACGGAAAAATAAGTGAATCCACGTAATTAGCTGCTGCATGGTTGGGAAAAGAGATGTAGGACAGTTGTAAATTCTAAGAGGAGAACAACCAAGAGTGAAAAACAGAAGGTCAAAAATCAGGGCCAGCACAGTCTTCATTGCAACTAAGGGTTGGCTCTGGTGGGAGCTGAGCAGAGCATGTACACAGAAGCAGCAGGAACTTTTACCCCAGGTAGCTCAGCGCAAGGTAATACCTAAATGCAGCATTGCTCGGGGTAAAAATTGCTGTCATCAGCAGCAGTTCTTTGGACTATCCAGCACTACCTGAAAATACACTTTTGCAACGTCACCCCCTCCCATTCAAAATAGCTTATCATAGAAACCTGTAACTTGGCTTTGAAGTGACTTCTCAAAATATCATTGCTGAAATTGTGCAATTTTTATTTTATTTTTTTAAATTTTTTTGCTAATAACAATTATTGCTTTTTGATCACAAAAATACTGCTGTAACTACTCTCATCAAGACTAGGGGAGCCGAGCAATTTAAATGCAGTAGAAATAAGGTGGAAAAAGTAAAAGTAGGTAGAAAATTGTACCCATAAAGAGTCTGCTTGGGTGACACTACATCTATTCCACCCAGTAAGAGAAGGCTCCAAGCACTGTGGAGAGGGTGAGTGGTGGCTGCCTGCATCTGACACTAGCTGAACAGCATAGGACTGCTCACATCTTTGGGAGCATGTGTCCCTGTGCCTCACTGGTGCAAAACAGGTTTCACCATTCAGAACCGCAGTTAACCAGCTTGACAAGACAGTGTTGGCACAGTCCTTTGTACAGCAGTGTGACACAAACCTGTCCCCACTGCTAGCCACGAGAGGACCAGGCAGCAGGGCTCTCAGCTTTGGAGGACAGAGAAGGAGCAGCCTCTCCAGTCTCCCCAAAGGAGGTGGATGCTGAATTGCATTTGTTATGGTTTCATTGGCAACCTTTTACCCTTTGCAGGGATGTGAAGCATGAAGAATTAAAATGACAGGAGGGGGGAAGGATTTATGCCTTCAAGAGGGATATCCATTAGCCCCTATGTACATATTTATGAGCATGTATACGCTTACTTATGCCTGTATTTGTATTTTAAGCTCTTTCACAGCAAGCTCACTCTGCTGATGTAAGAAAACCAGAGAGTGCAGTCTTGCACTGACCTCTGCAAAATGACTCAGATGATTTAAGTCTCTTCCCTAATTCTCCCTGAAGATACGGATTTGTTTACATCCTGAACTAGACTTGTTATCTCTAAAGGCCATATTTTAAATACAGCTTTCACAAAAAATGAGCAGGCACAAAAGCTGCAATCCAGCTTCAGTGGGTACTGTGTCACTGATGCAAATGGGGACAGGATCAGATGCTTGAAAATCCTAACTAGAATTTGAGAGATATAAAAAGTAACCAGACACAGCAAATGATGACCCGAATAATTATCCTAAAGATAATTATTATGTAATAATAATAATTATTCTAAAAAACACTAAAGGTTTTTTTTGGAGGATGCAGGGTCAGAAAAGCACTGATGAGTTTGTCAAAGCATACTCATGATACTTCAGCCACAGATGAACCAAAAGGAACTGCCAGTGCACTTCTCTTTAAGTGCTTTTTTCCAACATTTAGGAGTACCTAGGGAAGAGCTGCATGACATGACTGAGGAACTGAGTCGCCAGACAGTTCATTAACTGGCAGCTGAGGAAACTAAATACAATTTCTTTGTGCTAATCTTTTTTTCTGTGTATCTGAATGAGGCTTCCCTGACATCCATCATCCCTCCCTGGCAGAAACATCTTGCCTTTTCTCAGACCCACCACTCAACATCCATGGGCTGTAGGAACAAAGGTTTGCTCTGACTTTGTAGACCTCTTTCAGACTGTATATGGCTCTGCCCATGTCACCCACTGAGATAATGATGTAGGACATGAGAGCAGGCAATGAACATGCACTGAGCAAGGATTTAATGGTGCTCTATTGTTTGCTCAGCTGTGATTGCCAGGGAGAGGCCAAGCCACCAGGGACTGGTGCACCCACTCCTTGTTGCTGCTGAGCAGCAGCAGAGTTTTGTTGGGAATGAGACACAGCAAATGGCACAAAAATTCCCTTTAGCTTGACTGATGAAACATGGAAGTCATCCTCTTCCAAGAGGGAAAATAACAGAAATTCTACAGTTTCATTTGCAACTTACTGTCAATTTATATCTTGGCAATGTGACTCTGCTCTATCACACCTCTAATTCATAGTAATGCTCGGTACTGATATAACAGCTTCAAGCATCAAGATTTTAATTTCTTATAATTTAAAAAGTGCACACAAAGTGAGCATTTAAATCCGGGAGGTTCTGACTTTTAGCATCATTAAAGGGTTTTCTAGATGTCACCTAAATGCTTTTAATAATACTAGAAAGAAAGTTAAATAGCTTTGTCCCTATTGTAATAAAGATAAAACCATTTCTTACCATTATCATCACCGGAATCAGACTGGAAAGAGTTGAGGGACTGTACTTCAGAATTGCTGCCTTTATTACTTCCTGCAAAACAGGTCACTTCTTCAGCGTCATCAACCCCTTTACCTTCATTAACAGCAAAAACAAAGCAAAATGGTACTCTCTAGGTATGCAGATTTGTCTATTTATACCAAAGAGCCATTTAAATCCTGTAAACAAGTAGCCTTCTATCATTTCATCCAGACCTAGGAAATGACCTATTGGTCAAGAAGTTAGCTGACAAAGATAACAAAACTTTTGGAATGTTTAAAGCCCAAAAAGTATTTTAAGTGGCTGACACCACTGTAATCAAGGAAGATTGCCTTTTTAGATTACGCATAGTCTCAGAGGCAAAGAAAATGATGACTGAAAAAATGTGGTGTAAACATACAAGAGATTACAGTTACATTTATCTTGACTCTTCATTTCTTAATTTGATGAGCCTCATTAAAGGCTCATTCAATGCTCAATAAACTTATTGTGTATATTTTTATTCATATCAGTGGCCCTTGGAATAGATTTTAATGGCTCCACCACTGGCATATAATAGATTATGCTTCAGTTTACATTGCTTTTCATCAGGGACAGTCAGTCTTGACAATTTTTCTACAGTTTAGAAATGTAACTTGCAGTCTATGGTATAAATTCTTAAGTAATTACACACACATGAATAAACACATTTTATAGGAGTGATAATAAGGAACACAAAAAGTTCTCCTTGATAGTAGGCACTGAGATAAGACACCTGAGCTAATTACAAATGAACAAGCTCAAGTGCTGCAAACACATAAGTACAGCTCTCCATCTGCTATCTGTAGATATTTCTACCCAGCATGGGGCACCTCCATACAGTAAGAGCTGATTTGCTCCTGCTGAGAAGCAGGGTATGTAGTACATGGAGCGAGTGCTGCAGTAACGAAGCTGCACTGCTTCTGACTCCTTGACAGTTGAGGTCCATCTCCATGGCGTGGCCTCATGCTGTGCAGAAATTCATACAGATTCCAGCAGTGTCTGAAGCAGAAACACCCAGGAGAATACAGAACAGAGCATGTATGGAGGCTGGCATGCTGATGCTTTTAATCAGCAAAACTATATTTAATGGTTAAAAAGGTCAAACACAACACAACTGTGAAATACAGCACAAAGAAATGAAAACTAATTCCTGTTTTTCACTAGAAGACCTTAGCCAGTGATGAAAATGTGCAGGTCTGAGCACAGATACGAGGCAGTGCCAGACTCCTCTCTCTTTTCCTCAGTTCCTATTGCCTTTATAAAACTATGGGACTACGAAAATTTTACGTGACAGTTTTGGTTAAGGCTATGTTGCAGTGGGGTTGAAGATGCACAAGGAAAAACTACTGAGAAGACATCATAAAACCCTCACATATGCTAAAGGAAACTTCTCCCAGTCCATATGACATGTTCTGACTTGCAAGAATAGACAACTTAGGGCCATAACTCTGTCCCAGCAAACCGGTATTTACTGCCATGATAGAATATGTGATGCTTGCTGCATCTCTAGCACCTTGTTTAGAAATGGAGAGGACACTGTGTTACTAGGTGAGAAGCCACCAGAGCACAGATAGGATAAGAAATGTTGTGATCACTCCAATACTAAATGCAGATGGGAATTCAATGGATGGAAAAGGTGATCCTATAAGCAGCACATGACTTCCTGCTTAATTTCATAGACACTGGAAGTAAAGAATATGATTTTATTTGTACCTATTGCAAAACAGGATTGCTTCTTGCAGAAAGTTTAATACCCCCAGAAGACAAAATGCTTAAAGCTAGCAGAGACTATATTTGAGAATTATGCCACTAATATTACTTGCCCTGACAGAAAGATGATTGTATTGTATCACCTAAAGAACTAACGATCATACTCATATGTGCTTTCTGAACAACTGAAATAAATGCATTTAGTCATACATAATGCATAGAAGTAGAGATCTTGTATGCCTAGTTTAATTATAAACTTCAAAAATTCTTGGAGAACTGTAACAATTGTAAGTGTATGAGATTGGAGAATGAAGAGTACCTCTGTCACTGTACCTGCTGCACCTCAAAGGCAATCCTTACCTATGGCAGGGAGAGCAAGACTGGTATGCAGCCGTACTTACTTTCTGTCCCAGCATCCCATGTGCTCTTCCTGATGGAGTCACAGTCGGAGCGACAGGGAGACACGGCAGGCAAGTTCGGAGCCACGCTGCACACCACCACCCCCCGCCTGGCTGTCAGTATTCGAGGGGATTCGGGATGAAATGTTGTCATCTCCTGGTGCTCCACGCTAAGCCCATCCACTATCTTGTCCAAGTTATTCCGTGAGTCGCTCTGGAAGCAGGGGGTATAGGCCATTGGCCTTACTGGGACCTGCGGAGGCCCAACCTCTTGGTAGATGTTTCTACTGTCTCCACTGTTCCTCACGTTCTTGAACTGGATGCCATTGCTCTTGTTGAGCAGGGCAGCAGTAGCCGGATCCTGTACGAGTGTGATGTTGTTGCGGGAATAGTTCTTCCTGAATACTTTCTTACGAAAGATGATAAAGAGGACTATCAACATAAATATGACAAACAGGACCACAGCTATTCCTATCAGCTCCTCCTTGCCGACATATGAATGCCCAGCTTGTATATTGGGAACCACCACGGGGCGAAGACCACAGTATTGCCCCACGTAGCCAGGGGTGCAATTACACAGAAATGAACCAAATATGTTGACGCAAGAGCCACCATTTTCACATTCTTCTCTTTCGCACTCATCGATGTCTTCTTCACATCTTAAATAAAGAAAAGGAGAGTTTTTAGTTTGGAGACAACCTAGCAAATAGCGCAGCTTATGCATGATGACTTATCTTGTCAAAGTCGTGCCATTACAGTAAACACCTTGCTGGTGCTTGGAAAATAAGCTTATTATTATCATATTATTGAAATTATTTTTTTATTTTTACAGCTACTCCATGGATTTTTAAGACAACAAAAGGGAAACATCAAGAAGGAAGTAAAGAGTTTAAAGCACCTGATAGAAAAAGAATAACGAGGCTCACTAGAGAATCTCAGCCTTTTTATACTGTTTTTGGACCATTCCATGGGATTCAATACAAAATATTAGGACTCAAGAAGAAAACGGTTGAGAAAAATATAGTAAAAAAATCATAGTACTTAAAAAAAACAAAGAGGAGGATATACTGACTGTATAAGATTATTTAGGGCTGGACACAAAATGAACAAATATTAGAGAAACGGGCGGGGAAAAGAACACAAACCTTAAAAAGAGAGGAGAACTGGAAAGAAGAGGTACAAAAAGTACAAACAATAAACAAACTAGATAAGAAAAAAGCATGTTGATGGGCAGGTGAGGGGATTTTCTGTTTCTACACCAAGTATATGATCAAGGCTGAGATGTAAAAAAATTGAATGCAATATATTAGGCTTTTATGTCAGAGCTAAGGTGACTACATAATTGATCCATTTTGAAAAAAAAAAAAAGATTACATAGCAGCTTTCACAGGCTTTATGGGATTACTCAAAAAGTGTCTAACACTTGGGTGTGTATATCTCAGAGAAAACGGTCTGGAGATAACATCCTGAAGCAATAGTTTAGGAGACACAGTTCAGAAAAGTTTCTGAACATATAAGCCTCATGTATTTCTCAGTTGTCATTAGCTCAGACTTGAAATAAGCAGGAAGTTTTGGAATAATTTTTGCTAGGTGAATCTTAGCTTTTAGGTACAAAATCTGATCAAAAAGCCTGCCATCACTGCATTGAAAAGCTCTCACTGCCCACCTCAGCAGGGTCACTTACGTTACTCCAGTCAGGCCATTTTTGCAGTTGCAGATGAAAGCATTGCCGATGGGATCGCATGAGCCTCCATTCCGGCAGGGATTTGGGAAGCAGGCTGTGATCTCTGACTCACAATTCCTTCCCGTAAATTGGGAAAGGCAATTGCACTGGTAGCCTGGGAGGTAAGGAACACAGAGAAATAAATCAGAAGCCTACCACTGTACCTGTCTAGAAGGAAAGGGATCCATTTGGCTACTTCACTCCAAAAAATATATTGTACTGTAGAGGGAAGGGGATGTTTATACTCATTCTAGTGTGTCTGTATGGTCCACACTAAGTCCAGTCAAGAGTCTGTTTATCTGAGATATCTGGACAACTGGAGCTCATGTCTACAATCAGGGACCAGAGGAACTGCTGCAGCCCAGACCATCCTGACTGTCATGATTCAGACAAGAATAAATGTCATCCATGAACAACTTTGGTTAAAGGAAATATTCTAGATCAAGGATGCATCATCTCCCAATACTTTTGAAATTACAGACTGCATTTGCCGATAGCAGCAGCCCATACTCCTTGTGGGGCTTCAATGAAGAACAATGCATGAGCTGAGAGCTTTTCCACATCTACTTTTTACAAGGATGACACAGTAGGGATGTGACAGTAATAATACACTTGGTAGTGATATTTGCCACTTATATCCAGGTGTGGACTATCAACTTCATAATGCCAGCTGACCTGGGCAACACTAGCCCTAATCAGAGCTGATTCTTTGCAATGTGTGCTGTTAAGAGATTGATTAATTACTAGCTGCAATATATCAGATAAAACTCCACTCAAGTGAAGGGGGACCCTGTGGGGGATCAAAGTCCTACTTGCACATTTCTTGTCAACAGAGGAGCAGCATCAGAGTAGAAAGCAGTTCTTAAACCCATCAGTTCACTGTGACAAGTATCAAATGACGAACCTCTCTCCTGTGTGAGAGGTTCCCCTTGTGAACTGGATATTGACATCCGAGTGCTTTTTCACTTGGAAAGAGCAAGGAACATGTAGGATGTGAAAGCCATGAGATGGCTAAGGCAGCCGTGATGGAAAGACATTAGAACTGTTGAGCTAGAAAAATTTTCCTGGACAGCTCTAAAGATATTTGCCTGTTTTATTAAAAAACTTTACACAATCCATATGTCCCAAACAGACATGTAGGCAAGGTTCCAGCTCCAGTTATGGGGTTCACATACTTATTGAATAAAGCACATTAAGCAACTGGAACAAGGAACCTCCCTGCCATTAATATTTATTGGTGTAAGCCAGAGTAAATACCATTTTGTTAGAAAGCAATGCAGACAGGTTACAAGGAGGAAATATGGAGAGAAGCATGACTAGAAGCAGAGAGGCAGTTGGATGGGTGAGTCCAGACAGACTCACTGAAAAGTCACATAAACCATCTCTCTGATGCAGCATGGCACCTGGACTCTTGTGCTGGCACCCAGATGTTATCTCTCAGAGTAACCCACAGGAGTCCCAAGAGGAGATATAATGAACCAGGAGACATGTTGGAGAACAAAAAGCTCTCCAAGAAAGATCGTTCTCAAGGGAGGCCTCTGTGGTAGCCCCATCTAGAGAAGGTTGAGGTTGTGTCCGAGGGTGGGAAATGTGTGTGTGCACTGGCCTCTCAGCCACCATGGTACAAATGGGTGGGTGTTGTCCCACAGCTCTGGAGTTAGAGCTGAAATGGTTGAATGTAACTCAATTCAGTGTAAAAATCATTGGAGATCAAGCTGATGTAGACAAAATACCCCTCATTGGTGAGGTTTTTAAAAGTATTTTAAAAAACTTTTTGTATCTATACATCTGAAAACAAAACAAAACAAAAGAAAACAAAAACGTACTTAAAATGCCACTATTCCAGTGGCAAGAACTTCCATCATAGTTACAAGGAGAAGAATTTAATGGGAACAATATGGAAAAGCCCAGTGGAGGCATGAGGCAAAAGCAGCTCTCCATTAGGATTCCCACATCTTTTATATTCTATCCAGTTCAATTTGACTTGTTCAGTTACTCTAATTGAATTCTTTCATAAGGACAGGCTTTTGAGAGCAAACTTGGAACCAGACTTGCTGGAGTATTCAGTCAAGAGTCCAATGGTATTTAACTGAAGAGAAATGGAACAGATACTCAAATATCATGCTGTTTCATTGTCCTGCTACAAGAAGGGAGATGGAAGCACTTCTGTTTTCAGCGTTGCAGAGTTAAGAAGAGAAATGATTCAACTTTGGGGATTCCTAGAAAGCATGCTTGGTCAGCTTCAGCAAGACTGGATTATTTTTTTGGTGCCTCATAGGTATCTCAGCCAGACAATGTGAATAACTTTCTGGACCTGTAGAGATCTGGGTCTGAAGAATTACAAAACTGCATCTGCACCAGGCATTGCATTTTGATGTCATCCCTATGAAAGATTTATTGTTAGTTGGCAAAGTAGCTCATCTAGAAATACTGTAGGTAGAAAACACATCATGAATACATTAGGCTGCTTCAGTGCTTCATTTTATGACCGAACAGTGACATCTATAGTTCAAAAATTTGCAGTAAGATTGTATACATTTTGATAGTCTCAATGAGTTTAAGAGAAATGCTGAGAGCTGCAGAGCATTCACCCAAGAGGTCTCCCACAGCAAAGCATATGTCGAAATTCATGGAGTAGGGAAGTGAAGAGCTGATATGATGGCTCAGTACACAGTGTGTACTGACTCAGCCAGCAGACTTGCTAGACCTTTTAGGCTTCTCCAAACCTCTCAGCAGAGGCTGCAATTTTGCCCACTACTGCACATTGTAGCCACACGGCTATGGACAAAGTGCAATTGTAAAGAAAACCCTTTTGATCAGGCATGCATCCTAGGTCTGACAAAGGTTTTTTATTACACTTTTAATTTAATATCCAGATAACGTATCATACATTTCTTCCCATCCATTTAACACAAGAATAATAAGCAAACCTCCCACGTCTGAGGACAACAGAGATGAAGAAACAGGGCCAAGCACCATATCCTCTCAGAAGGGGACAAAAAAGTACCCTTTCAAGCAATCTAGGGCTTGCTCCTATTGACAGTGAAGGCACTGGAGGACTTGGAAATTCATCAATATTTAAGATCATACAGTCCTTCTGGGATCCCTCCAGGAGATATGAATATTTCATTTTGCATACTGATGCTGGAAAATGTTGATCTGCAGCAAATTTTGTGTTGTCACCAGTGTATTTCTTCAGAGGGAAGCAGTGGAAAAAGAAAGCAAGCTTTGGTAAACACATCCGCAACGCTGCTGGGGTGGGATCACAACTTCCTCAGTATATGCCACAATAGCCTGTACCAAACGCTGACCTAAGAGCCACAACAAGTTACCAGCTACAACATAGCCCTTTTAAGCTATGTCTACATTAGCAAGCCTTGAAGAGCAATGACAATGGGTCTGTGGAGCAAAACAGTGAGGAGTACCCAGCACCCTCAGTGCACACATTTCAGGGCTCTAGGATCACATTAGCTGCACTTGTGGTGCAAGTCTTCCAGCTCTGCACCATCCAGAGGGAAGCTGGATTGTGCCCTCTGAGACCTCACCTCTCCACAGTGGGAACTAAAGCACAGTGAGAGGGGATGATCAGAAGATTCACATCAAAGCTCATTTGTGATCTAAACCATTATGTAGACATAGCCCCCTCCTACCTGCAAGGGGTCTTGGGTTTTCTGGTTGTTTCTCCCATTAATCTGAGTCCCTTCTGTGTAGCTGAGTCTCACCTTTTCATTTTGGCTCCAACAGCTTTTCTTCCTGCCTTGTTGACATGTCCCTTTCCAGAGGAAAAGGGATTTTTCATCCCAAACCTTACTGAAGAGCAACATGCTGTAAGCAAGGACACTGCACAGGATTCTTGCCTGTACCTATGTTTTCTTGGCACTTAATAAGCAGAGACAGCGGCAAAAGGCAGGCATGGTGCCACCAGGAGATTAGATGCTGTTATGCAGCGAACGTCTGCATTGGTAACATTCCCAGCCTGAGCATCTGAATGTCTGTCTATCCTCAGGTTTACTTGGCTTTATTAAAGAGGATGCTCCGAGCTGCTGCCAATTTCTTTTTTAACATGTGTATGCTTCTGTTTCTATCTATGACATGCAAGAGGAGCCGGCTTTTATCTGTTACCTGCTTTAGCTTTTGCTTTTGATCTCCACATGTAGTTTCTTTCCCTACTGTGTAGCTAGACCTGACAAACTCGATGTCCAGAATCAGGCTGGCCCTTGGCTCTGCTCACATAGCATTTCATGGCAAGTTCTCATCAGTTGATGAGAACTGAAGGTGAAAAGTACCTCTCCCAGCATTTGTATTTTGGGATGTTTATAGACATGCCAGGCCACCTTCAAGAACTGTGTATTCTTCAGCCATACATATTCCTGCCACTTCAGATTTAACTTATCTGTCTTCAAGCAGATGATTGCATCTTGCCACTAGTTGGTTTGAAAATGAACATCAGTCTTTGTTAAACCAATGCTTTCTATGAAAGGATTGGCATGGATGTGCTTCCAAAGTGGGAATTTAAGTCCAGATGACTAAAAGTATAGCTGTAAAAAGGACTAAAACCCCTAGAGTTTCTAAAAGGCTTTTACAAATTAACTGATGTGCATTTGATATGCTTACATTACAGCATGCATGTTTGTTTGTGTGGGTTAAGATGCAAGACTAGCTCAATGTGTGTGTATATATATATATACATTTACACACACTACAGTATTAATACATCTATTTTTCCCTAACATCATTCTTACAAACTACCTAATCCTCAAAACCACCCGTGTATTCATCTTGCCACCATGCTTTAAAACATGTATTAAAACCACCACCTAAGTGCCTGTTCATAAAAAAAACCCAAAAATAAAAAAGGAAGTAAGAAAAAGTGAGGAGCGGGGAAAACAGTGACTTTCTGTCCTCACCCTCTGCTCACAGTCCTTGACTCAGTAGGTATTTCTGCTCAAATTCTTTGTGTTCAAAAAAATTGCCTACTTATATAAGTCATTTACTTCAATCAAAGCCAGATGTATGTAAGACTGATCAAATTAAAAGGAAGTAACTATACTCACAATTGCAGGCTTCACAAACATGAAGTTTCTCTCTGTGGTTGAAAACCTTGGTGTAGTGTTAGGATTTGATTACAGTAAAGCTTTCTATTGCTGTGATTGCTCGTGTTGTTATTCATGCAGACAAACATACATTTACTATTGGCAGACACAGTAACGCCACTCTATTATTAAGGTTGTGTGACATTTCCCATTTTAAGATCTCATATTTAGCAGCTTATAGCTTAACCACATTTTAAATACTTGGTTGAATTTTCCTGGGAAATTTCAGTCCAAAGAGTCAAGCTGTTTCTGAAAGTCATGTTGTTTGTCAGGTTTCAAAACGCTAACAACTTTCTTTAAAAATAGCTTTACTGACTCGTACTCATGAGTATGGACTGAAAAGCCTGGAAGCATGTGGCCTATATTTTGGGGCTGTGGTTTCCAGTGTCTCCCAAGAAAACTGCCCTGAAGTTGTACATAGCTCTTTCTGCTAGGATTCTGCTGAGCTGTCAGACCTAGTGAATGCTAACCTGCCTTACCCTTTTTGAGCATTCATGGGATCTCCCCATGGGGTCTCTGGACACACAGCATCTGTCCTTGAGACAGGCACTTTGAAGTTGCTGTGAATTTGCCCACATAAACCCTTAGAGCAGGAGCGTGGACATGCTCACAGTGCATACAAACCATCACTTTAGCAATTCTCCAAACAGGGTCATAATATTATCCTATTCCCGTAACAGCAGAATGAAGTGGAAGGTAATCAGAAGCAGCTTTTTATTAATGGTGAACAGGGCAGCAGGCATTTCTATTGAAAGGAAGATCTCACAACAGGAATACTATTATGAAGGTTTGTGTCTTAGATGATCAATTTATGCAAATTATATATAAATTAGACATGGACCTTTTGATTCCTGGCATGTAGCCACCAAGTCTTTCATGTTATAATGTTGGGTAACCTTTGCTTGACTGTTTTCTTTTAAAGTTAGCTATAAATCTGAGCTTTCTTTTTCTCTCTCTTCATTTTCTTGTAAAGCACAGCAGGGTTTTGGTAAGAAAAAGGATGTTACCAGTATATGAAATCTGCTCTGTAAAATTCAAATTAGTGGAACTTATTTATTAAAACAAATCCTATCATTATGCAAAACATTGTCTCTTTAGGAAAAAGAACATTATTCTCCAGAAACTTCAATAGGAGGATAATATGATAGAAAATACTAGTCAAGAGACCCTGATGCTACTGAATGCCCTGGGACTGGGAAAAGGACCTTTGCACAGTATGTTCTTGAATGCTTCCCCCACCAAAAAAAAAGAAAAAAACCTGCCATTTACTTTCTTAAGAAAAAAAAAAAAAAAAAAAGAAGAGTTGTTACTTCTTTTTCTATTTAAAATGAAAGTCAGCTGCTAACATCTGTCAGCTAATACAGTGGATGATGATTCTTAAATGCATGCTGCAATTTGTGGCTCTGCAACTAGCATGTGCAGTGCTGTTGGGCCCTCTGCTCTAAGAAATTTTATTTCATGGCCTTTTTGCATATGGAGGACACTAACAACAGAATTGCTTTGCCTGGTGGAAACAAAAATGCCCATGCCTTCTCCTTGTGGGCTGGGCTGCAGAACAACTGATGTAGTCAGGGCCCGTTGTGCTGGAATTACGGCTTTATAACAATCTTTTATTTACATACACTGATGAAGCAGTAAAAACAGGAAACAGATTTTTTAACGGCAGGCAGACAAAACATCCCTGCACGGCACGTGCCCCCTCACCGAGGCAGAAACGCAGGCAAGTTAAATCAGTTCCGTGACTGCTTTCCATCAGCGAGTTATGTTGACATCAAAATGGTGTGTGCCACTCCAGTAATGAAATGGGTCCAATCTTCAGCACCGCCTGTTTCTCCCCCACCCCACATCTTCCCTCAGTTTGAATTGGCTTGAGCATGGTGCTGGGAAAAAAAAGCATTACTGTAGAGTGTTTTGTTAGAAAGGTTTCAATTTACTCATCACGAGATTGCTGAGCAATACTGTAAATAGACTCAAATAAAATCAATAGAAGGAGCTGTTCTCATGCTTCCTAGGATGATAGGCACATGGTTAACCTCATTTATTAAGTATGGAGTCTGAATCAAAGCCATGTTATGTTTATGTACTTATTACAGCTGTATTTCCTAGGGATTTAAATAATCCTGTGTAGCAATTCTCCAAGTGGCTGCAGCATCGTTCTGCCTCAGAATGTTTTTCTTTTGCCCTTGTTGTTCAGCACTCATTTTCTTTCCTTCTCTTGGTAAATAATGACCCTTAACAACACACACAAACAGCAACATTGTCCTTGTGCTGCACATTGCAACCTGGCTTACCAGCGCTGTGCTTCATCCCTCCCAACTGTCCTCTCATCTCCTTCCACTGATGGCAAAGCTGATAGAACCTGTGATGCACCATTTGCCCAGGAATGGGAGAAGAGGTGGCTGAATCAACGCCAAGGGTCCAGAAGAAATGCTGGTTGAGACAGCTCAGCATCAGAAAATCCACATTGTCAGGGATCACCCTTTAAGGGCAGGGTTATCCAAATGAGAAACTTCTGTCTGACAGTCAGTTTTGCTCTTATCTCACCAGTTTTCAGCCCTGAAAACTAAACTGTCTTGAAGTTTAGGAAGTTCCAAAAGTTTAGAAAAATCTATGTTGGAGAGTGGGGTAGGAAAGGAAATATGAGAGCAAGGATTAAAGCTATGAAAAACAGAAATGGTAATTATGGGTGCATGGATGCACTAAAGCAGTAAGTCCTGGGACAGTGGTTCCCTAAAAGAGTTTAGTGGGAAGTTCCCTAGGGAATCATGACCAAAACCACTGAAAGTAAGCTCTGAACTTGCAGAAGACCTCTCTTTTGAGCATCCCTCTTTTCAGAGGAAGTTTTAGTCTGCTAGAAAAGCTGAGCAATGTTGCCTGCTACATGGAGAACTGGAAGGGAAACCTGTGCATTGCAGAGAGCCCTACAGGAACTGTACTACACATATATCATTTGGTTTTTTTCCTGCTAAGATGCTGACTGTTCTTATGGTCTGGTAACTTGTATATAGCACTATTGGGTAGTAAGTCACTGGCACCAAATCATGTAAGTCACTATATAACTACTGTATAGGAGACGCCAACACAAGCACAGTTTAAATCAATGCCCTATAAACTTTGGGTAATGTTACTTAGACCTTGAAGCACTCAGGCCTCCAAGGAAGCTGTAAAATACACTTCTGGGGGATATGGGGGGTGGTTAGTGGAGTGGACTCATTATTTTTCAGGCAGACATGTAATCAAATTACTCACAAAAGAACCAAGGTGTTTGTGGATAGCTAGGTAATTATTTGTGACAGCTTCAGAAACAGAGAAAGGCACCAGTGCCCTGGATCTGTGATGGACGTTTGAAATCACCATCTTTGTGCACAGCCTTCGATGCTGTAAATGGATCCTGAAAAATCTAGCTGAGCATTACAGCATTTCTAATTCTACTGGTTTCTATAGAAATAGGATTATCTTAACAGCCAATAAATCAATTTCCTCCTGGAACACTAATGCAATGAGAAGGGGCACCGTTTCACTGTTATTTATAGAGCAAACAGCTTTTACACAATTTGCAATACCTATCAGAGTTTTATAGAGTTCCTGAGATTTTTCAAGCATGTTGCTGCATAAAACCATCTCTGGCAATAAATTATAGAGGAAAATGAACAGGGAGAGGGAAACCCATAAAGCAATACAAAATATTTACCACCAGATGGCACGCTGGTACAGGTGCCGCCGTTCTGGCAGGGATGCCTCTCGCAGGCATCGGGGTAGAGAACGCAGCCAAGCTTTAACTCGGTCAGGCCAACCACTTCTGCAAAGCTGCTGCGCTTGTTTTGCAGCGGCAGTTCGTTGTTATTTAGGACAACTGAATCTAGGCAGCCCTGAAAGCCGCTCAAGACCTGCGTGGTCCTCTTGTCGGTGAGGCTGCGGACATTATCCACTTGGACCTGGGCGCCGAAGTAGACGGAGCTATCTGTGCTGAGAGTCTGGAAATAGAGCGGGGCTTTGCGGCGCTCCACGTAGCTGTCGTCCAACGACAAGCTCGTGAAATTGCGATTCAGCTCCAGGAAGACCGAATGCCAGCTTCCGTCATTAACGGCCCTGCCAGAAATTCCCAGGATTCCCGGGCCACTTCCACAGTCCAACTGGAACCACAGTTTGCCGTCGACAATCTGCAGGAGGAAAACAGAAATCAAAGCGTTCCAGGCACTCAGCCGTCTTGTAACATGCTCTCATGGAGAATCTGCAAACACAGAGGACTTCCAGACAGTCTCTATTCAGTATTGAAGCTTCTCTCCTACAGGACACTAAAATAGCAAAAAGTTGTGCCTTTATCATCAGAAAAAAAAAAAAAAAGGTGATAAAGCTTACTTACAAAGTCAGTTACTGCAGGCAAACTGAAAATATAAAAAAACCCATAGATGCAGAACACAGTTGGGGACTGAGATCCTGATAGGTCTCACTGAACAAAGGCATGGACTGGAGGACCTGTCTTCTGCTCTTGGCTGAGCAGTCGTGTCCCCTGATCAAGTCCCACCATCCACCCATGTGCTGCGATTCTGCTCCCAGTGGTTGATGCTGCTAAAAGGAGAGCTGGGGCAAGGGACTACCTCTGAGTGTTTGAGAGAGGCTTGTGGCAAACTCAATGGCCACTGCTTTCAGCTGGAGATGTTAGGTGTTCTGCTCATGCACACATCCTGTGTCTCTGTAACCTTTTGGAGCATCTCAGCAAGGTGTGGATTTGTCCCTAAGGGTCATTAGCTCAGTTTCTCTAACTACAACAGTAAGATTCTGTTTGAACAAAAGTCAGTTATTTTCCAAAGATGCTACAGTACCTGTGTACCCATCTAATAGATGACTTAAGATGGCTTTTACTTTTCTTTCTTTCCTCATGTTTGTGCTGGGTTCATGGCTTTAGAGGGATTGTTAGGATTTCTCACTCTCCCTCTTGTCCCTCACACATCTGAGGTCCTCATAAAGGGAAAATCTGTGCTAGCCTGCTGGGGCAGGCAAAATGCAGAGTGAGGGAAGAGGTACAAATTGCTGCTTTCCCGATCAGCAGTTTACCCAAAGATTTTAGGTTTCTCTAACAGATGGCAGATAAGTTTAAAACGGCTGACAAGGCTGGAAATAATTTCTTATGACACATTAATTGGATTCAAGCTCTCCGAAAGCTCTTGCAATTATTTTACCTTTATGTCATGCTCTAGGAAGCATTTATTTCTGCAAACCCCATCTCAAGACAGTTCTGTCCCATTATTTATCCCCCTGAAAAGTTCAGGCTCTGTGACCTTTTTTCATCCTTCCCTGCAGCACACATTGTACTTACTCTCACTGGTTTATCCATTACACAACCCTACTGCTCTCTCCCAGTAGAGACAAGTTGCCATAGCTGTCAAAGCAAGAACTCACCCAGAGCTTTGGTGGCCTGCTAAATTGGTGTGGCTAATGCATATGTGAGGACGCTCCATTGTGTCCATCTGTCTTTGGCCATTTTTGGCTGTTTCTGGCATGAATAGTTATTTAAAACTGTTAGCTAGAGACAGCCTTTGGAAGGTGTCTGAACTGGTGCTAAAACTCTGCTCTGCAAGGCTCTCTGATGTGGCTTGAAGGTAATCTACTGGAGCAGACTGTGCTGTCATGTCATTATCAGTATTTTATTGTCCTTGAAGGTTCGCAAAACTAGCTGGAGAAAAGCTAAGGGTAAAATTGTGAGTTCTGATAACCTCTGGAGGTGCTTCTCCTTTCCAGATGTCAGTGTCATGACCAGTTGAACTTGAACTGGGCTGTAACCTCAGGCCAAGTCACATTGGGCAGTTGAGGTCTAAACCACACTACTCCGCCACTTTGCAGTCACCTGGACGGGGTGGACCCAATGATGCTAAGCGTATGACAAACTCCCTATTAATGCCAGCTACCTACTTACTCTGCACAGCATGAGGCGTGTTAGAGGGATGCACATTTACAAGGAGCAAGAATTAGCCCCTGCTATGAGTAGCTGGCTCTTTTGAAATCCTTCACCTGTAGGATGGAATGAAACTGAGAAGAAATCAGACCTATGATTGTAATAGAACATGCTGAGGGATGGATGTTATTTGGTACTCCTACAACTCAATCAAAAAAGGCTAATGGATGCATAGTGAAATAAGGCTAGATCATTTTTCATTAAAAAAATATTTTCTTAAAGGACTTAAAACTCATCTGTATACTAGATCCGTAGATTGAAATTGGGCCTATTAAAGCATCTGCTCAAGAGGAATTTTGGTAAACAAGATGCCCTGATTAACTGGCTGGTTTCTTTCCAGAGATGGAGCAATAGTTTCTTTTCTTCCTGTGCAATAAATTGTCCGCAAACCTTGAAGGTGCTGCTCAGAAAGTGTGGTCTAGCTCAAAAGGAATACAAATCAGACAGAAAAATACATACCAATATATTACACTTCAAAAAATAGCCATCATTGGATAAGCAGTTAACTTGCTTCTTATTCAAAAGGCTTTTTCCTATGGAAACTGTTCTACCAATTGTGTGTAATATACATATACCTCCCCTAAGACTACTTATACCCTGAAGGACCTACTGCCTGCATGTCTATTACCCTTACTCACCAAACATGCTTTTCTAATTATCTTTATAAATACACCACCACATATAAGCACCTGGGAGAAATATTACACCATTTGTATATGGGAAATGATGATCTAAAAGATTTGCCATTAAAATATGTTTTATATATCCTTTTCATCCACTTTTATTTCTTTTTACCAGCAGATGATCTAACATACACAGTAAATATATATTATCTGAAAGGCTATGTTTCCTTTCTTTTATTAAAAAAGCACTAGTAACCCCTGCCTCAGGCTAGAGTGAAAGATGGAAAGGATGGTCTGACACTTACAGTACTAGCCTAAGATATGATAGATATTCATGAGAATCCACACTCTGCAACACTCTTCCTCTGAGATCTCAAGCAAGTCATTAGTTTCAGGTCTCCATCGGTAAAAGAGGGATAACGTCATTTCCCTATCGCAACCCACTGCTTTATGGATGCGTACATTAAAGACCATGACATGCCCAGATACCCCTAGCAGTGGGATCATAAAAAGTACTTTCATTAATCAGATGGTCACAGGCCTTGCTGTAGCAGGGCAGGGAGAAAATACTTGCCCCTTGATGACCCCGGAGAAGGAAGAGCAGGGACAGCTAGCGAGGAATGAGTGCTGCAAAGGGCTCCTGTCCTGCCTACTTAGCAGGCAGGTTGGCCAGGCAGAGAGGAGAAGGATCCTCCAGGCAACAGGGCAAAACAATGTCTCCACTCCTAAACATGGAGAATTCACTCACTGATCTTTGATTCAGCAATTAATCCCTGGTGTTCCTCTGATTCCTTGTAATCATTGTAATGTCAGTGACACTGTTCAATCCTCAGAGGGAGCTCTTTGATTACAGTCTGGACCTCGGTACTAAGAAAAGCTTGAAATTAATCACTTCCTAAATGAGGTACATTCAAGCAAATAGTATGGAAATGGCCAATGCTGTTGTCCAGGCTCAGCAGTTATCCAGACAATAACCTCAGTGCAATGACTGGTCTATTTGAGGGCTTGTAGCATCAGGTTCTTTGTTCAGGACTGAATGTGTGGCACTGCTTTTTTCTTCATCTATGTGATGTAACACAGCAGAGTGCCTGATTTGCTCCATCTTGCAGCAGAGAGATGCAAACTCTGCAGCCTCTCACCAATGCAGCCCATGGTGCCAACAGAGACCCTCTGCAACAAGATGAAAGCAGAGAGACACTGCTAGCTAGCTGGAAAATTACAACCAAGCTTCCAACTCGCAGAGTCTTCTGGGCTTAGTTATAGTATCTCTCATTATAACTACTAGGACAGTGAGGTTAATTTGTACTTAAGCATGTATTCTCTCACAGACACAAAATTCCTCACCTGTAGAGAAGTACAAAGAACAGAGAAGGCTCCAAAAGCTGATTCAATCTGTTACGTTTCAACAGTTTCATTCAATGAGCAAAATGGAGCCAAATACATATTGCAAATTATATTACAATATTAGCCTGGCTAAGATGTTTGGCTAACATCCATATTTGTGTATCAACATAGGTAATAAAATGATCAAATGGTTCTTCTGAGACCACCTTCAGCTCACACAGTCCATCTGCAGTCACACACCATGGATATCGCATGCTGCCTACTAATCTATCTGGGGAAATATTTTGTTAGCCGAATTACATCTCAGGTTCGTTTGTGTAAAATGCTGTATTTAATTAAAATATTACTCGTTTCAACTCCAGCCATAACTGGGATCATGTCCAGGCTTCAGTCTTATCCAGCGTAAGCCACGCAGCAGTAATGCATTAAAATGTATAATACACACTTAACTAAACCATGCAAAGTTTCACATTAGCTGCCTGGATGGAAGAACATATGCTTGCTTTTTACCATTTAAGAGCTATATTTCTGGCATGATGGGAAAGTCTTTCTTTACCTATTTTTAGTCCTTTAAATTTCACAAAACAAGTTGTATCTTCACTATATTCCTTGAAAAAAAATGAAATAAATTATGGAATTCTCTTCTGCAATGGCCGCGTAATGCTTTAGATTGTAAAATCTTACCTTTCTCAGACAGATAGGAAAAAAGAAATGGTGATAGTGGTTTTGGCACATGTAATGTTTTCAAAGGGAAAAAAAAAAGGCCATCAACCTGCATCTCATTTTGCTCCAATTGTCTTAAAAGCAAGAGCACACAACAACAAAACCGAAAAAATGGCCTGATTCTCAAAATCAATGTATGAGTTACTTTATTTGAAATAGCTGAATAAATAACAACCTTATTATATTGTCTGAGTACAGTGTAGCTGGTAGGCTTTCAGCAAAGTAGTAGAAAAGCAGTTTGCTCTATGGAATTGATTATTCATCCAAGGACACCGTGTTATGATTATGAAATATTTCCATCCCTAGAGTTATCACAAATGTATGAGCTCCAAAAATTAAGCTGGACATTTGAAAACTGAAAACCATATTGCAGCATTAATTTTTAAATAGACTGCACTGGGGGAGACTTGCTTCAAAAAAATCAATGCTACTGTATGCCCCAACAGTGGTGGTGCTTTCTGACCCTTCTCCCATGGGCTTGCACTATGTGGTGGGCCTAAATTTCTCCCACCTCTGCTTTTGTTTGGAGCTCAGTAATGGTGCTGGGCCTTCTGGTGCCCATCCGGCAGACACTTAAGTGCATGCTAAAAATTGAGGTATGTGAGTAATTCCAATTGCCTTCAAATACAGGAAGTTAAGCAAGTGATTAAGTGCTTTGTTGGACTTATGCCAGAGTCCTCAAAAGAGCACAGGATCCCATCCTTTATCCTCTATTTGGAAAGCTTCCCCTCATGTTTAATTTAATTGAAAGCAATGCTCAAATGATAACAACTTCACATTTATAGACCTCTAATTAATCTACTTAATGGCCTCATTTTGAAGTGCCTCCCTATCTCACAACATGCATACCTGGTGAAAAACCCCCACAACCTTACCTCTGGTCTACAAATGAAAAAACATACTCTTAGAAAGTCTAAGAGGAGCTTGCTTGAAAACATCTGAGTCAGGGATCCCCAAAGTGCAGTTCATGAATCAGCTGACATCCCCGTAGAGACCTGCTATGGCTACACCCCTTGAGCACAATGCCATTTGTCTACCATAGAGCACTTTTGTGAGACCTTTGTCTGATGCTCTTCTGCTAAATGACCTTCACAAACCAAACTTCAGCAATTCCTGATCTTTTAAGTGATGCCATTTCATCAAAAGACATGCTGAACTCAATGCTTTACTTTAAATGTTCTGCTTATAGAAGACAAGGTCCAGACCTGGGAAAAGGATGTACCCACTGCAGCAGCAAATCCTGTCCTACCTAAAAGCCAAGCAGAAGGCTCTGGAAAAGTAATTCCCTGTGTCCTTCCTGGCTCAATGCATGGGAGAAAATGGAATCTTTGCACCTCACTGGACCTCACTCATTGGACATGGGAGGAGGTAGCCATGTCTGAAGCTCTCTAAATTAAAGTGCCACATGAGATGTGTTCAGAGCTGAAAATCCTTTCTTAGAGTGAAGAAGCACAACAGAGCATGTCCTGGAGGCTGGCCTCTTGAGATCGGAGTAGAGTAGCCACAGTTCTTGTCACTGTTCCTTCAAGAATTATCTTTCCCTCCCAGTATCTTTTAAAGCATATTGTTTAGGTGACTGTGTTAAGTGGTAACTGAAAACATGTAATTTCTATTCCAACTGAAAACTCAACCCAGGTGACTGCAATGAGGGGCTCTCTTACATTTTTGTAATGGAATGAATTTTTCTCTTTTGGCAGCAAAATTCTCCAGCTTCAACTGGAGATTTCTATTCAATTGCCTATGACCTGACCTGCTGTACTCCTTAATCATGATAGTTTTACACACTAAACTATAACAAAGTAAGCTCTCCTATCATCATTCTAACTCCATGCCAGTTTGCCTCCATATGACCTTCTATTGTTTGCAAGTGCACCTTCCACCACGGCCATTTGTTTTTTTCCAAGCATTTTTCAAAACTACAGAATTGCAAACATTCCCTACTGATATATGCTAAGAGCAACCATGATGAACACTTCAAAGCTCTTTGATCCCATAGTTTTGTTTTTGGGTTTTGAACAAAACAAAGTTTACTAAAAAGTTTAAGTGATGCATAAACAGAGCTTAATTGCCTTGTACAAATTTGAACAACACTGAGAGTCCCCAGTGAATGACACAGTACTCCTCTTCATGAAGTATTTCAGTCTAACAGCTATAAAATTACTTGTTGCCCATTAATAACTCATCTAGACATTCTAACATTACCTACGAATTCAGCCAAAAGAACTCTAAAAATTGCAAATACAGACACAAACGGCTCTGTGTCATTTTTCCCACTGCTGAATTATAGGACATGGCTAAGCTACAAAGTTAATGTCTTCATTTTGTACCTTAGAGGCTCTAGCAAAAATACTATACATGCAGGCTTTTGGATGAGCCTAGCACTCCCTTTCCATCCAGCAGATATTTGCCATTCCACAGAAAATCAACAAAGAACAGAAATTCATGGAGATCTTATCAATGAAATATTGATTGGATATCAAGCTTCAGCTACCCCATGCCTCTCTCAACAAATAATTTTAATTTACATAGTGCAGAAATCTTCACATTCAGTAGCACACATGTTCTAAGCAGTTGATTTCTGGAATTAACAGTGGTGAGGGCATATCCTTAAACTGCAACCATGCACAGAAGGCAAGAACAGCTATTTCAGCATGCATCATTCTGACTATATGGTCATATAAATGGCCAAATCTTACATCTCATGTAGATTGGCTTCTACATGCAGACATACATAATGTTCTTAGAATGAACAGCATCCAGTGGAGCACTTTCCAAGTAAAGTACCACTAACAAGATGCTTTTTTGATTGTTGTTGTTACTGCCATTGTCAAAATTGTTGGTTTTCCCTGTAAGCATGAAACACATCAGACTTCATCTTCTCAATCTACAGCTGAAATGAGAACAACATTCCCCAAATCAAGAGCCAACAGAAAACATATAATCAAGAAAAAACAACTGCGGAAAAGGTAAGTTACTTTAATTACCTTCAGAATTATACAGGGATTTGCTCTGGTGTACATTATAATCCCATTGCTTTGCAGTGTTCGCAGACGGAGAGCCAACTTGAATTCCTCTTTCTTGCTATTTTCAGAAACCCGGTATTTAATGTAGCTATTCCCAGCAAAGCTAAGGGAAGTGTGGCCTGAAATAACCATTTTGAAAAGACACATGTTCTTTTATTGACACATAAAATAATCCCACAGCTGTCAAGTTAATTAATTAAAGAATTTATAGAGCTAATGAGAATGACTAGAAAGAAATAAATAAACTCCAATTTTGATGGGAAAAGTTGGCATCTACTACAGAAACATACTGTTGGTTTTCTAAAAATTATTTTTCAGGGGATGGTTCAGGAAAGTTCTATTTCTCAATACTTATAAAAAAGGAGAGGTTTCTCCAAGTATTCAGCATTTTTCAGGTCATACACTCCTGAAGGCACCTATCTCGCCTCACTGACAACAGACAGTCAAAGATGACCATGAGTTAAGGGTATAAAGTTTGATATGGGCAGCTGACAGCTAAACACTTGCAGTAAGTTCCCTGCACCCACTGCTCAGGACCACAGTGATACAGCTTCGTATCTGCTGTGTTTTCATCAGGGAAATAGCACATGCCCTCTGTCACACAGCCCCGGATTCACTGAAGTCAAGAGAAAATTCCACTGACTTTCCACCTGGCTCTTTATATGCCAGGGAACAACACAGCTGCAGAGAACTAACAAATGTCCTCAAACTTTCTTTCTGGGATGGTGTAGTGTTTTCATTAATAAAGACTGGAATTTTGGTAATCTAAATAGTAAGCTGAAGAGTTAATTATAGAGCTTTACCCATGGCAGAAAAACATTTGGCACAACAGTCTCTAGGAAAAGTCCTGTTTTCTCAGCAGCCTATTTTACTGATCTGGGATTTAACAAAGTCAATGGGAATTTTGCAGTGGGAACTGGATCATGGTTTTCATATCGCCCCATAGCTATAAAGACAAGTATTTTACAGGGCTTATAAACAGATAACACTGTGAGCCAGGGCTGAGAAGGGCTAAGCAGTACATCCACTGTTAACTGCAGTGGCACCTCCACTTACAAAATGAGAATGGTAGCAGTGTTTTGGTCAAGTGTACCCGCCTTTACCGGTGTGACATGCACCTGAACATTCGCCAAGCTTTCCTGGTGGGCACTGGCAGATGAATGGTCTCCGGTTAGCTTCATACCCCACACACTGCATGTCCCCTGGACACGGCTTCTCCAAACAGGGATCATTAGACCCTGGGCAGAGTCCTCCTGCAATAAGTTGAAATACTGTCAGGGATACACAGTGCAAGGCATGATATGCAGCGATACAAGAGTAATGAAAGACAATTACTGATCCCACACTTTAGTACAAGCAAAGAATGGCTTAATAATAACAACTAAAGAAAAATATTAAACCTTAACAGAAGGGACGTCCTTTGGAGAAGTGCCTAGCAAAACCATTAGAGTTCTTCTTCAAAAGCTGCCCCAAACCCCATGACAACATATTATAAAAACCAAGTATTATGAGCAGTAACTGGTTTATATTTGGTGGTGTGACTCTCAGGCCATTCATTTTCTCACAAGGTCTCCTGTGCAGGGGATTTAGTGCTATGATAAAAAAAATGACTTGAAGCTACACACTCCCTTACCCCCAGCACACCCATAAGAAGCAAATTTAAGGAGGTAGAGTTCCCTAGGAGATAAAATAAGAAAAAAACATTCCTGAGCTACAGAATGACAGCTTTACTTTTCATCATCATACTGCACAGGACACGCTGCCAGCCTGATCACACAGCATAGCTGAACTAGCTGAACATGTCCCCATGTTCCTCCTGACATTTCTGAGATATCACATCCTATTGTGCACCTTGCCCAGGCTGCTAAAATCTATCCTCCTTTCTTCTCGTTTTCACTACACAAGTCCCATTGCAATTGAAACTGCCCATGTCCAGGAGGAAAACAAAAAAAAAAAAAAAAAAAATTACTTGCTCTGGACACTAAGAACTCAAAGTGAAGAAATTCTGAAAATCAAAAATAACTTGATTGTATTTCTTGACATTACCTGATTGAAGAAAGAAGCTTAACACTCTAAATACCCCACTGCAATTTTTAATCATATATTGGGCAAAACATGCACATCGTTTTGTATTTCTGGAAGAGCGTAAGTTGGATAAAATTACTTTGAATGCTAGCGTCAACGCTTTCCTAAAACACTTTTATTAGTAAGGAATCTAATCTTGCCAAGGAATAGGTGAATTCAGAACTCCTACTTTAAAGCATGACATCAAAGGAACTTCTTGCATTCCATGGGGTTTGGGTAAAACTTTGATATCACCTCTGAAATTTCTAAATAGATGTATTTTGTTTGCCCAAATCTTAAAAGATTTGCAAACACTGTCTACAATAACACAAAACATGATACAACTATTGCTGCTTAATACATTAATTCTCAGAAATACATGACTTGTACAACAGTCAGCCTTCGTTGCAGTAAGGAACATGGTAGATGCAGAGTCAGCTTCTACCTTTGGACACCTGTGTGTGGCTGAAGGTAGCTTTTAAGTGAAGGTAAAAAGGCACTCCTGCCCTTGCTTATGTTGAACTGCAGCCAGAGCTTGAAAACAGCGAAAGCCAGGTGCTGGGAATGGACAGGAGTCTTTTGTTTTGCTTATCAAATTCATTTACTTAATACACACAGGTGATGATTTTAACAATAAAACGTCAGCACCTTCCTACTCAACACTGTCTGAATATTGGCAGTTCTTGTTTATTGCAGGGCCCTTATCATGTTCAAAAACTACTTTGTTTTTTGAGTATATGTATTTTATTCACAATTTGTAAAGGAAGAAATCAACCTGTCACCATGTATATCGCTAACAGTAATGAAAGAATCTTACTGCTCTCACATTTTAGTACAAGCCAAGCTGCGCTCACAGTAAGCATAGCTGAAACTACATGGCACCCTAAGTATTTTCTGGAAAAAGAAAAATTACTACTGTAGGTTTCAAAGTGGACATGGACTGACTGCAAATATGGCAATGACTGTAAATGTCTTGCTTGATGTACAGCACAGTCAATTTAATCTTTAACATCCTCCTCTCCTTTGTCAAACATTTGTTTGAGAGGTCTATGCAGTAAACGATTTACAGTACTGCCTGTAGCACTGTTGGAAAATGATGCACGGCGATCTTTATTAATCACTTTAGTAGGTAACATTAACAGGAATAACAGCTGCAATATACAGTTGCACTTAAAGTCTTATGGAATCGAGAAGAAAATGTCATTTACTAAGATTCTGCACCACAGAACTATATTCTATTTAAATGCAGGGTCTGCAGAATTTAACAGAGAATGTGATATTTTCTATATCTTTTTTCTTTGACAAAAAACAACCCTGAAACACCATTCTTCGGAATTCAATGTCAAGTAACCACTACTTCTGAAATTATAACATGTGGTTAAATATTCTATGGAATGTCTTGTATTTTCTACTTGATTCTTTCAGCTATTTTACTTCATTCTTATGTGACAAACACACAGCACTGTGCTGTATACAGAGTATATCTCTCCTCTGAACACACTCAAACCTTTTGTGAGGTTGTAAGTCAAGGGAGCCTCTGCGTAGCTGACAGACAAGTAATTTGGACAAAAGCTCCACAGCTCATCAGTGTGCAGCAGAAAGAGGCACTGAGATTTCCAAATGCGGTTTCACATCCCCTAACCTATGACTGTATCTTTGACATGAAGCAGTAAAGCAATAGCTCACTCTGTTATCCATCTCTGCCAGTTTTTTTAGCTGATTCAAACTCTGATTTGTACTTCTGCCATCCTTCCACAGTAAAAAAAAATGTATGGAAAGTACCTAACATATTTAATGCAACTGTGGAGATACACTAAAGCACTCTGCTTTTCCTGGCAGGCCAAGAACAGTTCTTGTGGTAAACTACAAGTGAATAAACTTTTTATTCATCCTGCTGTAGCAGGATTTCATAGCTGTCACAAAATTTTTAAATTATTGACTTGGGAAAAGAAATGCTTTATGCCTGTCTGTATGGTTATAAGTACATAAGCTACAAATCTGCATTATTGCATCGCTATACCTAAGATGCATTTTCAGGCTGATTTCACAACTATACGGAGCAAAATTGTGAAATTGTTCAATGTTATGTTGTCCACATCAAAGACTTACAGCCTGAGTTTAAATAAAATTACTCTAATGTTGCATTTTCACTCCAAAGAGCAGTCTATTTACCATCTGAGAAAAGATGCAAGAAATACAGATTTGAATTATCTTTTTTTTTTTTTTTTTTTTTTTTTTGTGTAGGCAAGTCCAGAAAACCCACAACATTCCCTTGAAACTCACATTAGTGTTAATAAAGCTGTTCTCTCCAAGGTATCACAGAGATACATGAGCTAGCATCAACCAGTGCATGGCAGGAAAAGGTGGAAAAAACCCACTTGAATATGACAGATCATCTTCAGTTTAATTCTCTAAAAGAAGGTAAAAATATTCCTATCTCCCTACTAGTATAGTGAGGAAGAAAACACTCTTCCATTGCAAAATGAGACATTTATTTAATTCCTGTTCCTCCAAAGAACAATCACTTCCAGGAACGTATATATATTTTGAAAATGGAGTGCTCCAATAATTTTAACTTGAGCTTTGTGGTATTTGTTGGTTTTCTGTAAGTCCACTCTCCTGAACCTGTATGAACATTACAAAAAGTCTGTTTCTCTCGCTTGTAGAAGAAAACTTGAAAGGTCATTCCTGAAGGCCAGAGTCTCAGAAAGCATGTAAGCTCCAAACTCTTAGTTTTAAACAATCTAATAATTAGTTTAGTGGGGAGGGAAGACTGTCAACTCATGAACTGCAATTTGTTTTTATTTTTGCAGGTCTGTGACCAAGCACTGTAAGCAGTGCTTACTGTATACATGTAAGTGCAGATTAACATACATTTGTTGTGCACAAGTCAGTTACAGGTTTCAGTTAGCACAAGTGTTCCTGGAAAACTGTGTCACACAGTACATCCTAGTGAATCAGATTCTGTCCCAGTTTCAGAAGAACTGAGACATTTGGCCTCTTCCTTGTGTTCACAGCTTCCCCTAAGACCCCTTAAGTGATAGATAGCAATTCCCACTCGCCCCAATTCCACAGTTGTGCCTCCACTTCACACTGCATCTCTCTCATGTTTTATATGAGATTGTGCATTTGCAGCATGGGCCTTAAAATGGGGGATATTCACAGGGAGAAACATCTCTTCTTACACAAGTGCAATGTTAAAAGGACTACAGCCAAGCCAAATATATCAAATTTATCTGCATTTCTGTGTTCCCAAGCATGGACAGGACACCTTCTTCTTGGCTACCTTGTCAGGATAGCTTAAGGCTCACTAATATTTGCATTCTTCCTGAAAATGGGAAAAGTGGTGTTGTATGCATAGGAATTGAGTTCTTGATGCCCAATCCTACAAAACATCCAGGATTCTTTAAGAGTCAGTGTGTGCTCTGTGGAGCTGAGGACACAAGCCACCTCTGAATATTAGGTCCTATATTAATAGCAGATCATCACAGTCTATGATTTCTTTTTGTCAGAACATTCACAAAATGCTTAGAAGTGGCTCCATAAAGTCTGAATTGCCTGGTTTCACGAGAAAGAGGTCCAAGACTGCTATCCACTTGATTAAATAATGTGGATGTGAGAATCTGCACTTTTGCTGAACACTTCTGGGTCTATTAGAAAAATTCTTTCAAACTATTAAGCCAGAACCATATTAAACACTTGAAATGGAACTCATCTCATCTAACTTTAGGGCATGATTCATCTGACTGATTTTAGACATCTAGGGAGAGATGTATCACATCATTAAAAATACCTCATTCTTTCCATTGTCTGCAAATGGGGCCTGGAGTGACCAGCTGAGCTGTAGATATATATACCCACATTTGTCAAGATGATTTCAATCCAGCCCTCTCCCATAAACATATTAATGTAACCTCACTTTTGCAAGATTATAATGCAGAACAACTCTGTAGCAAAGTAGTCCCAACAAAACCTGCTTCTTTCCTGCATTTTTGTCTCAACACAAAAGGATTACTTTGCATCATGAAAAGATAAAAAAACAGAATAGATTTTTGCTTCTGAAAAATAAGAATGTCATGATAACTATTTTACACAAATAAAATTTATTCCAGTCCTCCAGTCTTTATTTCCCACAAGCACTGACAGATGTTTGCATACCTCACATCATGTGATGGGAGATTGGCGATTGCATAGCCCCTATAGCCACACTGAAACAAAGCCCAGTTTGTTACAGTATTTTTCATACAAACACAAGCAGATGAGCCAGAAATCTAAGAAGACATTCTGCTATTGGAAAACTCTTTAGTTAAATTTCATTGATTTTAAAGGCTTAGATTGATGCACCTGAACTCTTGAACTTATCCTTCCTGAGCTGAGCTGCTGAACCTCTGAAGTTCACCCACTCCCTCCTTTACAGTCTCCCTGAATTTTCATGTTAGGTAACTCAGTTTGCTCACAAAGGTAGTCTAGGTAAGTTATGCACAGCTGGCGTGCATAAATTGTGCATATCTGTGACATCTGCCAGTGGGAAAAACACTCCACGTATGATATATATTTCAAGAATGAGTGAATTAGTTCAAACTCAAGCTTTCTGGGTCCTAATTGAATCAGATCTCTGGAAACATATGCAACATTTTAATGGCTTTGTCATAATACAAGATATTAATATTTACTGGACTGGATCATGAAACTTAGTAACATAGGAATACCTTTCTTTATTATATTGATAATACCTTGCTAATGACGTGTTGTTAAACAAGACAAACTAAATTTATTCTAGTATTCTGTGTGCTTTTTCCTGACTTGCTGCATTGATATGCATCTACAGGAAGTACTGATCAAAGAAGTATTTTATTTTTCTAACTCTTTTACTGGGTCTAGTCTTCAGCCTCATGAAAGTAAAACTAGGTATACATTCTCTAACTAACATACCCTCAGAAATCTGTGTTACCTCCTCTGTGACAAAACAGAGTGTGTATTTACCTAAATACCAAGACATTTCTTGTGGCTTCTTTAATTAAAAACAGTAGAAGAGATTGAAGCACTAAGCAATGTGGAGAAACATGAAGCACGGATTTTTTACTTTCCACCTAAATCTCTTATCTCTGTGCAAGTAAGAGGAACCAGGGCTTTCACCTCTCTGGTAGCTATATGTAAATCAGCAGCTCTGGACACTGTTACAGGATGGACAGTGGACTGGGCATGCAGAACCCCACCCCAAGTCTTCTGGATCACCTATGGGAAATCAACACATAGTGGCTTGAACAGGAGCTGTGGGAACCCATCCACCTTTCCAGCTGGACCAGGACAAGCTGCCTGTTTACAACTGTTCTCATACAGCAATCTTTGAGGCCATGATAAATGGTCCAGAGGCTAGGGACCACAGACGGTCTGCAAAACAACACTGCCTTTCCAGCAGCCTGCTGTACATTTTAAGGATTGATTGGTCCATGACAGAAAAATGTGGAAATCGCTGTCCCACCTTTATTTCTGTGCTTCCAGTGCAAACTTGCTGTGCAGGGAGAAAAAGGGAGAGAGCTGCTGGATCAGAACTGTACTGCATTGTGAAGTCCTTTTTTTTGGAGTTAAACTAAGGTATTACGAGGCAGACCCACTTACTGTTAGTATCTGAAGGGAATAATACGTCTTTATTGACTTTAATAAGTAGTGAAATGAAATTATAAACAGTGAAATTTTTTGCTGCCAGAAAAGCAATTTCTGACAGTGAGGGCTATCACTATCCCCATGGAGATGAGGATTTGTGATTTCTTGGTACGAAAATGAGACAAAGCTGTGACTTAGAGAATATAAAAGTGTTTTGCAGACAGTGCTCCTGCACTGGCTCCTGGGCTTGTCTGGAGAATATTGAAGCACCATCCTTTTTAAACCTGTGAAAATCCTTTATTTCCAAGCCTTTCATGTGTAACAAAACACAAACTATTGTTATAATAGACACATCTGTTTGAAACTTACAATGCTATTATTTAAGAACTGACCAGCCAGCCTGCTCTTGAATGTACCTGAAAATACCTCAGATACACAGAATTCTGATATTTTTCAGAACTGAACTTCTATGGCATTATTATTCAAGTGCCACAGGAGAAAATGATTTCTGGCTAAGTTTTATGCTATTTATGCCTATTTCCATCCCCACTGAAGTGGTAAGATGTGAAGTCCTGCTGACTGCTGTGGAAACAAAGGCTGGTTACTGAGACCAGGCTGCTGAATTCTTGTACTTCTCTGTAGGTGTGCATGTGTGTTTAAGATGAGAGAGACTTCAGTGGATTGATTTTACAGCAGATTTTTTCTCCACTCTTAAATGAAGTGGAATGAGGAGCAAATAGCCTGGTAAACAAAAGAAACAGAACTATTATTGTAACTGCCTGAGGTTTTATACTCAAAGTGCAGAAGCATAACGAAGATTTGCTCCCAAGTCTATTTGTCATATATACCCATGTGAAATCTCTGCCAAAACATGAAACAGCCTGAAATCCAGCCAAAAACCTATCCTGTCAACTCCTGCAGCTTTAAAGGTCAGGAATAGTGCTTGCTTGAAGTTGCTTAAGAAAATACTTCATTAGTTTCCACATCTCTCTGCATAAACGGAACTGGAAAAGGCCCTTCCACCTTCACTTTGTAAGTCAGGGGTCCTTTTCCTTGAAGACTGCCTGTGCATCGCTGCTGGCCTGGCTGTTCTGCTATGGTCACGCTCCAGGCTTATTTCACTAAAGGGGTGGGAAACCACATCCCTTCATCTCCTCTCCCTTCCTCTCCCCTTCCTTCCCCTCCCTTGGAAGTTGGTTGATGGCCCTGATTATGGAGCCTCCAGGAAAGCAGTCTTTGTCGTAAAAGGCCAAAGTTCATCAACTTCCATTTACATCAGTAAACACGAACAATTCTTCCTGAGACTGAGAAATCAATTCCCACAATACATCAGCCAGTTGTGCTTTAACGGGTTGAATTGAAATGCCCCTTCTAATCTGCATCAGAGGAATAAAACCAATCCTACTGCATAATGAGCAGAGATGGGAGAGGAAGAGAGAGCGGTACTCACCATTGCACATGCAGCGCACATTCCTGTAAAAGCGGGGGCACACGAAACTAATTCGTGCTGTGCTATAGGTCATCAGGGAATGTGAATCAATAGAGAGACTTTGCTCACAGTGTTGATCCTGACAATCCAGTCCAGAACAATTCTTCTCCAAGATAGCCGAAATACGAATCACATTTTCCAAGTGTCTCCTTGCATTGGTAAGCTTCTGAATCAAATAGGCAGGCTTATAGAAACCACTGTTGTGCATCTGAACTGCAAACAGCATGTCAAGCTGATTGCTCCCTGACACCGGCTGAATACTGATGATGTGTAGGCTGTCTTGTTTTTGGGAGAGTACTGCGTTCCGTAAGGTACGTCTGAACCCATGCATGTGAAGGCCCACAAAGTCTTCTGGGGAAACGTTCTCAAAACGGATGGTGACTGTGTTCTGCAGCATTTCTTGTAGCAATTGCTCAACGTGGACCACAACATCAATGGGTACCTGGAAACGACCATCACTTACAGAGACGTTCAGGATGTACTTGCCATTATCAAGCCCTCCAAGGGCAATGATCTTCCCATCATGGCTGTTGACCTTGAACAAACTTTTCTGATCTGATTTTAGTGTGTATGTGAGGACATCGTACACATCCTGGTCTGTGGCATGAATCTTCCCAATGACTCCCCCAGGAAAATCATCTTCCATGGTAACAATGAAAATCTCCAGTGGAATGGCAGTCGGTTTGTGAATGCTCTCTTCAATAACCCTCACCTGCACATAGGTGTGGGAGACCTGCTGAGGCTTCCCAGAGTCCTTTGCCTAATGTAATTTAGAAAAAATAAAATAGAACAAAAAAAAAAAAAAAAAACCCAAATATAACACATGTATAACACAGCCAACAACCATAACTTCTTGCCATATATATTTTCACAGCATCAAGAATTCTGAAGACCTCTCAAAAGAGCTCCCCAAATGCACTTGCAAAATACATATGTAAAGAAATGTCTCAGCCATTTCTAGCAGTGGAACTTACAAACTCTTTAAGGAATCACAGATATCTCATGTAAGTGGATTTCAGAGAGAAATGTGTCAGCAGAATGTCTCATTACTCAAACTGAAATGCTCCCAGGATCCCACAGCTATCACTTGTCCTCTTCACAACAGAGCCATCTGAATGTGGTATATCCTGCACCAAATGGAGTTTGGGCTCACTTCTACCCTAGAAAAGAAACTGAAGTCTAGTGAAATACCAACATCAGTTTCTGCATCGCTTGGTGTGCTCCAGAGTGTTTCAGACCCTGCTTAGTTTGTGTGGATGTGAGGGAGTTCAGAATTTTTCTACAGTGCTATGTGCTACTTTACCTGAAGCAATCAAGAACCATGCTTGAAATAAATAAAATTTATCACCCTCCAAAAATGAACTAGGGTGCTTGTGCTGTTACTAACAATAAAATATGAGAGCAGCACTGCAGTTGGGACGATGACTGTATGACCCAGAGCAGGTATGATAGCATCATTTGCACTTTTTTATAGAGAGTAAAAGAGCAAGTATGACAAAAAATCCAAAGCCACCTTGACAGAAGGGTGTGCAAACTTGAATCAGTGTCCTTTCCTGCTCTAAGAAAAATGTTTCATTAAAGTCACTACTAAGATATACTGCTCCACACATTTATTTCCTCCAGAGAAGAACAGAAGACTAAACTACCACTGGGCAGAGATGTAGCACACAATTCAAAGATCTTTCTGTTTGGACATGGGGAGGAAAATTTACAAACTGAAGGAAAAAAAAGGCAGGTTAGCAACAGTAGTATGTACATTACTAGGAAAGGGTTAGTAACTCAAGACACTCTAAAAATCATTCATCACAACTCCTAAAAGGGCTGGGTGGAGTATTTAAAAAAAGATTTTATGTATATGTGCACACACATACGTATGTACATACAAAGAGATTACATCCCGTGCCACTTTCAATTTTAACGTTACTTTTTAATAAAACTAACACAGAGGAGGAACCTGGTGGTAGAAAGTAGAAAGCAGCAGTCTGGCACATATGAATGGAAAGAAACGTTTCTGTGATCTATACAAAACAGGAAACGAGAAAATATTTTTTCACTGCAGAAATCCCTAAAGAAAACAATTCTAGGAGGAATTAGGCCTCCACAATCCAACAGCATGGTTTTCTGAACATGTTGGTACATCTCAGACATTGTGGTCTGTCTAATATTTCATTTATATGACACATTTGGATCTATATAGCTAGAGAATGCTGCTTAAATTTAATTCTCATGCCCAATATTGGCTCTACTGGAACTTAGGCTAGCAAATTGCCCTGAAAGCAGGATGAAGGAAGGCATGGTAAGAATGAAAGGTGAGGGGTTTTTTATTTTCTTACAATGCTCAAAAAATAGGTTCTAGGAATCTTAAATAGCAAGCTAGTAAAACTTCACTTTGATTTGAACTGCTAATTAGTATCAGAGCTTATATTTTTTGTTTTGTAACTAACTGGTGGATGGCACTGCTATGAGCAGCATTAAATGTGCTTGTAAAGCAGCAGACAGGCTGTATTTAGAGAAATTAGCCCCAGTAAAGCAAGTTTGCATTTCAGACTTAGCTTATAGGACCATGTCCCATTTCAATGAAGAGCTGTAGTTCATTCCCTAGACTCAGATATTTACTGAACCACACTACATTTTTCTCTGGCAGGTCTGAGAAATGTGGACAAATTACTTCTGGAGTTACAGTTTTTTGTAATCAAAATTACCCTGGTTACAAGGTTCCTTAACAATGACTGTAAAGCTAAGTGCGAGCTGGACTTCTATTGCATGTCTTATTTTCACATTCTTTAAAAGCTAAGTTGACCTTGGAAATGTGATTTCATGAATTCTTGGTAGGCTTCCAAAAATTTATGATTAAATTTATGACTTAAAAGCAGAAGTGATTTTCCTTCCTAGAACAATATTTTGCTGTCACTCTTTCTGTGGTGTATTTATATGTATATAATGCATTTTTGCTTATTTTCCTCGCTTAGCTACAGGAAAAAAAAAAAAGATGAAAATCTTAAATCATAACGGCTGCTGCTCAGAAAATCCATTTCATGCGGAGGAAATTGGAAAGGTGGCTGGCTACCTATTTATATTTATACGAAATTAGGTTTAAGGACATCAAAGGAAATACACCATATTGTGCACTTGTACACTGGAATGCATGGTATTTACTCATAGAATACAGTCAATTAAAACCAACCCATACAGGCAATGTATAGATGACCTCCCACTACGAGGGTTTTTGTTTCTGTGCAGATGCCAAAAAAAAAGCTGTACCTGTACGCAGAGCACATATTCAGTTGCAACCATGTGCTTGAAGATGACTGCAGATCTCAAGACACCATGAGGGTCCAGTGTAAACTCCTCCTCTTCATTGCCAGTGAGAATGGTGAAGGTAAAAGGGGGGCCATTGTGAAAAGAGTCTTTGTCTGTCACTACCAGCTGCAAAATGCTTGTGCCCACTGGTTTATTTTCCTTTACACATATACACAGCGTATAAAGAAAAGGATTAAAATGATATATATCACAATCATAAAATACCATGTTTCACTATTGAGAATATTCAACTGAATGCTCTTTGCCCAAGATGCCATTTCACAAATGCTGCTTACGTCCCATGGACAGGTAGCAGAGATGGAGGTACCCACCACATCTCCAGGGACCGATGAGCTCCGCCTGAATCTGATCAGGACTTACGAACCCTTCAGACTCACACCCTGAGCAAGGTGTGTAGAAGTGCAAATTCATCCCTGCTCAAGACTTTTTGAGGCCAGAGTACCTGGCGCAACAGGGATGAACGGTAAACTGCGTGACAGATGCTGAGCTTCCGCGAACAGAAACTTACCAAAGACAAATGTGTTTATACTTCCCTTTAAATAAGATCACTCAATACATCTTTTGCAGACAAATCATCAAAAGCTACTTAAGTGAAACCAAATGCATTTGTATTTTAAGAGTGAGAGACAGTTTTGATTTGCAGGATAAACTTACTTGAATTACAGCAGTATAATTAGCTGGAGTAAATACAGGGCTGTTATCATTCACATCAGAAATGTCCACGTTGACCGTCACAGATGAAGACAAAGGAGGGGTGCCACTGTCTCTTGCCTGAACAACTAATGAATAACCAGATATCTGCAAAAAGGTGAGAGCATTAGATCATTGTGAAAGCAGTCCTAAATTTTAACTCATGTTCTTTACACCCAGTGCACCACCTACCATACTCTAAGAAAAGCTGTTTGGCCTCATTACCTTCCCTGCCCTTAATATAACATTATCCTGTTTATTGTCACAGTGTGTCCCAACTTCTGTTTTATAAGGCTATCAATAAACATAACAGCTTCACTGAATTAAAATAACTGTATGAGATGATACATTCCTGAAACAAAGTGACAGACAAAAAATAAACGATGGATAATATCCAAACTCAGTCAGTACTACTGTAACTAACATTTTAATCTCTCCTAGGGATATGTGACCTGATTCTATTTATCTTACGGTTGGTTTCCAGGATTTTATATAAATTTCTTATTAAGAGTCAACTTCAGTTTGACACACAGTGTTTCTAGCAGGGTGCTGGAGTACCATGAAAAAAATTCAGGGGCAGTTGGCTTAAACACACTGGAAAACATTTGGGACTACTAGAGACAACAGTCTCTGTAGCAACAGGATATTATCCACCATTCAGCAGAAGATAAGGATTTTTTGAGCCTACTTGTTTGCAACAGACACAAACTAGTCAGCACAGTGTGGGCAGTTGAGTGCTCCACCCATGGGCCCTCTGCGCACATATGTGCCTGTGCGTGAGGTGTGAGTGTATGTGACAATTTGCAAAAGCTCTGTCTATGCACAGCTTATGGATGACAGTTTCATCTTATGAACTGCATCCTTATGTCGGCCTCCTTACATCTTACAACTGCTTTTTACTGTATATTGCTCCCTGCTCCTGGGAGCTGGAAAGCTGCTGAAACATCTGCCCAGGATTCCTTCTGTGGGGGTGCGAGCAAAGGGCAAAATGCACACCCGATAAAACAGCCCGCTCCAGTCTCTTGGTGCAGGGCTGGAGAGGGAAAAGGCATGTCCCTGCAGGGGGGGAAAATGTAATCTTGAAGGGTCTTTGTGGGGGTGGAAGGAAATCCAATGCCATTCGAAAAACAAAAGCCATTTGGGTTGGAGGGAGGAGTACAGGCTAAGTGATGAGACAAGGGGGCTCTTCCTGGATATGGGATCAACCTAAAGAACAAGAAAACAGTTTTTAGGGGGACCGTAGGGATGAAAAAGGCTGCGTTTTGATGGGGGCACAGAGACACAGCAGGGACGGAAAAATCCTGAACTATGGAAAGTTAAGAAACTGAGGCAGAGAATGAATCATTTTTTTTCTCTCTCAAGCTGTAATTCCTACTGCTAGCTAAAGACAAGACCGACAGTTTTGTGGGATCTTTCCCAAATTTTGTATGTGTTTGCTTTCATTTCAATGTCTCCCAGAAAGGCAGATGGCAAAAGTCATGGTTTCTATGTGATTACAGCTCTGGAAATTAGTTTTCTTAAACCACTGAAGTCCAGGAGTCATCACTGCCTTTGGAGATAGGCAGCAGAGGGGGCATCATGTATCATTTTTCCTGGAAGAGTCAGAAACACCTTTGTCTAGGGAATGTGCCACAGAAGCCAAGAAAAAGACAGTATCACAGCTTAAACTGAGGGAAACTTTGGAAAATGCAGATATAGCAGAGCTTGCATTAAACATGTACACGCATGTTTAATGGTGAAGGTGAACCTGTGTGTCTGTAGTTGCACATGACTGCACTGCAGAAATAATACCATATGAAGAAATCAAGCCTGCGCCATTTAAGAGAAATATATATTACAGCAAATTTGTAACATGCCCAGCCACTGTTACATGCCTGTCCTAGACAGTCTGCATTAAAGTCATTCTGCCACCAAACACTGACAATTTAATCCTACCTTTATGGTAATACAGAAAGGACATTTGCCACTTGTTGTAAGCATCAGCCCTTTGTCAGTGGACAGCTTTTCCAGCTGAACCTCCCATTTTGAGGACAGCAATCAGCTTCTCCAGTTTCGTGGATGCATGGCTCGGGGGCAGGAGGCATGGATTTCTTTATGTGTTTCAAGACTTTTGAAGGCAAGTAGCACTCTCCTGCCCTGCCAGTAACACAGGCAAGTGTATTTGTTTGGTTTTTTCCAAAAGCTGCTAATTGCTAGCTATGGCAAAATGGTGATAAATCACCCTGGATGAATAATCTAGTGAGCAAACAAAGCAGCAGAATCTGTTTAATGAAGCACTCTTTCACTTCTGGTGCAGCCTGGCCACTTCATAACATCACCTCCCCAGTGACATGCTTTGCAGAGCGCTAATTAGTGGCTGAGGTCTCAGCTCGGTGCTCAGTGCCACGATCTGGAGTATGTTGTAATCACGCTGTTGCACACACCACTGCACGTGTGTTCTTGCACACGCAGGAGAGAAGAGGCAGCTCATTAACACAGCAACAGCTGCCGGTGGCACCACAGGAGAAATCTAGGGTTGCTTTTTTCCCTGATCTGGTCTCAGCTGTTGTATTGGTGCAGGATGGGAATGCTAGCAGAGCAGTTGGCTTGTATATAGGATTGGGAATAGGGTCGGAGTGCGAAGAAGTGAAACAATATTAGAAAGACCTGTTGGAGCATCTTAGGCTGATTGTTGCAGAGTATAAAGAAGCTTCTTCAAAATAAGCTAGCAGTAGAGTTGAGATCAATGCACATCTGTAAGTGATTGTAAGTTAAGAAGTCCCACAAGTCTTACCCTTTCTCTATCCAATTTCTTTTTAACCTTCACGAGTCCCAAAACAGGATCAACTGAAAATTCATTGTCTTGATCCCCATTCACTATGGAAAAATGAATCTGGCCATTGGAAGGACTGTCCAGATCTTCTGCTATCAACTTTTTTGAGAGAAGAGTGAAAATTAGCAAACCAAATATTAAGCCATCTATATGATACATTAATTGCTCAACACCCCAAAAAGCAAGAGTTCATATTCCATCAGATTAGTTACATCTGAACTGCACATCTCTACAGCATCAAGCCAAGCACAAAGCCAATCAGTTTTTGACAGGATGTTTCCATTGGACTTATTCAGGATTCTAGCTGTAAAACATAGACAATATTTTAATCTTAATATTCTATATAACACTTTCCTTCTGGATCTACAAATTCCAAGATGAGAGTACTGTGAGGTCTGGGTAAGGCACACTGCATGCCAAACTACACAAATACTATGCACTATACACTGAAAAGCTGAATTCTGCCCTTCCAATAAAACCCACTTGCTTCTAGCTGACTTGTGAAAGGCAATGCCTTAAACATGTCATTGCTCTTTGATGGCACATTGGGATTAAAAAGAAACAGTCGCTACTACAACTATTTTCTTTTGGGGGCAACTGTCAGTGTTGGCTAGAGAATAATCTGGGTGATTCAAGATGCAGTAGTTATCATTATTAACCAGTGCAGCAGTATGTTATTAAAGGTCATGTGGCATGGGCTTCATCCCACCTAAAAGCCACCCATGGCCTCACTCACCATGATCACGGAATCACCGATGGCAGCGTCCTCGCTGATGACTGTGCTGTAGACTACCTGGCTGAATTTTGGTGCATTGTCATTAACATCTGTCACATTGACGTTCACAGTCGTAACGGCGCTCAGGGCTGGAGTACCTCCATCTTTTGCTTCCACTACTAAGTAGAAATCCTTACACGATTCATAATCCAAAGCTTCAAAAATGGAAATCACTCCTTTGAAGCAAGGGGGGGAGTGTCAACAGTCAGCAAAAACCACGTAATGCTATGGACTAAGGGATTTGACTATAGTAAACAGTACAGCATGCAATTTATCACCTTGGCACACATGCAAAATATGTTGTTCTAACTGTAACACTGCCTGATCCAGTAAAAATATTTGGTCAGGTTTCTACTGCCATTGTTTGATTAAAAAATGATGCCAATTGCACTTGGATTGCCTCTGCAGGAAGGACTTTCTCAGTCCATGAAGTAATGAATAGTTTCTCATGGATATAGCTTTTATTATATGAGTATCAAAGATAGAGAAGTGGGGTCATATCTACCTATTTGCCTGGGCTCGTGCACAAAGCCAGTGGGAGAACTGAATGCCGACTCTGGAAATCAGCCCTGACAAGTCAACAGAAATTCACTTCCAGGTAATTAACTGCTCATGAATTAAATACAAATGAATGGGGTATGAACACCTTTGAGAAATCAGTTGACTGTCACTTATGTGATTAAACAGGGACTTCCTCACTCAACTAGGTTTATAAATTTTGCGTTTCCTCACAATCAAAACTATGATTGTCTGTATCTCGACTCACTCCACACAAACAGCACCCCCCCAGGACAGAGATGATTTTTATGCAAGCCCTTCACTTGTTTCCCATGTACCCATAATCTTAAGAAAAAGGGGGGAGTGAGCTGTGCACACATTACTAGTGATGCCTTGGGCATACTGGGCATGGCAGGAAAGACTTAAAATCCTTAACCTCAGCAAGTCAAATCCTTTTCCATATGGACCCATCAGAAGCAGGGAGGTATGGGGCTTAAAGGTTGTTTAGTCCATCTGCTGCCCAACGCAGGTCAGTCAAACCTAATCATTCTTGAATGTACTCATCTGTAATGTTCTTATAAACCTCCAACAACATCAGTTTCCTAACCCTCTTAGGAAATGTGTTTCAGTACTTAACAATCACTACAGTTACGAATTTCTTCCTATCCTTTAACTGAAATAATCCAAATGCAATTTCAGCCTATTCACAATTTCTTTCCTCATGCATGGGAATGGAGAACATCCTCTTCGTATGCACTTTATACAGTCTTGAATGTTAACAGCATGTCTTCTCTTTTCTAACTTAAATACCCGCAATTCCTTCAGCTTTTCTTGTTAAACTACATCTTACAGACATCAGATCATTCTTCTTAATCTCTCCTGGGCTCTCTCTAAATGAATCCTACCTTCCAGCACGACTTGTTGGATGCAGGAGCCCTGAAGAGAAGCTTCCATGTGGCTAGCAGAGAGTTCCCACTGATAAATGGTGTGAAGGGCGTTATTTTTCAAGAGCTGATCAGGCATGCTATATCAGCACACGGCTATGTAGAAACTGAGCTCCTGCCTCAAAACTGATAATAATGGAGCTGTCACACATTAATGAATAATAAATAGTTTGAGTTTTTTTCCCCCGTGTGATTAAGCTTCATTATGGGGTTTTACTGATTTATCTTCTTGGATTCATTGTCAAATATGAAGTTAAGTATCGCTGTTTAGGTGTATTTATGTTTAAATTTTCTTAGCAATAATCAACATTATGAAGATAACAGACAACAGACAGTTATGGTAAGTCCCTTACATGTAAGGCAGTGGCCTCCACAGAATGGGGAGAGATTTTTGCACACACTAATATAAATGATACAATGCATCATTTTGAGATTTTCCAGGTTACTTGTTATTACAGCTGCACTTAAACAAGTGTTACCTTCAGCTTTCAAAACCAAGATTATTTTGCTTTGAAGCTCTGGTGGTAGATTTGTACTGGTCATCCTGAATGTTGTAAGAATAAGGGGATCCACTACAGGAAGCATAGAAGAGTCATAGCTTACTGTTGACAGATTAAAACCTCAGTAAGGATAAAGAATATATCCCACTGAGGAAATTCAAAGAAAATGAGCCATTTGCACCAAACAAAGTAGCTTTTCTTCTTATTTCATAAAAAGAAACAGCAGTATGTTTTCAAAATTTGTGATGCCTAAGCAAAAAAAAAAACCAACCCGAAACCATGGCTGAAATCAACTGTCAGACAACAGAAATCAGGAGCAACTTGTCAGTGAAGTTGCATACAGTTGTATAAATACCAATCACTCATTAGGGCTGACAGCTATGTGGTACTATTAGCACTGTCTGATGCTTGCTAAGGTCCAGACAGTTGAGGCTGTACTCAGCTGGTAACCAGGTTAACATTGAAAATGCTCATAACCGTAAGGGTTGCACTGTTTGGCTAATGGGTTGTCACATCTACATTGACTTCTACAGACATACTAATGGAGAAAAGTATTCTCCACTTCACCTGGGGCAGCTTAGTGTGACACTAATTTACATCACTCTCTAACCTAAAATTGTTTTATAACTGTGCAACTAATTCCACATTGACAAGGTCTGAGTCTCTGTTCTTGAAATTTTTTGGTCCAACAGCCTTCCCCAAAGCATTGATACTTTCCTGCTGCTTTCATTTAGCATTGCAAATAAGAGCCACTTTACAAACCTGTTTTTGAGTTAATCCTGAACTTCCCTTTCTCATTCCCCGATCTGATGAGATAGGCAATCTCAGCATTAGTACCAATGTCTTGGCTTGTAGCAAAAACAGAAAGGACCTCAGTGCCAGGTGAGGTGTCTTCAGGTACTGTAACAAGATAATCTCTTCTTTCAAACACAGGGGGGTTGTCATTGATGTCTAGCACTGTAATGGTAACGGTGGCAAATGAGGACAAGGTCAGCACAATGCTCTGATCTGAGGCCTTTACGCTGATGTTATAAGAAGACTGAAGCTCTCTATCAAGTGGATGCTCCAAAATAATGATTCCTGATGATCGGTCAACTGAGAAGTGACCATTTGCAGAGTCTACCAGGGAATAGGTAACTTTTCTGTTCACACCTGAAAGAGAAGCAAACGTGAAAATGACAAAGTGAAATAAAGAAAACAACATCTTCCTATCTAACAGAAATCCTAAGCAAAATCATTTCCAATGGAAGTGGAGCACATGGAGGTTGAGTGTCTGTGGGTACTGCATTGCTGAAAGTTTGGGAGACCAGGACATGCTCTTCCCACATGTCAAACCCCTGTGGCTAAGTTATGTTTCTTTCCTTATCATGATACTTTTTTAAAAGATCACTTTGCAGAACTGCTGTGCAATGAAACCTGAAAACAGAATCCAGATATGGTCCTTGCCCAGAAAAGCTTACAATTGAATTAGATGAGGCAGGCAGAATGCTGAAATAGGAAATGTCTCAGAGCACATCTTGAAGGAATGGAAATGTACGTAACAGAAAACCAAACCCATAAAAATACATCAGGTGGCACAGAATGTATTTGCTACCAGTGCTGCCTTCACTCCACTGTTGAGCAGCAAAATATTATCATTAAGATGATAGACAAAAGCTGCACCAAACAACTCCTGACAGTATATGGACATTTTAGAAAGGGAAGTCCCTTACTCCCCAAATCTGAGAGCAAAACTGAGTTGTATGAATGATATCCTGTGTTTTTCCTGCCTGTATTTCCCAATACATAACACCTATCCACCTGGCTGTTGAATATGCAGATCTATGTTAAGGTTGTTGTCAGTAATAAGGCCTGAGGGGAGGTTGGTTGCTTGCCTTGGTTGCTTGAGGCACTGCAGTGGGATAGCCACTTCAAATCTAATTAAAAGTGAACACAAATACAACCTAATTCAAATCCCTTGATGCTGGCTGATTTTGCAATTTGGTCCTGGGTGCTTCACTAAGAGCTTGTAACTAAAACACAAAGATCCACTAAAATGGAGAGTCTCTGTTTTTAACATCTCTCACTTGAGCATTTGCTGCCCTTTTTGTTGGAGAACAGACTTTACAAGTCTGACATTAATCAGACAAACAAAAGCTACCGATCCCTTCTAGGCATATTTTGTTAATTTAAAATTTGTGACAGTATTATTCTGCTTTCCAGCAGCAAAGCATTGTAGAAACGTCTGATCAAAAGCAGCACAAATTGCAGTTGTTTTCTGCTTGATGTAGCAGGAGTAAAGCATCCACACAAGGGGGAGCAGGGAGACTCTTTCTTCAATCACATCCACATAAAAGCTAGAGCAACTACAAAGTCCCAGACCCTACTTGGAGAGCATTAGGAATTACTGTTTGGCCTCTTCAGGGAATAAAGTTTTCGTTCAGTGCTTGAGACACCGAAGTATATTTCAAACGTTCAAATGTCTTTAAAATAAGGAAAATTTAAAATGGAGGAATTGCAATGAACCAGGTTCTTGGTTGTTTTTTGTTTTGTTTGTTTTTTTGTTTTGTTTGGGTTTTTGTGGTTTTTGTTGTTGTTGGTTGGTTGGTTTTTTGTTTTGTTGTTTGGTTTGGGTTTTGGTTGTTTTTTTTTTCTATCACAGAAGAATCTCTCTATTCACCATGTCATCTCTAATGTGAAAAACAGAAAGGCCCTCCTTCAGCAAAACAGGCAAAGCAGCTGAGGAGATGACTTCTGTGCTACAGACAAGGAATTGTCTACAACTACCTGAAAGGAGGTTGGAGCGAGGATGGGGACAGCCTCTTCTCCCTGGTGGCATGTGACAGGACCAGAGGGAATGGATGCAAGCTGCGCCAGGGGAGGTTTAGGCTGGGTATTAGGAAACATTTCTTCACCAAAAGTGTTCTCAAACATTGGAATGGTGTGCCCGGGGCAGTGGTGAAGTCGCCATCCCTGGATGCATTTAAACGGTGTGTGGACCTGGTGCTCAGAGACATGGTTTAGTGGTGAGCTTGCAGCGTTGGGTTAAAGGTTGGACTAGATGATCTTGAAGGTCTCTTCCAACCAAAGACATTCTGTGATTCTGTGAATCAAGCTCAGCTCACAAAATTAGCCAGACACTATTCATGTGTTGAAACACCTAGGCTCTGAATATCCTACAGATTTCTGGAGATCATGCTCACCTCTTCACTGAGCTTCTTTACTTATGCATCCAACTGCCCTGCCAGCTGACAAGCAACCAGACTGACAAAAGTGAAAAAAGGAGTGAAACCCCTTGGAAAGGGGAAGGTTTTGAGGGTCAGAACATCTAGAGGTGTGTCTACATTTCCAGGAGGAGAGGATCTCCTTCTATGAGAAATCCTCCCCAAACTTCCACTTGCAAAAAGGGACAGACTTGACCAGACCAATTAATAAGCTAGTAATTAGAATTGATCCCTGGGGATGTTGGAAAATAGGAATTTTGCCTGATTCAGAGCGTGCAGTTGAACACTCAACCTACAGCTTTATCTGTAAAGCTATTTAGTATTCTGTACTTGGGCTCTCTTGATGTCTGCATTTCTACACAGAATTAAATACTTCGCCAAAGTAGGCGCCTTAACACACACTTTCCATGCATATGTGTCTGTGTCTGCAGGACAACCTTAGTCTTGTTTGGGTTTTTCACTGGCACATCCCCCCTGTTTGATACTCACTATAGCATACCTGGGCACAAGACAGAAGATTCAGATATCACAATCTTTAAAAGCATAAACATTGAGAAAATAGATGGCCTACCCATAATTTGTGTCTTGAAACACCTCAATACTTCAGCAAGAGTATCTTGCAAGGGGAACTGGGGAGAGACAGAATTTGGTGCATGTGACACCACACAGCCTGAGTTTACATACAGAAAGTGATAACTCCAGTGACTGCAATCTGATTGATATATAATCCGACCACTCTCCTTGTATTCTACTTCCTAAAGGTGATGTCCATTAATTAACAAAATATGAATAACGTTTTTTTTTATAAAGTGATTGCTAGTGATCCTGCAATGGAAACAGTTCAGATACAGATTATGGTCTTCTGGTTGCTAACTCTAATATAAGAGATTTTTTTGGCAGAAATGGAAGGAGTTCCTCCTTGAACATGAATGCTTTTATTTTTCCTTCCTGGAAAACAAGAGAGGGATACAGGAATTCCAGAGATGTGGGTTATCTTGTACCAGTCTGGTTTGATGACAAAACCAGTTATTTTTCTCATGGGACCTGGAGGAAAAGCTCTTATAGGTGAAAACGCCATTTTATGCAAGGAGAGACAGAAGATCAGAGCAGAGGACCTCAGAGCTGGGACACTCACCGATACCAACCCTTGGAGGCTTTCAGCCTGAAAGCAGAGGCAGAGTAGAAGGAGAAATACAGAGGCAGACCTTGGCTGCCTGCTGACCTTCTCCCACAGTGGTTTGTGAGGCTGGAGTTTATTGCTTGCTTCTTGGGAGGAATATTAATTCAATGAAAAGCCGTGGCAAAACCAGCACTTTGGAGAAGGTATGTGTTATATCAATAGATGTTCCCAATCATCTTCCTGACCCAAGGCTCGAAACAAAATGGGCATAAGTCAAAGGTGAAGTAGGAGGTTATTTATACTGAAATCCAAAAATGCTTTGGTCTGGGGGTTACCATCTGCTGAGAGGGAAGCAGGGAAGCATTCACCAGTGTGTGTCAATGGCATCCCTGCCTTGGAGGTGATGGTAGATTCTGCTGTGATTATGGAGAAGGTGTTTTCTGTGCAAAGGAAACAACTGCTCCAGCACCATGGTTCCTGCACTGGTAAAGAGAGCAATCCTCCCACACTGCTTGCCCACAGCTGTTGGCAGACTAATGTTTGTAAACTGTGTTGTGTCTATTCACTTACATACGTTTCTGAGATTTCTAAGGCGCCAGTCATGAACATGAGCTATTTGAATATGGAAAGCTTTGCAGGAATTACTCTTACTATAAGAGGATTGTTGTGCTTTTTTTTTTAATAAAGGAATAAGCAAGCATATTTTCTATTTAAACTTGTATTAGCATACGGTAGAATATTGCCCTTTGCCAAAACTCTTGCGTGAGGAGCTTGTACAACATACAACTGTCTATTACCTCAAATGCCATCCTTCAAACAGGGATTTTTCTTGTTTTCTACTGTACTAGAACAAAGGGGCATGTATCGAAAGTCACATAATGACATCTTCTGTGTCATTACTACTTTAAATAGCAACAGGGAAATGAAGTAACTTCTCTTTATAATTTAAGGGTATCAAATTCCTTCTTGTCTGACTCAGAATCACAGAAAAATTTAGTTTGAAAAATACCTTTAAGATCATCAAATCCATCCACTAACCTAACTCTGCCAAGTCCACCAGTAGCCATGCCACTAAGCACCATATATACATGTCTCCTAAAATCTCCAGTGATGGTGACTCCACCACTTCCCTGGGCAGCCTGTTTCAGTGCCTCACAACCCTTATGGTGAAGAAATTTTTCCTAATGTCCAATCTAAACCTAAACCACCCCTGCTGCAACTTGAGGACATTTCCTCTTGTCCTATCACTTGCTACCTGGGAGAAGAGACCAACACCCACTTCTCTGCAACCCCCTTTCAGGCAGTTGTAGAGAGCAAGAAGGTCTCCCCTCAGCATCCTCTTCTTCAGGTTAAACAACCCCACTTGCCTCAGCCACTCCTTGTAAGACTTGTGCTCTAAACCATTCACCAGCTTCATTGTTTTTTAGACATGCTTCAGCACCTCAGTGTTTTTCTTGTAGTGAGGGTCCCAAAACTGAACACAGTATTCAAGATGCAGCTCAATTGGAAATGGTGATGTTACAACATGGTTTGATCCAGACTGACACCAATTCAAAGGCTGAACATTAACACAACAGGCGTGGTCCCCATGTGACTGAGTTTCTGCAGTGGGCATTACCTGCCAACTGCATCGCACACAAACTGATGTTTACACATATTAAAGACCATACATAGCATGTTTTTCCTTTCTGTTTTCATCTGTCACCCTGAACTCATTATCTAATGTGTTTCCCTCATTCTTGTTTATCTCTAGAAAATGATGCTTAACATTGTCATCTGCTCATTTTCATTTTGAAGAACTGCAGACAGAAAAATAATGGCAAGCATTAGAAATAAACAAACAAGAAGTAAAACAGGAAGCTGTCCAGAAAGAGCTGTAAAAAAAAAGTTATTTATCAATTTAGCAGTGATTTGCAAGCATGGCATCTGATTATTGTGCTTCCCATTGCCTGTGTCTTTCACGGTGTGACTATTAACACCAGCCTTTCCTGATTACCCAAATGTTAACCACAACACCAATTAATGAAAGTTAAAAGTCCACAACTTCATTAACAGCAGACAAGACAAAAGATGAATACTAAACCAGATTTCATAATACTCTACTCCATCATTTTCATATGAAAGAGAAAAATCTTGCCAAAAGTATTGTACAAGAATATATAGCCCCACAGGGAAAGATAGATCAAATGATTTTTACAACTTAAGCAGAAAATCTGGCCAGCTTCTATCCATAACACTGCTACTGAGACAGGCTTTCACTCCTTTCTATGGGGAAACGATAACATTAACTCCAAAGGCCTTTACTCACACCAGTGCTTCAGCAGAATGACGGTAGCATGGGATTAAAGCAGGGCCACAAAGGACATATATGAAGATAACCAACCCCTTACTGAAGGAAAATACTGCACAGAAATGTCAGGCAGAAGCTTTTAGTGGTATGATACCTTTCACAGGTGTCTAAAGCCCTGATTTCCATTTCAGCTGGGTGTTGTATCTTTGGTGGGAAGATGAGATCTGGATGGTTGGCTCACCCTCCCTCTTTTTTCTGGTACAGATTGACATAGCCCAAAGTACTGGCTTACACAGCTTGACATGAATACTCGTTTCCATCAGGGCTCCTGAGTGATTCACTTCTTTGTGGTGATCAGGTATAAGCTTGATTATTTTTCTGAAGTGGAAAAGGCCATTTTAGATAGACCTGATTTAGGGTTACACACTGCAGATGACAACTTTGGGCAATGTAGCCTGAAGCAATGGAATGCTCATATAGATATATTTAAAATATATATGCATATATATATATGTACAGACACACATACATATTTCAACAATCTAGTTTAATTACAGGGCTTATTCAGTCAACATAATGCAAGAGGTACAATTTTCCTTGTCTAGTTCTCTGCCTCCATATTGTTAAGAATGTCTTGGAAATCTCAAAATTAAAGACATTAATAGATACGACAGGGTATAAATATAGCAGGAATTTTGTGAGGTCAGGTAATTTATCCCTGCACAAAGAAAGGATAGATGCAATTTATCCCCAAACAGGGGTCTATCCTTTGATAGTAAACTTGCATAACCTCCTTGGATAACACACCCCAGTACCCCACTTTTCTTACAACTGAAAGTCTTGTTCTGCTTCCCCCCCGCCCTCCCCCAAGACCGAATAAAAATAATGAAAGACAAGGGGGAAAAAAAGAACAAAGGTTAACTTCTTTCCTCAGAGCTACTTCTTTGAAATCGGAAGACTGTTATACTTTATCATCTCAGTCTTCTTTTCCCTGGCATCCCCTCTTGTCTATTTTAATATTTCCTGGTAACACACATTTTCCAGACCTGTGATCTTTCTTGTAAATCTCCAGGTAGCCTACATCTTCCTTGAAGTGCTGTACCCAAAACCTGACACAATCTTTCAGGTCAGAATCTGCCAACACCAAGTGAAAATAAAGAACTACTTCTGATTTCCAGCATTACTCTTGTTTACCCATCTCATTAAATTATTTGCCTTTTCACACCAGTATTTCATCCTGAGATTCACCATGATACAGCTTGTACTTCTCCGTAGTTCTGCTGCCCAGTAAGTCATTACCTAGCCCATACTAGTGCACTTAGTTATTCTTATCTAATTCAGGATTTCACATTTATATTGATGACTTAGACTTGTAGGTGTCCTCAGGACTGCTCACTGTGCCTACTCACTACACGGGGAGTGGACTACATGACCTTTAAAGGTCAAAATCCCAAAGCATTCTATCATTCTATGACTGGCCAGCCCATTGGAGACTCTGAGGCATTGCCCTCCCACTCTCCATATGAAACAGAAGTATAATGGTAAGGACACCTCTCCAGGAAGGAGGAGTACAAGGGTACATTGCCATAGACGTAATACTTTCCACTGAATAAGCCCCTAGGGAACAGATCCCAGTACCCAATCACCCACCAGGCTACAGAGGAATTCTCTTCTTTTTTTTTTCCTTTTTTTTTTTTTTTTTTTTAATTTCTAGCTGATTCCTGAATGCTTTATCAAAACACTGGAAAGGACCCCCTACTTCAACCACAACCACTTACTTACGCAATATTGTTTAGAATAGCTGCAGAAAAAGGAATTAATAATTCAAGTATTCCATATCCTGCATTAGTGCACTAACCTCTGGACTATTTTAGAAGTCAGTGAGGCAAAGACATGGGATATAAGAAGCTTCATGTATGTTTTGAAGAGAATGAACGATCCTCTGAAAAGTATCATACAGTATTTATTTCATAAAAACCCAAACTATGCAGAAATATCACCTAGCTAGTGCTGATATTGCTGAAGTTTGCTACCTCTTAGCTGGTTACCTGTTAGTTGTTGGGTTCTTCTGTCTTATTATCTGTCACTCTTCTTATTCATGTTTCAATTCTTGCTTTCTTCTTTTTCAGATTGTTAATGCCTCAAAAGTTTCTAGATCCATTTTAAAGGATCTGCCCAAAAAAACCAAACATGCAATGCAGAGGTTTGCTGCATATGGGCTTTGCCAGTAAATCACAGAATCACAGAATGATAGGGGCTGGAAGGAACGCCAAAATCAATACCCACTTCAGCATTTCTATTATTTTGTTACTTGCCATTATACCTAATTTAGAGAACTGCTCTTTAACCAAGCTGTGACTATCTTGCACTCCTCTCTGACACTTCTGCAATCTCACCTGGCAGCACTTTACCCTTCCCCAAGGCTAGCTGTGTGGCCCAGCTGCATGTGCAACAGGCTCAATTGCTGTCATGGTTTAGGGTCAGAGCAGTGCCTTAGACCTATAACAGATGCTCTCTGTTAACCCCCCTTCCTCTGCAGAGGGGAAGAGAAAGGGAATAAGGGAGAGAAACTTGGCAATTAGAAAAGGAAACTAGAACAGCTTTAATGGAAATTATAATAATAATGAAAATGGAATATATACAAATACATACAAAACCAGTATCAAACCCAGCCCCCTGATGGTAAATACATCACCGTCACCACTGATGCTGTGGAGCAGGCACCGGGGGAGTCCCAGACTGGGCCCAGCAGCAGACAGGAGCTGTGTTCAGGAGCTGGATTCTGGCACTGGGTTCAGGAACACACAGATCGGGATTGAAGGCAGAACGGACAGAGGCCTCCTCAGATGCTCTGAGGAAGGAACCGAAAGAAGACCCAAGCCAAGCCAAGCAAAGTTGGCAAGGCAGTCCAAGAGGGGAGAGGAGCCACACAGACCCTTTGGCTCCCTCAGCTTTATACTGAATATGACATCTATGGACTGGAATCCCTCATTGGTCAGTTTGGGGTCACCTATCCTGTCCGTTCCTCCCTGCAGGTGCAGCCTTTCACCTTTTGCACCCCCCAATGTGATACACAAGATCCAGCAGTGGCCTTGGTCTGCACACCAATCCTTGGTAGTAATTCTAAACATGAGGTGTTATCACTGCTAGAAGCAGCCACTGTGAGAACAGGGTGCTGACTTCAGACAGTGCAGTTAGTTAGAAGAACTGAGCTGAAAAAGTAATTTACTAAACAGAATTAATTCTCTTCTCACTCAAACAAGGACAACAGAGCAAGCCCTGAATAAACTGGATATACAAACAGGGACATGGTTAATTTTGGCAGAGTCTGAATATCTTCTACAGATGCTCAGAGGGGTTAACTGCTTTTCCTCACAAGGAGGACAGACATTTGCATGGCTGCTCTTCATTCTACCAAAGCTGGTAGGCTTTTCTTACTGCCAGGCTGGGCACCATGCTCTCTATTAGGTTTATTATTTCCTGAAAAGGGAAAAGGAAGGGAAACATTTCTATAAATAGCATCAAAACAGCAGGGATCCAGGCTCTTTAACAGGTTATAGTCATACTTACTTTTCATGAGAAACGGGTATTGTGGCATCTTGAATGACTGCCAGGTTCAGAAAGGGAAACTCATCTCTAGAGCATGAAATAGCATTGAGGAAAGCAACCTTCTAGAGATGAAACATCAGATTTACTTAAAAAGAAAATAAGTCATTCAGTCCAAACCATAATGATAACATCATTATATAGTGCAAAACACTTGCACCATCACTGCAGTCTGTGAGGCCTGTGACATTTTTTTTTTAAATTCCTGATAGAATTTAGATGAGAGAAAGCAGAATTAAAACCAGATGTAAACAGTTACAGTGAGACATGGGAACACTGTGGTGATGTATCTGCAAACATACCTGTCTAGACCTCTCAGCATCTAATGTCCAGAAGCACCTCAGCTTTCTGGCCAAAGTTACACTGCTGAGCAGCTCAGGTTCAAGATCCAGTGAGAAAGCTAGAAGCTGCTTTAGCCCTCACTTCCAAGCACATGGCCTAATTTTAAACTGAGATCTTATCCTAAGACTTTGGCAAGTGTTGTAACCAGCAAAATCTTTTATGACAGACCTATGGCTTCCTTAAAACAGCCAAGTTTTAACAGAAAGGAATGTTTTGCAATGCTCAGATCAGACTACTTGACTTTAGGGAGAGGTCGAGAGATATGACATCATGAGGGACAGTATATTACTGCAGCCCTAAGCAAAGTGTTCTTGTAGAAAGTGTTTCCATTTAAATCCCTTCAGCAATCTAGTCTTATGTCCTGGGATCACACAGATTGTTTTCCAACCTAGCACATTTTAAGATACATACACAGATCATTTGATTGCACCAGGAGGATGGCTGCCTTTAATACATCTCCCAAGCGACTGATCTGTGCTTCAGAACCACAACAAAATTTAAAAAAAAGTAGTATGTTCTGTGTATTATAAACCAAGGTCAAACCCTCTGCTTTTACTCTGAAGGTTAGGTAGTGGTAATTGTTTCAAAACAAACAAGAGACACTTCTTCATGCATTGCTCATCTCAAATATAGATCTCATGGTTGTGGGATATTGCCTGAAATATGGACTTACATGAATTTCAGCAGCAATTAGACACCTTCACAAAAAAAAAGATCCACCAAGGTTTAAAAAAAAAAACCCTAAAGCAAAACCAAAACCAGCAAAGACTATGTTTGTTATAGTAAATAAAAAAACTGTGGACCATACCTTAGCTCTCAGCACAACCAGCATGGTATAGCTAAACTCTATTCCCCACAGAAATCTTGTCCATACTATGGGCTGTCAGCAGCCCCTCCCTGGAAGATCCTCTAGTCTGGGGCAGGGGCCCAAACAGTGTCAGGGAGAATGCTAACAATTTACCACTGAGCATGATTATGATGCAGTCTCAAACCACTGTTCTGGCCCTATTTAATTAATAGTAAACATGCAGTCAGAAACCCCTCTAGTTGAAGAACGGTGGGTGAACTAACCAGGGTGTCCTCCGTGCTTACCCTGGACAGTCTCAGTGACTTGCTTATGCTGCTGAAGGCAAGACAGTGGGCTAGACAAACTTGTGACCTGACACAGTACTATCCCTCTTTGTGTTCCACCACTAATAATTTCCTTTTGAGTTAGGTTTTTTTACTGTGTTGTTTATTTTGGCTTTCTCTCTGCTCAGTGACGGAGATTGTTGGTTCTGACCAGCGGATTGTTGGGATTGTGATTCAGATATTCTTCACTCTGGGAATGATGATTCTCCCTGGAATTGCGTACTTGGTTCCCACCTGGCAGGGGTTGCAGCTGGCCATTTCACTGCCCAACTTCCTCTTCTTATTCTACTACTGGTAATGTTGCAGTCATTGATCTTGTCATTATTGCTATTGTTATTCAAGCACCTTGAGATTCCCTCTGTGGTCACAAATCTCCAGTGCGCAAGATGTTAGGTTAGGAAGAAGATACTTGCATATTGTTGATTTTTTCACTTTTAATTTCTTTTAGTGAATTGCAGACATACATTACTTTCCTTTGCCTGCCCAGGGTTTCCCTCTCTTGTCAGACACAGCTGGCCCTTCACAGAACCCTGCTCTGCTCCTGCTTAGCCCAGGGGCTGTTTATCTAGTCAACTTGACCAAAGTTTGCTTTTCCTATTAGTCATGGGACCCCACCTTTACCTCTCATTATGTACTCAGTTCTACAGGTCCCATGAGTTGGGCAATACAGCTAGTGAGAAAGCAGGGAACTGTGCTGTGGTGAATGTCTGTCAGCCATCCTGTGGGCTGAATCCAAAGAAACTAAGCCACATACCCTCTTCCTGCACAATGTTACCTTAAATATTGCCTTTTGTGAACTTTTGTGATTGCGAATCATCTTAACCCTAGGCTAGCAGAAACTGAAACACCCATCAGTAGTATTGCTTTGTATTCAATTTATGAAATATGTATACATTTGAGCGTGTGTGTGTCTATCTTATAATGGTACAGCTAGAAGTTTCCTGATCTGCCTGTACTTGGTACTACAAGTGTTCAGCGTTGACTTTCGTTGGTCCTTGATGTTCTACAGGCACCTGGTTTGCTAGTTGGTTATCATACTTTTGACATCCATTGAATAGCTAAATTTCTTATTTTTCAGCTTTGCAAAGTATGGATGTAGTCTATTTTCTTCTCTTTTTTTTTTTTTTTTTTGCCTACAAGGATCAGATATTTTACAGGAGATTAACTGGAAAAGCAGTCCATAAAAGAGTTTCTGTATCCCAAAGACTTGAAAAATCAATGTGTTGTAAGATAACAGAGGCAAAAAGCAAAGGACTTTGGTTTACTGATGATGTTAAAGGGCAAACCCCTTACATATGACTTCTCTGTTTTTACAGGTTGGTTCCTGAATCTCCACGATGGCTCCTGACACGCAAAAAGGGAGAGAAGGCATTAAAAATCATGCACAACATTGCAAAACACAATGGGAAATATCTCTCACCACATTACTCAGAGGTACTGTCATCTATCTGAGATAGAGGTTTTTTTCTAAACTTAATCTTTTGAATGTTCACTTGTGTTAAAATGCATTTTCTTTATGTGATAGACAAGACTCTTGGAGAGTTGCATCAGGACAGGAATGTCAGTCCCACACCTACTTTGTTAATTGCAAGAGGGTAAAAGTGGCTGGAAAGACAGGGGCTGAAAATAAGAAATTTGCAAAACAATGAATCAGGCCTTTCATTTACAACTCTCCTACCTTAAAATTTGTAGAAAATATCAGAAACCAGCCTGAGGACCAATGGTATTTCACAGCTGATGGCATTTTAGCTGACAGAGTGAGTGTAGACAGCAGTATTAATTTTCCTGGCTCCTTTGCTAGAACTTCCTTTTACAATTCAAAAGGAAGACGATGTAGAAAACTGGAATTTAAGTATAAATTTGCTTTTGCTGCAAGAAGGGGAAAATAAGTAAGTAAGTAAATAAATAAATAGGGACAGCTTTGGCAAGGTGAAGTTCACAGAGCGAGTTCCACAGAGAAGCTGGGCCTTAACCTATACTATGCCTCTTAGGATATATGACTCTGGACTAATGTTTTTTGTAAAAGCAAAGCCAAGAGTATCAGCAGAGGTAACTATGCTGAAACATGTACTTCCACAGCCAGCTGCTTTATTCATAAGCAACTTGTTCAAGCACCATAACATTGTTATAATGGCGTTTCTCTAATCTTTATGTTGCTCAAAGGAGCACACAAAGGTCAATGATGGGGAGGGAAGTTTGTCAGGGGAAAATGTTATTTGTAACTTTCTTGGTTGAGAAGTGGGATATACCGGATGAGACTGTTCTACATTAGTGAAGCAACATGACAGAAGGAGTTTCGATGAGAAGTAACAAGCTAGGCCAGCAATTAGTGAGACATTTTTCTCACTAATTTATCATCTTATGCAACTGGAGTACTGCAAAAAGATTGACTAATGAGAGAGAAAAGGGTAACTCTGTTGATGTCAATGACCAGTTGGAGTGCATGGAGCTCCTCCTGGGTGTGGATGGGGAGCTGACCAAGAGCTTATGGGTCAGGATAAAAAGGGAGGGCAGGGACAAGTGACCTTATATTATAGTAGAGGTCTGCTACCACCCAAGGCAAAGAAAGCAAAGGCGGGGACTGGGAAGATGAATAACCACCCATTGTAGAAGAGTATCAGGACTGAGACCATCTAAGGAACATGAAGGTACACAAGTCCATGGGACCTGATAAGATGCATCCACAGGTCCTGAGGGAACTGGCAGATGTAGTGGCTAAGCCACTATCCATCATATTTGAGAAGTCATGGCAGACTGGTGAAGTTCCCACTTATTGGAAAAGAGGAAATACAACCCCCATTTTTAAGAAGGGGAAAAGGAATACCTGGGGAACTACAGACCAGTTAGTCTTATCCTTGTGCCCAGCAAGATCATGGAGCAGATCCTCCTGGAAAATATGCTAGGGCACATGGAAAATGAGGAGGTGATTTGCAACAGGTAACATGACTTCACTAAGGTTAAATTGGCCTGACAAATTTGGCGGCCTTCTATGACAGGGTTACAGTGTTGGTGGATAAGAGAAGAGAAACAGACATCATTTACCTGGACTTGTGCAAAACATTTGACACCATCCCATACAACATCTTTGTCTCTAAACTGGGGAGGAGACATGGATTTGATACATGGACCACTCAGGACAGTGTTGAATGACAAGCTGTGTGGTGCAGTGAACATGCTGGAGGGAGGGGATGCCATCCGGGGGTACCTTGAAGGTCAGGTGCAAGATCCTGCACCTGGGTTGGGGCAATCCCAATCACAAATACATGTTGGACGATGAATGGATTGAGAGTAGCCCTGTGGAGAAGGACCTGGGGGTGTTAGAGGGTGAAAAACAGAGTATGACCTACCAGTGTGTACTTGCAGCCCAGAAGGCCAACCATATCCTGGGCTGCATCAGAATATGTGTGGCCAGCAGGTTGAGGGAGGTGATTCTTCCCCCCCCCCTACTCTGCTCTTCTGAGTCCTCATCTGGAGTGTTGCATCCAGCTCTGGAGGTTCCAACGCAAGAAGAACATGGACCTGTTGGAGTCCAGAGGAGTGCCACAAAGATAATCAGGGTGCTGGAACACCTCCCTTATAAAGACAGGCTGAGAGAGTTGTTCCTGGAGAAGAGAAGGCTCTGGGGAGACTTTATAGAAATCTTCCAGCACTTAAAGGGGGTCCACAGGAAAGATAGGGAGGGACTCTTTACACAGGGAGTGTAGCCACAGAACAAAGGGAAATGACTTTAAATTGAAAGTGGCTAGATTTCAGTTAGGTATAACTATCTTCTTCACTGTGAGGATGGTGAGACGCTGGAACAGGTTGCCCTGAGAGGTTGTAGATGCCCCTTCCTGGAAGTGTGTAAGATCAGGTTGGATGGGGCTTTGAGCAACTTGATCTAGTGGAAGGTGTCTCTGCCTGTGGCAGGGGTATTGGAACTAGATGATCTTTAAGGTCCTTTTGAACCCAAATCATTCTATGATCCTATGATTCTATGATTCTATGATTCTATGATATATTGTCCTTGGCTGGGACATATACACTGGTGAGGTTCCCCCATCTCGGTCAGCATTAAAGTGTGGCCTGAGACATGTAGCAGTAAGGTTTTGATGCTGAGGTGGTTCCCCTTCCATGTTTAGCCCTGTCTTCCTACACCCTCTTGCCCTCTCTAAACATCAACATTTTCAAAGCATCACATCAAAATGGAATGTATGTCTTTCCTTGTTTTTTGTTTTAAGTTGCAGCTACTTTTTTTTGGAAGTGTCCCTGCTCATGACCATAAACCACTCACAGCTGCAGCAGATTAACCTCCACACACACAGATTTATGCTGGATCTGTTCCTGGGACCTTTTTAATATACAATATCTGTCATCCTTGGTGCTGTGCCCAGAGGAAATAGAGCATCTCCAGGAAGCACGTTAGTTGTGGATCAAGCGTGTTTCTCACATTAATTCATGTCAGACTTCTCTTTCACGAAACAACGCCAGAAATTCTGGCAAAATGCTGCAGTTGTGGAGGAACAGGGAGAAGTAAGAGGCGTTATCCATCAACGCATTTTGGCATTTTCTGACACATCTGTAATAACTTCACTGGCGAAGTCCCTTATGTGGCTCGGGCCATAGCAGCCTTGCCTTTTTACTGTCATGCAGAAACCACAGATGACCTTTGTATGAAAACAGATAAACATTTGCTTCTTTTGCTCGGTGAGTTACGACACTGGTACACTTCAGCTCCATACAGAACTCATTAAGTTAATAGTGAATTACAAACTCTTTATTTGCAGTTGCTCATAATTATCCTAGCATGTGTTTTTTTCAAGCTAAGTTTTTAATTCTTGGTCTCTGTCCAAAAGCAGAATGGACTGCAACCAGCTGAGTAACAGCTACTTCTTGAGAGAGCTGTGGATCAAAAACCCCTCTGCCTTTATATATTTTTCCATATATCTACTATATATACATATCCAGACATATATATTTCTAGTATATATTAGCTTACATACATACGTATTATAAACGTGCATAGGTGTACTGTCCTTTGCAGAGTTAAGCATGTGCAGAACTATATGTCTGTGCTATGAGGAATCATTAAAATTTATTGCAGAAAAAGTGATATGTAATTTTGCTGAGATATAAAAATGTCACGGAAGGTAGTTATAAAACTTCCTACAGAATTTTCAGATAGTGAACCTTTGGAAACATGGACTCTGTCATTGAATTCTTGCCTGTACTGGAGTGAATAGCATAGCTGCCCTTGACTTCAAAGAACAAAAAGAGGATTTTTTTTCCCTACAAAAAGTTGACTTTGCACAGTGGTATTTTTCCTCACCCACCAAAAAGTGCTCAGTCATGCTTGGAGTTATTATGACTTTATTAAGACAAAAAAAAAAAAAAAAAAAATGATAGCACCCAAGCTGGATTTCTTTTTAGTCCTTTGGAAATCTAAAACCATATTTGCACAGTCACAACTGATGGCTGGTAGCCTGCTCTTATAAACACAGTCATGGCAGCTTTATAACTATAATATGAGAGAGTCCAAGGGGAGTGCAGAAACCCAGCAACCTCTGCTGGCCCCACAAAGGGCTCTGGCATGCAGCAGAAGTGGCAGTGCTGTGAATAAAGCTTCTGGCTCTGGTTACAGAAGGAAAACAAGAGGCAGTAGAAAGGAAGTTCAAACAAATGCAGAGTTTCTCTGTCCACTTACAAAGTTTTGTGTTACTCAGTTATCAAAAAGTCATGTGTAAATACTTCCAGTCAAATCTCCCCGAAAAATATCTGTGCTACCTTATGACATGAAAAAAAAATACAGGGTGAAAGTTTTGGGCATAGCCCTGGCTGAGCTGATGAGACCTTCGGGCAACACCTTTGCCTTTAATCTGTGTTCTCTCATGGATCGGCATGTTCCCGTCTGCTTCTCCATCCTTTCACCCATTTCTCCTCATTGGCTGGGATTGTTTCCTTGGGCTCCTGTGCCTGCGTGGACAGTGGGTGCTGTGGTGGTAGAGGAGTTTAGTCCTCCTCTGAGGACAGGGATAATAACTGAGAGTCAAAGCAGCCAGGCTTCCTGAAATCCTTCTAAAATAAAGGCACAGCAGGTTTAATCCCATGTTTCCCACAGCCGCTTTGAGAGTTGATGACAATCCCGGTTGTGGCTGCCAGTTCTTGGGCGGTCTCACAGTTTGTCCCTGCCTAAAACTACCTTCTCTTCCTCAGCTTCCTCACCTATCAAATGAACATATGAACAAAAGGGTTGCCCCCTTACTTGGGCTTCACAGTTAAAAACAGCCTCCATCAATGTACCTAATCGCTTTTTCGCCCTGAAAATAGTCTGGTTCACACACAATATCCTACAGCAATGAACTCCAAAGTGTAAACACAGACTGTGTGAAATCCTGTCCTTTTTTGTTATTATTAAACCTTCTAACTAACAATTTCATTGAATGTCTCTTTGTAACTGTATTGGAGGAAGCTGTGAACAGATTTACTATACTTTGTAGGTGGTACAAGGGCCATTAATTCATACTTTCCAGGATTTTTTCCTTCCAGGGTAAAAGCCATGTTCAGCACAGTCCTTATGTATTTTAAGACCCTCTGAATTTCACCAGCTGAATGTTATCTAGCACTCAAGTGCCTTCACAGGTCTTCTCTCTCTCTCTCACTCTTCTTTTCTTCCTGATGCCCAGCTGTGCCACCAGCCATATTCCCAAGCCCATTGCTTGCTGCTCCCCACTTCTCTCCCTGCTTCCCTCAGCCTATTGCTTTGCCCTTCCTGCCACAATCTCCTCCTGTCTGTCACCTCTGGCAGAAAGCAGCTTTGCTACCAGTGACCCTGACATGACAAGAACCTCTTATTGCTTTCCCAGAAGTCCCAGGTCAACCTCTCTCAGTTTCCAGAGGGGAAATAACTTTTCCACTCTCAAGACTGGGGATTTTTTTCATTACTTTTGCATGGTCATCATTAAGGAAATATGTCCAGATATGCCCAGTTACAAGCTATTTCCCATATACTGCACACTTCTCTGTAGTCCTAAAAGAGCAAACTGGCTTATCAGCACCTTTGCTCAATGGATTGGAAAGTTTCTGAGCACTACGTTTACTCTGCCTCAGTGCCTGCCTGACCCCCAACAGCTGACTATTGCTCACTTTTCTCCTCAGATAACTATTAGCAATGAGGAGGTCAGCAACCCCTCCTTTTTCGACCTGGTGAGGACTCCTCAGATGAGGAAGAACACGCTCATCCTGATGTATGCCTGGTGAGTGCCTATGTTTGTCCAGCTCATTCCCAGGGCTGTGGGTGTCGAAGAAAAATTCCCTTGTGACTTTTAGGGTCTTTCCAGATGCTTGCCATCATTTGTTTAGCTTTCAACACTCTTTTTCCTTTGCTGTTTAGGTTCACAAGTGCCCTGATCTACCAAGGGCTTGTCATGCGCCTAGGAATTGTTGGAGGAAACCTCTACCTAGATTTCTTCATCTCAGGAGCTGTGGAGCTGCCTGCTGCTCTCCTAATTTTAGTGACAATTGATCGCATTGGCCGGCGCCTTCCCTTTGCAATAAGCAGCATTGTGGCGGGAATTGCATGCCTCATTACTGCCTTTTTGCCAGAAGGTAATTCCCTTTCTAACATCAGGCTCTTTTGTCAATGACTTCTCTCTGAAATCCCTTAAGCAAGGATGGCAGGCCACATAAAGCTGTAGATAAAATTGTCTGGTGATGCAAGCAGCACTGCAGTCATGGAACAACATACCTTATGTGCTTATAGGTTTGTCCCAGGGCATGTAATGGGGGGTGAGCAAGAGCTGGGTATAGTCTTAGTAAAAAACATGTATAAACACCCTGTACTGCTTTTGAAACCAAATGTAAGGGAAAAGTATACAAACATAAATGGAAAATACAACCCCTGACTTGAAAGACACTTAATGATGTAAGAAATCAATGATTTAGCTGAGGCAGATTGGTGGTCTTCCCATTTGCAAATAAAATAATGCAAACCACAACACAATGTAGAGGCTGTAACAGACAACATGGAGATTGTTGCCCTGCCCTCACCCTCCCAGGGGCTGGGATGATCTGAAGGGGTTGGTGAAAAGATACAGCTTTTGATGAAGTAATTTTTTACATGTTTTCAAGGACAACTAAAAGGTCTGATATTGCACACAGGCTTCTGTGTGGGGTTTTTTTTCATCCCTAAGGAAATATTTTGAGCTACTCTGGAGTGAATGTTACCATATCAGCATGCTTTGCCCTAGTGGAACTGGGGACTGGCAGCTGAATGGACATTAGAGAGGCTTGTTCATCCCCAGGGATGTTTCTGTGAAAGTAAGGGACAGTGCTGACTAGCCTTAAAGGCTTTAGTTCCCAGAGTTACATTGTGGGGCAATAGATTTCCTAGAGAAGAGCCACAAGAAGCCACTTCAAGAGTATGATGTGACCATGGATACACACAGGTTTGTGGTGAGTGCAAAATGAAATCCTTCAAAGAGGTGTGTTAGTTCACCTCCATCTCAGTTAAACAGATTCCTCCAAAAGTACTTAAAATTGATATTGTATACTTGAGGAGCTTGAGGAGAGGGAAGATCAAGTCTGTTCCTAGTGGCAGCACTGGTGGTTGTGCAATTGTGCCCTGGGATCATGTTGTCATCACTTGTCTGAATACATGAATTTGACCACTGAAGCCCATGAAGACTGCTGTCCTGGTGGATTTTCCCTATGTCTCCACTTCTGTGTGCCTCTCAGAAGAGCCACCACACAGCTAGTGGATGTTGCTCCTGTGGCAGCTCCACCTACTCAGGGGACAGCAATTCAGGCACAGAGGGCCTGGTCACCACAACATCTGCTGGCTTTGCCAGCCTCCTTTTCCATCTGTTAAAAAAAATTGGACAAAAGGGACTGGGGATTGTTGATTGCCTGGAGCTAGGGCAGTGGCAGGAGGAGGAAACAAAGAGTGACATTGAGAAATTACTCCTGCAAGGCACCTACCTCCAGCACCTTCATATATTTTGGGCCACACCATATGCTGAGCATAGTACAGCAGATCTGGTGTTAGATCAGGACCATCATGTGGCACTGGTATGGGATAACTAAGGAGGGAAAGCAGTGGCCTGAGGCCAGCAGAATGTTGCCACCAGCCTGCTCTCAGTAGTGGTTAAGCGCTGAAAGAGACTCTGCCCACTCGAGTACAGGGGAGCCTGAGGACTAAGATACTCATAGACTGGACATTTGAGGTCCAAGTCCTGCTTTCAAGAAAAGTCTGTTTATACATATGGAAAAAGTTGCAGTGGCAGCTTGGGAGAGCTCCATCACACGAGGGTGCTCACACAGTTCAAGTCCCCTGGCAGAGGCAGGAGGCACACAGACGTCACTTTCACCTCAGGAGTCTGAGGGACTGAAGGGGTGCCAAGGAGACAATGTGAATTTCTTTTTTGTTCTTTCTAGCCTTTGCTTTTCTTATAAGTGTTTGAAAACATAACTTTTCAGGGCAAAGGCAGTGTCTTGCAACCTAGGATGAAATCTGATGGGGGTTTGTTTGGTTGTTTTGGAAGGGAAATAACCCCAAGCATCTAACTTTTTTTTTTGTTCAGAGCAAACTGAAATGTTTTCTTGTTCTTCCTATTGAGGTTTTGAGAAAACACAATCACTGCCAAAGCCTTCTCCAGTGGCAAAGCTCCCCTGCATGCCAAGTTCAGGCTTGTTTTACTTGCCTCCTCTCTGCCCATACAGGAGGATGTCCTCTCCCAAGGGCATTGCACAAGTGTTCATTGCATTCCTTGTGATGCTCCTCCAGTGGCCACTGGCTCTCCAGAGGGGACACTTGAACTACTTAGGGTTTGCACATAGAGAGATGGGATGGCTTTGCCCTGCAGTGTGGAGGTGACTATTGCACACCCTGCTAATGTGTAAGGGCTTCCCACTGATGCATCCAGAGCTCAAGAGGAGCTGGGAGAGCTGGGCAGAGCCTCTGGGACAATGTAAGGTTCCTGGCCCACTCATGTCAGCTAAAATGAGAAGCACTAACAAAGGGGGAGGATTGCTAGGAGTAGCATTATTAGGAGTGTGTCTAACGTGCAATGGCTAGACAAATTATGGAATGTTGTTGCTCTAAGGAGGATTGTTTTACTGTAGCATCCCTGGAGGTATTTAAAAGATGTGTAGATGTTGCACTTAGGGACATGGTTTGGTGGTGGACTTGGCAGAGTTAGGTTTGTGGTTGGACTCTATGATCTCAAAGTTCTTTTCCAATCTAAATAATTCTGTGATTCTATTTACCTTTAGACTTAGCTCCTTCATGGTCAAAAGGCTGTGGGAGGTGACTCAGCAGTGTTTCTTAAGCATAGCATCCCTATATAAATAGATGGTCCTTTCCAGAACACAATTTGGACGTGGTCATGGAAGCTTGTCATGTTAATTCTTACCACCCGTGCTGCTACGCCCCACCAGCATCTTGAATCAATGAAATAGAAGTGATTTCTGATTCTCCAAAGCAGCCTCACATGATGTTGGAAAGAAATGAATGCCAGTATAGATTGACATGTACAATGGTTGCCTTTCAGTCTGATTTGCACTGATCCAGTGTTTCTGGGATGTAGCTTCTGCTGACAGGATCTGGGACTCTCAGAAATATCTACTGGTGAAGCAGACCTCACCTCACCAGGGTTTCTTTTTGAATGAACAGATATCCCATGGCTCAAAACAACAGTTGCCACATTGGGAAGATTGGGCATCACGATGGCTTTTGAAATTGTCTATCTTGTGAACACTGAATTGTACCCTACAACAGTGAGGTACGTTGAAAGCTCCAAGGAATCTTTTAACCGTTCCTCCTGCTTTTCCCCATTCCCTGTTTCACCACTGTTTAGTAAAACTTGGTTTTCTCCAGAGTTTCCTAACTTCAATAGCCCCTGCTCTATGTGGATGGGATATACTGACAAGATAATTTTGGACAAGTCTACATTCTGCTCCTTAAACTGCTGGTGTATCTGTTTGGTAGTGTCTCTCAAATACATGGCATTATTTTTCTCTTGCAGAAACTTCGGTGTTTCCCTGTGCTCGAGTCTGTGTGACCTAGGTGGGATCATAGCCCCATTCCTGCTTTTCCGATTAGCAGCTGTTTGGTTGGAGCTACCTCTAATTATTTTCAGTAAGTTTTGGCTTAAAATGCACTTTTGGTTTACACATCATCCTCCTGATAGAGATTTTCTTTTGTGACAGAAGTGTAGAGTGTGGCCTCATCTCCCCCTCAGACAGCCACTCTCAACCTTCATGCCTAGAGCAAGAGGCTGATCAGAAAATGGGGGAAATGTAGATGATTTCACAGCATGCTATGGAAGAGCTCAGGTCTGCTTGGGTAACTTGGCTCAAGGAGCATAAAAGTAACTATGTGGAGTGCTTTAAGACTGAAAGACAGCTAAGTTCTGTAATTGCCAAGAAGTGAGCTGAGTCTCCCAAGGGTAAAGCTCTTAATGTCCTTTAAAAAATATTTGGTTTGGGTGTTTTGGTAGATGCAATTATGACTATGGATGTTGTATTTACCATAACTTCGTATTTCTGTCAAACTCTTTTCCTCCATTGCATTTGGGAAAAAATGAACCTTGTGGAGTAATTCTGTTGAAAAAAAAAATAATTAGTTATTTCCAGTAAGGAAACGGGAGTCTGTGATTAAACCGGACTTCCAGGAGATGCATGTGACTGGGTAGAAAACAAAAGAGATAGGATAGAATAAGAAGGGAAATTGGTACGACTGACAAATTTCACTAAAAAGAAAAATGGAAAGACAAAAGACATTTTAAAAGATTGTCATTATTCCAAGAACAGACATATATAGAAGGATGGTGTTCATACTATCTATAATTCTGAAATTCTACTGCTGCTGAAGGACATATGAATTCCCTCTGTCTTGAAGAAACAGCTACAAAACCAGAGAGGATGAGAGAGGACTGTGCAACTGTCAGGGAACTCTTTACTTTTTGCTTCAGTCCTTCTATTTTTTGACTTACTACATTATTTAAATTATATCTGTGCAGAAAAATATTTCAAAATAACCATTCCTGATGAACTGTTTTGCATTGGCTCTGTATCTGCATGCTCTTTCCCAAGGATTAATTTTATTATGAATCACATAATCTACTTTAGCCATGGGTACACGAAGAGGGTATTTCAGGAAAATCTCAATGGCCTGAAGAAACACAGATGCATCTATGTGATAGAGCTTCTTGAACAAAGGCAGATTTTTCTTATGTGAGAAATACCATCCTGGTTCCAATGCAGTTTGTATACACTTGCCTATGTGCACTTATGTCAGGTTTTCAACTTCTAAGATCTCCATTTTGAGGCAATTCAGGCTGCAAATGAACCTCTAGGCCTCAATGGGATTTTTCTGTAGTACGTTAAATTAATATAGCATAAAGGTGTTTGATAAGAGTAGGGTAACCAGAAATAGTTGTTGCACTTTAAAAATCTAACTTCAACCTTAATCTGAATAAACTTTCCTCAGTGGATAAGCTCTGAAAATAAAAAAAGTAACAATTTTCTTATTGTTTTCATATTTCTTAAATGTCCATTGTAGGTATTCTTGCAGTTGTCTGTGGGATCCTAGTATTGCTTTTGCCAGAGACAAAGGGAATATCCTTACCAGAGACAGTGGAAGATGTGGAGCAATTTTCAAGGTATATATATTTTCTTACTTTTAATTGGATGAGGTTTTTTGAGGGTGTTCTCCTGCAACCTTATCAGCTGACATAAATTAATGATATTTTCTGAGTGTCAAAGTAAATTCCTAGTCAGGTTGATGCTATGAGTAGGTGTTAATTTCCTCAACAGAAACCTGAACATTTCAGTACCACTAAGGCAGGTTGTTAAAGAAAAAAATGGGGATAGAATCTTTATTTTTCTCACAGAGACACAAAGTTGTCCTATGCACCTCTAGAATACGGAAGCAATAGTGTCCAAAAGAGATACTGCAAAGTACAGCTTGCAACTCTCTGCTCAAGAAAACCAGCCATTGCCTCAATCAGAGCATCCTGTGAAGAAGGGCCCTTGATCATTGGAACATTTCCACAACTTGTGAAGTTGTTGAAAAGTTACATAGAAGGTGAATTTATAGGTGAAGAGTTGTAGGCACAGATTTATTACCCCTGGCACACAGCAAGCCAGACTCATCACTGCACTGCAGTTGTACTGGGAGCATTTACACTTTGGCTAGATTTTTTGAGGAGCTGGAACTATATACATTAATGTATCAAGCAGTGGCTTTGGATATTAAGGCAACAACTTTTGCCTTTTTCAATATATAAACTAAAGAAAGATGAAACTTTCTACGAAGAAAGTAAATGTTTCTATACTGTGGCTTGAACTACAACTTGGACTATATCTTTTGTTTCTTTCACCCTTATACCCATCTTTCCTCCTGTTTCTTCAGTCATTTTGGTAAATGTGGCAAGAAACGGAAACGCCAGGACACCAACTCATATATTTGACCTTCAAAGGATGGCACTGAGCAAACAACCATGTTCTCATACTGGGAATTTGTTCTCCACCTGCCACTAATTCAAAATCTGCTGCAGAGTGTGGATTAAACTCCGTGATCTTCTTCTAAACATAAGGACTTCTAAAACAAGCAATGTATTTTTCTATAGATATGGAATAAATTCTTTTTTTTTCTGGGTATGCTCTTTGCAGGAAGGGAGCACTCTGGTTCTTCATAGAGAACAGAACAGCTTTATAAATATGCACTATCCAGCTGAGTGGGCTCTTATTTATTTCTTTATAAATCTGAGCCATTTTTTTTTCTATTTTTAGCATATACATTTGGGTGGGGAAGGCTTAAACATCACTGATTGTTTAAGCTTTGGATGACTTTGAGGAGGAGAGTATGAATACTTCAACCTGTTCTCCTTTGCTTCTGAAGAATCTTGACAAATAGAAAGTCTGATGGCTCAGGAAGGAGGTTGCTAATCAAGGTGGCTCTTTCTTTGGCTGGGAGGGATGAGAATCAGAGGTGTGCATCAGAAGACCATTTCCCTGGTCTCATCCTTTCTTCCAGAGAGCCTCTGACACAAAAGCACTGCTTCCCTCCCTGTTCAAGGGCTTTCTGAAATACGGCAGCAGTCCTCTTCTTCTGCTTCCCAGGGCTTTATGTAGGTGTCACATCCTACACAGGGCATTAGTTCTGCAGATCGGATTGTCCTGCTGCTCATTAGTGCCTCCCTCTAGACAAAGCTGAGGTTCTTGTGACACCCCATTGTCCTGTCCTCTGGCCAGGGACCCCTGTATCTCTGAGGGAAGGGCTTCTGCCTGCATTCCCCTGTTAGGTGCTCTCTTCCTATCCCTACAAACCAAACTTCCTCACCCTGACCACTACCAAGGTAACCTGAAATTTCTGTCTTTTGTCCATTATTATTATTTGTCATCTTTCTGTCTTGAGGATGTATTATTTCAGTTGTTGACAGGGATGTTAAGCTGTCTTGGGAAGATGGGCAGAGATGAGACAAGGTTTGGTTATGGAGAGGAGTATTAACTGGTCCTGGTTGTTTGAAGCTGACATGTAGCAGAATCCCTTGAATTTGTGGCTTTGCAAGCAGATAGCAGGAACAGCCTGCCTTCCCTTTCAGATGTATGGCCTTCTTCATCAAGCACTGGATTCCTGGCCACTGACAGGTAAGCAATACAGTTGTTACGGTGAAGGACTTGAAAAGATACGGTGTTCTTAAGTTATCCTGTTAGCAACAGAAAATTAAATAAACAAGCAGAAGTGAATGAGCTCTTGTAAAAGGCCTTATAAGCTCAGAAAATGACATATTTGGCATAAGCAAATATAGGACTGAGTTTTGAAAGTTCTTACCGCATATGAGTAGTGCTAACAATACAGTCAGCATGGCTGAACGACTACAGCTCCACTCTCACAATGTTAAGAGCACGTGTAGGCAGGTACTTGCAGAGGTGAATTTCCTATTCTGAGGAGCTTACTGTGCATTTCAGCAGTTCCCGACTCTCTTTGCCATTTCCTAGCAACGTCTTGTACCACTAACTCTGCTGGAGGAAAACAGGACCTTGACTAGTAATCTCGGTTTAATGTTTGCATAGTTTGAGCAGTTAGCGATAAAGGGCTGTCATTCAAGGCTGTTTCTGACTTCCTCTGAGGCACAATTAAAGGTCAATGGACTGCTTAGAAAAAGTCAGTAGTTGTTGAAAGAATGAAACTAAATGAGCATCTCCTGATATTTGTGGCTAATTGGTGATATCTAGAAGACAACTCGAAACTGGAGCTACTGCTGTAGGGATAAAATTCCTTTTACACCAACATGACCTTCTACAGATAGCTGTAAATGCCCCAGGGCTGGCTGGCAGAGACCAGCCCTGATGTGGAAGCTGTGGGCTTCCACTGGCCAGGTGCCATGTCTCAGTGCAGAGTGGGAGCATGGGTGGGTGGCTTCTGAGATCAGCCCTGCTTTCCTCACACCCAGCCAGCCTGCACAACAGGAACGGCCTTCAGAGAGCCAGGGAGAGGCAATCAGATGTGATGCTGTATGAGCTGAGCCTCCTTCCTTTTAATGTCTCTTCTGTATGAATTTAAACTTTTTAAAATTGGTTTCTTAAATACCACAGCAGTCTGATAAGAACTGTGGAGACAGTTTAAAGCTACAGCTTGCCAAAGAAATGTCAGTATTATTTGCCAGCTGCTACTATTTGTGGACAACTAAAATGTGTGGAGAAGTGAGACACATGAAGATTTGCTTCTGGCCTTTCAAACTGTTCTTTGTTTTGCATAGCATCATGTGTTGCTCAGAAGAGAATATAAGTGAAATATTTCCCTATGTAAAATGTCTAAGAACAGTGTCAGAAATTTGGACGTATTTATTTTCTGAAAGTTCATATGTAAAGGACAGCAGGAAAAAAACTGTGTATGTGTTCTGACTTCTAATATGATAGTACTTAAAAACTTCAGGTAGAGTTTGTTTTTGGTAATGTACATGGTAACTCCTATCCCTAAAGGGGATTTTGTAAGATGTGAAGTGTGTAGTAACCTGTTGTACGACCAGTGGCTTTGTGAGTGGGATTACAGTGTAGTGGGTGAGACTACAAATAAAGTGGTAGAAGCAGAGGGAAAACTCCAGTGAGGGAGGACCCTGGGGGAAACCATTTGGGATTGTGCAGACCACTGGACAGGCTGCTTGTTTAAAAAGAGTTATTATAAATTCATATGTGCCTCAAACCACTTACTATATTGAGTCTTACAGAAAAGTCCTACAAATGTCTCAGGCAGCAAAGTAATGTCCTCCTAAACCACATGAGTCAACACTAAAAAGGCTATTGTGATTCAGCTCAGTGAGAGGCACCTCTTCAGGAGGGGCTAAACACTGCCAGCTTCAGAGGCTCAGTGAGAGATGTGATGTGCATAGCAGACCTTACCACTGCCAAAGACACACATTCAGTGTCCTCAGAAATCCAGGAACTGTGTTCTTCTTACCTGCAAATGGATTCTCCAGACCAACCAGCAAATGAATGGTCAAAATGTGCTGCTGCCACCAAATTTGCCTCATTACTTCATCTAGTTTGTGCAAGAAGTTAGTGATATGTGACAATTTTTATCGCCATTGGCACTCTTGCAAAGGTAAAAAAAAAATATCACAATTTACATGTTTTAAGAGGTTTTAAGGTGGCACTTCTGTAGCTACTCAGGTGTGTCCAAGCAGTTCTAGTGGGTTTGGCAAGGACAGCAGGAGTAGGTTTGTCTACTTACAAGCCAGGTACTAACCATGCCTGCAAGAGTTCACATTTGAAGAGCTTTATAAATGAAAGACCAAGCTGAAATGCAGAATTTCTGTTGTCAGGGAAGTACTGTGCATATTGTCTGACTTAATGATCCAAATTAATAGACAGAGAAAATATGCAGGAGGGTATATGTGCCCAGTGAATCCCCCCTGACTTGGATGGGGAATGCTTTATCAGAGCTATTCCTGCTCAGGAAGGCAATGCCCTGAGATCATTGCTGTTCCCAGAATCAGACTCGAAGCGTAGAAGCTGCAAAACTCACCCTGTCACCTAACTCTGTTTTATAGCTTTTATCTCCCTGTATAATCTAGGGGGGTGAGAAAGAAAAAAAAAAAAAAAAAAAAAGAAAAAGAGAACTCCTAGTATGCAACCAATCCCTTTTGTATATACATGTATATGAAACATAAAATAAAAACATTAAATTATGTGCAGCTTGGCATACCTGGCAGTGGACCCCTGCACTGCAGAAAGTACTCAAGACAAATCCCAGCCCAGGAAGTAGCTGTGTTACTTGGGATACACTCAGTGTACCCTGGGGATGCAGGAAGGGGTCCATGAAGGGGCGGGGGTCCCCAGGTGCCTGTAGGATGCTCCCTGGCTGATATGCAAATGGTGCAGGATGAGCACAGGGCATTCATCAAGTGTTTCACTTTGGCATGTGTGAGACAAGCTTTCCTTGGAAAGCATCTCTAAAGGTTTAAGCTTTCACTTGCTATGACCACAGGCATGTGTACATAATTTTCTTTTAGAGAAGAAAAATGTACATGTAACGGTTTTATAGTGAGATAAAACAATACAGTGAAACAGGATGGGTACTGTGAACAACAAAATTTTATAATATGTTAAACACATTGTCATTACTTGATGTAATGATTGACAGTTATCCTCTGTCTTCACTATGAACTAACTTTAGGGTGAGGCTATTTTTAATTCACTGTTTTATATCTCTGATATGAGATTTGTACTTTTGCTGACACACAGATTTCCATGTCAATAAAAATATGAAAATACAAACCAAATCTATTTGCTTCTTTCCCCCCCCGCCCCCCCCTCCCCCCCCCATGTATGTAATGTTATCAGATGTATCTAATAAAACTTCACATCCATATAAGACATGTGTTGAGAGATTCTTCTTTGGTTTATATCATTAAATTAGTAAGAGGCTCAGACAACTCATAGAAAATGAGAAGTATTCTCCTTTCTTCATTTGTCAGAAGCACAACTCTTTGGGAAAGTCATTGTAGAGCCTAACGTAAGATTGAAATGGGGATGTCCAGTTACAGTTGAGGTTGGGATTTTTGACATGTATTTCCGAGGTGGGTGAGTCTATTGTCAAACATAGCAGACCACAGAACATACAGAAAGAGGGTAACACACCATCAGTTGGGTTTCTTGGCAATAACTGTTAATTTATATCAATTTAAAATAGATGATCATATTTATTTTACTTTCTTATGAATGATTGTAGCTTTAATATTGCACTTGGAAACTTGTATTTCTAATGTGCATACTGCTTCCAGGAGATGGTAGTCCGTGTTCAAGATGAGTTGTTTTCCATTATACCCTTAATCCAAGAAATATAATTGGAAACTCGAACGTAAACACCAGGTTTCATGGGTTGGGCACAGCCAAGACCCCAAGAGGTGACTCCATGTTGGACAAATTTATCTTGGTTCAGACAGACTAGAGGTCCTCCACTGTCCCCCTAAACAGAGAAAGAACAGGATAATTCCTTCACAGACAGCCCCACGTGCAACATTGGCCTTCTCAAGGGAGACATGCAAACAGAAGTATCTCTCATGTGTAAGGAGCACCCAAGTTGTAAGAAAACACTGGAGCTCTAGCCAGAGAAGAGTTCTCTATGCATGTTGTTGATCAGTGTTGTGAAGTATTCTATTCCCCTCATCCAAGTATTACATTTATGTTTCTAAGTAAGGGGATTTGGTGAGAAGGAATCTTATTGCCTTTAGTAACTTAAACTTTGCTTCCTCCCTCAGTCTCTTCTCTGCAGTCTTTATGGCTTTCTGTTGTTATGAGGTGATCCAAGACCAAATTGGATGCATCCAATGCATGCATTCAAGCCATGTGTCTTAGGACGTGGGTGCACACCCCTCAATGGCCTGCCTGCCCAACACGGTGCTTGTGCACAGGGCATCTGTGCTGTGTTGCCAATGGTGTTGACCTACTGGCTGAGGCAGGCAGTATGCTGTCTTCACACTTCTTTACAGAGTCAGCTCTAGCTTTTCAGGGAGGAAAGTTTCCATCTTGATTCAGTGTGTTAAGTTTTTCTGAGCCCTCTCATATATTTAGAGAAACTAAAGAACTCAATTTCAAAACCTAGACTTCTGAAGAAAGCCTCCATACCACATTTGTGAGATGAGCTATTGCCAACCATATTCTTCCTTCTCAGCAAATAGGCAGTCCAGGATGCATTTTGCCTCACCCAGTGTGATTTTCATGGGCACTGGCACTTGGAAATTAGTTTTTCCTTTGGCCCTTGGTATGTCTGCATGGCAGACTACTGCATTGTTCCTTGACTGCTAACTGAGATGTCTCAGGTTGTTAACTGAGATAGCTTAGACATTGCAGTTAGTCTAGCCAAGTCAAGCAAAGTGGTCTCAGGGGAAAAAAAATCAGAACACTAGTCATTCTATGTTACCTTCCATACATCTGGCTCAGGCAGCTGTGTATTACAATGTGCTTTGTAGTTTAGGCCTACCTGAAAAATTACCTGCCCCACTTCCTAGCAGCAAAGGGAGCAAGGGAGGAGCAGTATCCATGAGCACTTTTCAGCTCATATGCCACATGGTGTGGCAACATCCCAAGGTTAATACTAAGCCTCTAAAGCCCAGAAAGCAAAACACTATTTGATTTGAATTTGTTTGCAACTAACTCTAATACTCAAAGACTTCCTTACCTGGCAGCTATCTGTGCCACCGTGAATATTCCCAGCACAGAGCTCATGGTTTTTGACTCTACCATTCAAAAATTCAGGGCGGTTGCATATTTTATTCTCGATTACAGGGAAACCAGTTTCCTTTAAGTAGCCATCACCACCAGTTCCTTTTCAGATAAAAACAAAAACAAAACACAAAAAATGACAAAGGTAAATTAACTTCTTCACAAAACAAAAACTGAAATATGGATACACAGTAAAATAAGCATAGAGTTTATTCACCATGCATATACTTCCTATGCATAATATGAAATGATACCAAAATCAGTAAGCATTATCAGTATCATGGTACTTATCATCCTCTACCACCCATCAAAATCCATGCTGGACTGATCTTCCTGCTCCACATTGTACACTTCCTGATCCCAGAGTAAATCCCTATGGATCCAGTACCCCCTGATATTAGTGAAAGTCATTCCCAAGCCATTTTACTTTTCTATGTCTGAGTTTTCTTCTCTGTGGAAGAAGCAGGTAGGAAGTAAATAGTTGAAAATAGCATAGTGAGCAGAAACAAGGAGGAAGAGAAGGTTCTGATGCTTGTCTCACCTGAGACAAAGTAGGATGTCTTGAAAATGAGAGTTATGTTAGTATTTGTGTGAGATCTTCTGAACCTGGCTGGTTGGGAGAAAAAAATCATTCAAGAGACTGGGCAAACTCCCCTTCATGTGATTAAGAAATGTCCTAAATCTAGAAAAACTTTTCTTCTGACTGCATAAAAGCCAGCTTTGGGGAAAAAGCAGAGTGGACTGAGACATAAGAATCAGCAGCTCCTTACGTCTGATTCTCCTCTTTCAGTGTTGGTCTAGGGGGTTTCAGTTTACATGACTCTAAGTATTAGGAGAAGCCGTATCAGAGGGACGCAGTGGAAAGCACAGCAGTACCTGATGGATTTTGAAGAAACAGGTATGAATGCAAACTTGTGTGGGGTGTTTTTGGCACAAAGAGAACACAGGTGTATACAAATCTCCAAACACAGAACTTTCAGATGTGTTAACGCTGTCTCACCTCTTGTATCCCCCCAGCCTGTCACATAGCACTCCTCTCTTCCTCCTAACACAGTATTTTCTTTTGGCAAGCAAACTGGGATTACGTGATTATTGATGATTGCTGGGCTGAAAGAAACAAACAAGAGACTCATGCAGGAACAGTCATTAACACTTTTATCCCTGATACCACTTTCAGGTTTCTAAAACGATTTTATATACAGTCAGCCTTTTTTCTTTGAACTTCTGAGCTTCAGGCAAAGGGTTTTTCTGATGTGCAAAACCTCTTTTGCTTTAGGCTCTAATCCCACAGAACATGATATACAAAAGGAGAAGATCTGAAATGGAGAACAGTTAGAGTCTTTTGATACTCAAATTGCTAACATAAATCCAAAATAATGTTTTGACTTAGGCTAATGCATAGACAACAAAATCTAATTACAAAGCTATCTAGGGGTATCAATTAGTGGTATCTAACACAAAGGTGCTAACTAGCTCTGTCTGCATCCAGTCTGACTATTTATAAATTACTTTCAAACTGGACAGCACACAACAAAACCCATGTCAGTCTGACTTGTTCTTGGGTCAGGATAAGGCTAGGTTTAATTAAGAAACCATATTAATTGTGCAGATCCTGCATCTGTTTTGGACGTGCATTGCAGCCATGGAAATCAAAACACAAGTGCCATATGTTCACAACTGCTTGCACCTGTATGAACATAATCTTTTTGATTGCACAGTGTTTTGGCAAGAGTTTCAGATGAATGGAAACTGGTGCAAGAAGGGCCATGCTGGGTATTGCATCAAATACACGTGCTGTTTGTGTGCACACTGGACAGACCTGCTGAAAGAAGAAATCTCCCCACCACAGCACAGAAACAATCTGAGGTGATATCATGCTAATATTGCAGCTTTCAACCGTCATTACCTTATCCTAGGTAGAAACATGTAAAAACACAGACTAAAAGCTCCTCTAGGCATTACCTCCTTCTACTCTGCTGCCGCTATCTCATGACCCAGCAGCTGGCACCCAGTGCATTGCCAGCCTGGGTCACTGTCTCTAGCCCTCCTCCCCTCCCAAGGCAGGTCTTTCCCTTTCTGAAGCCCTGCAGCTGAATAACCTTGGTTTCCACTGGAGCTTCTGCAGAAAGGGAAAGAAGAGAGGGTCTTAAATCACCAATTGAATACAGTGTGTACAGAAACACACATTTCCACAACACCAGCAACTATTGTTTAGTCAAGTTGTCCCATCAGAAGAAAGGAATGCTTCAGGTGAAAGGGTACCTGCTCAGTTTTAGCAAGGCAATGTCCACCCCATGTGGCTCCTTGAACAATTTTGCAACATCTCGTTTTTGCACTGATTCCTCTGATGCTCTTTCTTTGTGTAATCCAAGATATACTCTATATGCAGATGGCCGTGAGAACCTATTGGAAAAGATTGCACATGGTGAACTGACAAACACACACCCAGGATATAGACCACTTATGATGTTATTTGGCACCTTGTTCTGGCAAAGCCAGAAAAATAAAGCCAACATTGATGTGATCTTAATTTTTTAATCCCTTATTATGACACATGAAATCAAGTTGGCAAAAGTTATCAGTGTCCCTCTTTGTTACTTGAGTCAAAACTATGCTTTAATGAATGACAAATTGGCTCAATTCTCAATTATTTACAAGCCGAGTCAAGAAACAGCTCAGGCTGGTTATTGGGTCCGTTTTGCTTCTCTTCTGATTGTCTATCTAATGTAAGAAAATGTTTGTGCAGGCTATAACAGATACTTACTTTTCTAAGCAGTGAGCAGCAGTAAGAACCCACTGAGGGTCTATCAGAGTTCCCCCACAGAAATGCAGGTCAAAACTGTAATAGAGAAGAAAGGCATGAAAAGGTCATTGGCTTAAGGTGGGGAAGTTAATTCTACTAGAGTTCATAATGTAATCTTTCTAACATGTATGCCTTGACAAACTAAGGACATTATTCCACATTATCATTAAGAATCAACATTTTACTTTCCTTTAACAATATTTCTCATTTTACTTTCCTTTAACAATATTTCTTATAATGATAGTAGTGTTGTGTAGACATTTTTACAAGACCCTGTATGAAAGCACTTAGATTTTTGTTCTTACCCAGTAGTTTTGTTACTGGAAAACCTTATGTGCAGTGATGTATACTTTTTCAGAGCTTTTGGCTTTTGTCTAGCTCCAGTAAGAGTCAGAGAGCTCTACAACTGGCTTTGATTCCCAGTTTTGCTAATAACTTTGCCAGTGTGATCAAACACTTACATGGAAGAACTGATCAAGACCTGTACTAGCTGTACTTCTAACTGTTGCTTCTACTCATAGGATACTGATTGTACCACAGGATATAGTGACAGATTCAAAGTCATTTTGCCTTTTAGAGAAAGTATTTTTGAAATTAGTGGTTGTTTTGATTCCATAGGTAATTATCACAATCAGAGCATTATTGGATGTCCTTCTTCAAGGTTATCACACATAATGTATAGCCTTGAGCTATTTTCAAATTAAAATCAAGTTTAGAATGCTGCAACAACATACCCTTGGCCATATCTTTTCCGGAGACTGATTTGCCAGGGCCAGGAGTGTGGATGTGAAATACACCCAGCAACAATCCTTTGAGAGCACAGCTTTGGTCTGACCTTGGATTTTCCACACTCATACTGAGCAGGAGCTACAGAATAAGAAAAGAAAAGAAAAAAACTAAAAAATGCTATAAGGAACTTTAGCATATTTGCTATACATTCACTAAGCACTCAGAAAACTAGATGGTGGACCTGTTATATTTGTCATTTCAGCTTTTGATTCTCTGCAGGCAGTTATATACCATGCACTGCTTATATTTTGTTAGGTTACCTTCATCTGGAACACATAAAAATGCCTGGCAATTTTTTTTCACACATACTTCTCAGTGGTCAACAAATTACACATGAATATGTGTACAGTCAGATACCAAAAAAAACCCAAAACAGATGGGGAAGGAGAAGAAAACAAAGAAAGAGAAAAAAAAATAATTCTCCCAACAGCTTTAAATGTACTATTACAGAAGACAGCAACGCAAAAGCTGCACTAGCAGCTGTTTTCAAACTAATCTTAGTGGTACAGCATGTGGAATTCAGTCACTGTCTCTGTGGAATGAAATTTTGTCCACTCTTATTTCAGGATCTTTTGCTACTTCAGATAGCTCTGAGTTATTAAAAAAGGGTAGTAACCATGGGAAACAGGCTCTTGTCAACACAGAATTTCAAATTTCTTGTCAGCACAAGGAATTAACTAATGAAATTAAACGAAGAAGCCACATTTTCTCTGTTCCTTAGCTGAACAACTGAACAAAAAAAAAATAAAAAAAAAAAATTTGATCTTCAAAATGAATACAATAACCATGTGAATATGCCTTTTTTTTTTTTTTTTTTTTTTTCCCCTAAGAGGCTTGGCCCAGTGCTTTCAATGAAGTAGTATTTTTACAGTTACAGCATGTGCATGTTATAAAACAACTTTCTTTTCTTTGTTTGCTGCATTTTGGCTATTTGAGGAGAGCACATTTTCTGTTCACAGTTGAGATGATAGAGCATCAAGAAAGTCACCGTTCTATTTAGTGGGAGCTATCTCTCTTCCTGGCATACCTTTTTTTGTTGGTAGCCATGAAAAGACTTGAAACCAAAAAGTTGTAAAATGTATCATTGTACACTTTGTTGCACCACCTCATTCAGAGTACAATGGCTTGATTACTATTAACACAGACAAAGGCATTTAGTAAAATATTTAGGGCCAGATGCACTTTCCAGACATCTGATATGGTACAGTATCAGAGGAGGGAGAATCTGGTTTACATCCAAGACAGAATGAGAGCCACATGAGCAGGGGGTGCAAAAATTTTGCTGGCATAAGAGCATCCCTTGTTCAGCCTGGCCACACACCAAGTTGCGCTAGGTGACCAGGCAGGAGCAGGGGAAATTTCTACAGGAACAGCTCTATTTTGAAACACTTGGCTCACAACCTATGTGAACTTCAGTGAGCTCCAGCCAAATCTTGTGCTGGGTTTGGAGCTTCCAAGGAATAAACACCGTCCATAAGACTTCAGACACATATTTTCAGCATCACTTCCCCACAGCCTGAATTTCCAGTCTAAAACTACTGCACTGTCTTAGATCAGTCCTTCGGATTAATCACTGAATGTCCTCCAGTTGTCATAAAATGTTATAGTGAAGGGAGACACTAGTCTTTAAAGGAATAATTACGGCACTTGGGAATGTCACAGTACTCCCAGGCTTTTCTTGGGTCTGTTGTGTAGCACCAAGGTCCATTTACATCTCCATCAGGATTCCTGCAATACTGTAACAAAGGATAAAGACATCAGCTATTAACCAGGGGACAAAAAAGCCCCCCAGTGCATGTTTCAAAATAAAATTAAATTTGGGAAATATTTTTTTTCCTTTCTTGCCGATGAGTGATTTCCAATTCCCTTTGTCAAAAATTGTTTCATTTTTATATTTGCTCTGTGAGTTTAGAAAAAAACAATAAAAATGAAACCTCTTCAGCTGTCTTCAGCATGTAATCTTGACTAGTGTAAGCTTGGACCTCTGAGCTCTCAAAAAGTAGAAGATCTTCACCTAAGATGGTGTTTTCTAAAGCACAAAAGTGTCTACTCCCACTTCCACTGCAGTTAGTAGGAACAGTACAGTTTGAGGTCTTTTCATACCCACTCTGGTTGCATGACTCTGGGACAAGTGGGTATTGTGTAAGCTGCTCTTGCATAACTTGGTGATGCCTATGAGTCCCAGGGGCAGGGTTGTGGTGTTTACCCTGACATGGGGTGCCTGCTTAGCTGAATCACTCTCTCAGCTTTACTGGCCATATTGACTGATCTTTGCTCAGTACAAACACCTCATATCAGCCTGCTACCTGATACTTTTCTAGTTCCCTTCCCTACTCTGAAATAAATCTCATGATTTTGGAAAAAGGAGAAAATATGTGCTCCCTTTCCTCAAGACTCTCTGACAAGAATGAAAAAAGTTACAGCAGGCAGCTTTTTGAACAGTTTCCCCAATCAGAGCTATAATTCAGTACAGGGTATGTGATGCCATCAGAGGATTGACTAAGGCAAGCTCTAAAATCATGTACCTGAACTTGCACTGAACATCGGATCACTCACCATCGCACTTGTTACTGTTATTGCTGAAATCTATGACTCCAGGTGCTCTTTCTAGCAGAGGAGGAAGAGATGCTACTTACAGACCAACTAGTGAGAAGCAAATGCTCATTTGAAGCCCTTTGACTATTCTGCAGAAACACTCAACAGAACTTCTGGACATCTGTGTGTCCCACAGAAGTACAGACTGCTCATGTTAACAAGAATCAGCATGATCAGGTTCTTGGATTGAGCAGAGGAAAATAAATTAATTTTCAAAGATCTGGCATGAAATGCTTGCTGAGAGACTATGAAGAAGGTGCACAAAGCTCAATGACAGCAAGTATTAAAAGAACAGCTGCTTACATTTTTATCCAGGCCTGCTCCTGGGTGAGTCATGGGAGTGAAATAGTCGTGTGTATGAGGTCTCTGGGAACTCCATTCTTGACAAGTTCTGCCCCTTCCTGTTTTTGCTACCGTGCCACGATAATCTTTACCATTACCGGTAATGCAATCTGTGAAAAAGGAGGAAAAGGAAATAATTGTTAGCTGTGAGCTATTAGGCTATGCCCACACTTCATGGTGGTGAAGCAGAAATAAATTTGGGGACATACTACTAGGACTTACGTGTCCTGCATATGTATACAAGGAATGAAGGACAACATAACATTGATGACGGCTAAGAATAATATTTTAATTTCTTTCAAAAAGATGACAGCTGCAGCACTTTAACCATCTACTGGATAACAAAGTTGCATCTAAACTGAATTAAAAGCAAGCTGTCCTCTGGTGGGAAATGGAGCCCTGGAAATGTAAATGGATGGCACAGGAAAAAACTTTTTTTGGAACAGTTGCAAGCAAAATGACATCACCTCTATACCTGCTGTCATTGCTAGTAACCCTCCCACAGCAGTGTGAAGACTGCAAGCTGTCTCCTTGTGTTTCCGACATTGCCAGATGCAGTAGATAAAAAAATGTGATATTAATCTAAAATCAAATACAGAAACCCTGCTATAAAATTCTACAAGAAAGTTCAGAAAATTAAGAGAGTGGGTGCAGTATTATGTTAAATTCCATAATTATCCAGAGTTTCTTGTATTTCATCCTCATTAAATTCTTGATGAAGTTTCTATGAAAAGCAACTTGCTGGTTATGAACATTCCTGTGGAACATGAAAGTATTCTTACCAAGATTTGGTCCCTGTGTTGTCTGAGGGGGTTTTGGTAAAGTCACTTGTACATGGTCATCACACCTCTTCAGGTCACAATACTCCCATCTCACACGGGGATCAGTGGTGTAGCACCATGGACGGCTATCAGCATCTGGGTTTCTGCAATAATTCTGCTTCAGGTCCCTACAAATGAAGGTATATTCTATTGCCATCCACGCCACTACTCTGAGGACAACTTTAAAGAACACTTTAGAAAGCAGGTCTGCTGCAGAGTTAGCATATATCATTCATCATGTACAGCATGTAACAGAAATCCTTTTTCCAGCAAAAAAACCCAGTAAACATATGAAGAATATTTAAGTATGCCAAATACTTGTTCACTAATGCTTATAATAGAATAATGCTTACAAAACCAGATAAGCAAATGCACATATATATATATTAAAGGTATAATTATTTAATTTTTTTTTCAAATACATTAAGCATTTTTAAGAAGAAACAGATTTTTCATTTTGGAATAAATAAATAGTAAATATTAGGAATAAAATAATCTATCCCTTCCTCAAAATTCTAAAGAACCACAGACTAGGAATCAAAGACTTAAACTCATGAATAAGCTCATGGAGAGAAACAATTCATTTCAGTAGAAGGGAAAATCTATGATAACTCTTAATTCCTTTAGAAGCAATGTAGAAACCGTTAGTCTAAAACATAATAGTGACAACTGTGATTTGCTTCAACACGAGGTTAACAGAAAATTTTACCCCATTAAAAAAGGTAGAAAAGGAAGGGATTATTTTTATCCAGTTTACTTCCTCCCAAGCTTTAAAATCCTTTTTGTGTAAAGATGATACAAATTAAAACAAGTTCCTGAATGGTCATTGTTCAATGAAACGTGGAAGTGGGAAATACACATACGCATTTGGGAACTGGTCTGCCGTTTTGTTGTGTCGATGTGGTGACATTGAGCTCCAGGCTTGACATTTCTTTCCCGTGACAGTGAAAGAAGCTGTGCCACGGTAAGTCACGCCATTGCCCTTGTAGCACTCCTCAGTAGTTTGAGCCTGCTCAGGCACATCAACAGCTGTAGTGAATAACAGAAACCAGTCCCTTGCATCTTAATACTTGATATTTATGCATAAGTATAGAAAGCCGACAGAAAACAAGCCAGAGTATTTCACTGACCGTCACAGCACTCTCTCTGTAACAGAATCCTTCTCAGCCTGTAGATCAAAGGGAAGATTCCCAAAAATGCTCATAAAAATTTCATGATACGCTAGATTAAAACCACTTGTCCATCAATTTTGCTGTCATGCATGAAGAATTACTTCAGCTAACGATCCAATGAGTTCACATATGGATCAAACTTCTCCAGCACAGGGGATGTCTGTGGCTTTGCCACAGATGCGTGTATGGAACAAGCCCGCCTTGTGTAAGAATTGTCTTTTGATTGCTTTTTATGGAGTCTTGGTTCAATGCTCTTAAATTATCTTGGGTTTTATTTTGTACTCAGTTTTTCAAGAGCGGGCATGTAAAGCTAATTAACTTTTCCATGGAGCATTAAAAAATTTAGCAGTGGAGGGAACCACTTGTCAAAACGAAATTACCTCTGCTACTGTAATTTTTCCAGAGTTACATCAGTAGCTGCCTTAAAATTTTTGCACTTATCCAACCGACCAAATATATCAGCCCAGGCTCTACACCCAGCTTAGGGGTTCAACCGATACAGAATAATATGGAGAGCAACAGCAATAATACAGTTGAGTAGAGTCACCCAAGAATTTTCAAAATAAACCATTATGACCCTTTACTTCAAAATGTCTCCTGTTCTTACCAGGGGCCTCTGGTTCTGTCCCATCACAGGAAGGAATAGTGCAGTATTCCCACCGGGCAGTTGTGTTAGTGGTGTAACACCATGGCATCTTCTCACCATCAGGATTTCTACAGTAGTTTTCCTCTAGGTTCCTGAAACAGAAAACTTGGCTAAGAAAAGTCTCTCATGGAAACCTAGTAAAGGTTATGAACAACAGGCGAATGTATCTTGCTGCCTAGTTTACTGTTGTGTTTACTGGTGTGAAACTGCTGCTGTCATTTATTGATGCCATTTATTAGATGAATAATTACAATGCACTGGTATTTTGTGCTAAACCAGACACCTGCTAGATTGATGGATGAACTAAGAGATTGTATTTCTTGTAGTACTTTGAGGCCAAGAGCAGCACAACAGAAACATAGGGTGAAAGAAGCTAGCCCCAAGCAAATATAATAATTATAATTTTCTCACTCCACATTGCTTCACTTAAGCAGCAATATAGTAAAAGGATGAACTGAAGAGGGAAAAAGTCAGTCAAGAAGAACTTGAAAGCCAGAAGAGCAGACAGTAATATTCAAGAACAAAGAAGTGAATAAAAAGAAACATGAGAAAAAAATTGAAAAGATGGAATTCAGCAGGTGGTGAACACTGGTGTAACCAAAGAACACTGCAATATAGTTGAAGCAATTCTGTGCTTGGTACTTCTTTAAATAATGGTGAAGTTTCACTTACTTGCAGGGGTAGTTTTCAGGAGTGCGAGCATGTCTGTGAGGAGATTGAGAACTCCAGTGCTGACAGGTATTTCCTGATTCAGTCACAGATATCGTGCCTCGATAGTCTTCTCCTCTTCCTGACAGACACTGACGCCCTGGTGGAGGAGCTGGTGCAGGTGTTGCTGGTACAGAAAAAGGAACTGAGATTAAGCAGTGCCTTCTAGACATAGTGAAAAAACAAAACAAAACACAAGCCAAAACAACCAACCAACCAACAAACCCAAACTACTTTGAGCTTTATAATTAAGTGGGCTTTTTAGTTTTCTTCGCAGGTGATGTTTAAAAACCAAAATGTTTGGAAAGTCCAAAAGGCAGAAAAAAGACCTAAAAATATCTTAACTTTTCTTTCTTCTATTTTAACATCTTCACAAGCAGTCAGACTCCCAGAAGTGCATTAGCATCTGATCCTTTATAGCAGCCAGGATACAACACAATCAAGCACTAGCAGCCCCATCAGAACAAAGCTGCAAAGTGAGCGAGTGAAGAAAACTGAGTGAACACTGTGAAGAAGACTGAGGTGAAAGTGGCAGGCCTATCAGTGATAGGTACTGGTATAGGTGAGGATATTGAAGTCATGTACTCTAACTGGTGAGAATTAGAGACAAGAAGGATGAGATCTGGTGAGAAGCCCCAAGGAAAAGTACCATGGCAAGGACAGGCCTTTAGGGGAAAAGGAAATTGATAAGGTGGAAAATTGAGTTGTAAGAGCAAAACATAAGCCAAAAGATCTTCAGGAAAAGTGAAGCTGGCTGACATCAAAAGAGGAACATCAGAACCACTGAGATGCCTAGCCATGGAAAAAACATAAAGGAAGAGAGATATGCTCCAGGCAAAACCATTAGAAATGCCTATGTTGGAAATGTCTAGCCTCAAAAAAACTGTCAGAGGTTTATTTCAAGGTTACTATTTTTTTTCTTTGAGATATAAGTCCTCAGTTTTTTTGTTCCTTATCTTTGGGGTCTCTTCTATTTGTTCCACCTCCTTGCACTACCCTGAACAGAAGCAGTCTAGATGTCTTCGTGTCTAGATATCTTTGTGTGTAAAAGTCTAGAAATCAGACTCACTGCAACGAGGAATGTCACAATACTCCCAGCGTGTAGTCGGGCTGGTAGTGAAACACCAGGGCCGAGGTTCACCATCAGGATTACGGCAATAATTCATCTTCAGATCCTTCTCTGGAAAGCTGAAGAGGAAAAATATATTTTTTTAAAATGTCGCTGATGTATGTAACAACTATGCTGTTTGGGGCAGGGTGGTCTTCAGGCCACCATTGATGATAAACAACCCACCACAGAGACTGACTCACTTTTCTGGGAGGTATCCATGAGAGTGAGGTTGCTGAGAGTCCCAGCGCTGGCACCTAAGCCCAGACATTGTTGTCGCAACTACTCCGTGGTAGTTTTCTCCACTGCAGTGCATGCACTCTACTGTAGGAGCAAGGGAAAACAAGGACAAGAGAGACAGAAAGTCCCTGAGGAAGTGGTCAATAAATAGTCATAATCATTTCACATGCAGAGCAAGAACCTGATCAGAGCACAAGGCTGAAAGAGAGCCTTTTTTTTTTTTTTTTTTGTCAAAGTAAAAACTTATTTTCCTTGGTAAGATGACTTCAACTAGTTGATTGCATTTCTAACATTCCATTAAAAAAAGCCCGAAATATCCATATTATTGTTTTTAAAAGAGCTAAATTAAAACTACTAAGCTGTAACTGAAAATCTGTGCCTTGCTGCTATCATGTTTTATTGACTTTTGCACTAACAACTGTCATTTAGTTCAATTCATGGATTACGGTATGTGAATATACCATTTTTTTTATCTAGGGTAAAAAAAAAGACTGTAGAGCTGTTTTGGGGGTCTTCTGATACCTTCCTTGTTAATGTTAAAAATGTCTTTGGAAAGATTCAGGTTGAACTAATTACAGATTTGAAAGAAATACTTGATTAAAAGTCAACATATCTGAAAAAATTCACATTCTTGAACACATCTTCCAACGAGGGAAAAAGATCAGTGTAAGTCTCCTGACCTTCACACTCTGGGATGTTACAGTAATCAAATCTGGTAGCAGGATCTGTTGTGTAACACCAGGGTCCCTTTACATCTTTATCAGGATTTCTGCAGTAGTTTTCTTCCAGTCCTGCATTGGGATATTTTTCAGGTGTGTAACTGGAACAGAATTTAAATGGGATTAGAGAACAAGGCAAGTGTCCCAATTGTTCAGCTGAGGACTCTAAAAATGAAATCTTATCTGAGGACCATTTTGTAGATGTTGTTTGTTAGAAATCTCCTAATTGTTACAGTGTGCCATTGCTGAAGAGTTAGAAGTGCCACAGTTATAGCCTTCAGGAAATACGGTGCCTCTAAGGCCAGTCCTGTCTCATACTTGCATTTACTCCAGCTATTTAGTTTCCAGTAAGTTTTGCTCAGCTGAGGTACCATGTAGCCTGTAGAGAAAAGTCTCCTCTGAGATATGTTCCCTGGGAGACACAATGAGAAGATATTTGCAGAAATGTGAGAGTTCTCTGTAACCTGAATGCTATGCCCTCTCAATAGGGAGTTACTAATAAACCCAGTTGTGTGTTTTTCATTAAATACAAGCAATACTGCCCTGTTGTCTGCTGATTCACTGGTAAAATGATGTACCTCTACATCATTCACTACATGTTATGCCTTTAGTCAAGTGAAGAAGTCCTTGCCCTGCTGAGATTAATGGAAAATTCTTGTTTCAGCAGAAACAGGCACTTCTGTCTAGAGTGTTTTGCTCATGTGAGGACCACAAAACTTAAGTGCAACTGACAAGATTGACAATGCCCCTGTTGATCATGTAGCCCAAACTGCAGGTGTCTGAGTTCAACTCAGATTAGAGAATTGTTTTATATCTAGGTAAGCATAGAAAAATATTTTACAATAAGATCTTGAACACAAAAAAAATCACTTATCAGACAATTTAGCACATATAAATGTCTTTTAAATTTCAGAAAAACATGCAAACATATACAGAAAGGTCTTACTTTGGTTTATGGGGGGTATTATCACCCCACTTCTGGCATGGCACACCTTTCTGAGTTTTGGCTTCTGTTCCTCTGTAATCCACACCATTTCCCTCTTTGCATTCTAGAAGATAAACTGAAATAATATGTGCTTAATTAATCAGTATCATGACATGATTTTAGCATATATAAAATCCATTTTCATGCTAATACATTTAAGTACTTTTGGTCATATTTTGACTTTCGTAAGCCATCAAAAATGGACAGCTCACACTGTAAAAACCTACTAGTTGTCTGAAGTCAAAATTTGAGTAATTATCATTGAAAAATTTATGTGAAAGCTAAAAACTTCCAAACCAAAATTCCAGAGAATTAAGTGTAACACAACCTGGTTCTTTTGAGAACACACTATAGTAGAATAGTAGAATTAAATAATAAAATATGGTTTTACCATTTAAATATACACTACAACAAATTAAAGACACATTCTCTTTTCATTGCCTCCTATGATGATGGTAGTTATACACAATAATTAAAATCAAACCTTAAAAGAGAGCCACCTGAATTCAGCTGAAGAAGATAAGAAGACAAAATCACAGGTGTATACACATAGCATTTTACCAGAATAAATAATCAATTTTTTTAAAGTTCATATAAAAGCGGGTGACATTGTTTCACTAAAGGACACTATGTGATGAAAGAGATTCATGATATGCTAAAACAATGACTCTTTGCTGTGCAAGTTGAAATGGGTAGTTGGTTGAAGGTGCATATTATATATGCTTTAGTACTCTTAGATTACCTTAATGAAAAAAAAAGGAAAAGGAGTGAAAGAATTAACAATGAAATCTTATCTCTATATAAGTCAAGGGGAATTTTAATGCTGAATAAGCCTGGAGTTTGTATCAGTAGCCTTAAAAACATTAAATTGTTTTAAATTATTAATCATTAAGTTAAATGAGAACTGAAAGCTCAATGTTGTCATTTTCTTCCCAGAAGGACGGAGCAACCATAACCCCATTGTATCTTTTAAGATTTTCCTGGGAGGACTGATAATCACCTTTCCCAGAAAAAAGCTGGTTGCTGCAAGGGGAGAGGAGGCTTACAAGGGGCAGCTCTGCCAAGGCACGAACCTGGATCCTGGCACATTCTCTCAGACCTTCCATATCTGCAGTTTTAGGGACAGCACCACATCCTCTGGCTTGGAAAACTAAGCAGGTAACTTGTTTAACATTTCTCTATGTACAGGGCATATTTTATCAGCCAGTTCCTCCTTTCTAGTTGAAATAAGGCAGTCTGTCTTTTAGGTTGTGACCTGGTTTGTCTCAATGCCTTTAAGTAGTGTCCAAATCAGATATTTATAGAGATCCTGTTTTTCATAACCTTTTTTCATCATCAAAGTTATAACAAATCTGACATACAAGTGGAAGATTAACATAAATCAGGAGAAATAATGCCATTTAACATATTTTTGTCTTGTCAAAATTGAGAAGAACTAGTATTTGAATCTGAAAAAAGGTTCAGCATTTCTGTGGGCCAATAGGTAGCTTAGTTCTGGATTTATAGATATACCTTTAGGCACATATTTATTTCAATGCATATATATGGGCAAGTTTACTCTAGAAAGTTTAGCTAGAAACCATTCAGATCCCTCAAACAGTTTCGCAATATATTAACATTAAAAACCTCAATAACTGAACATTGAATCAGTCAAGTGTTGACTCTGTTTGCATAAACTTTTGACCGTTTATATAACCTTTAGGGTTTTTTCTTTCTAATGACAAATAACTAACTTTGATCCCCAAACTCAACCCATGTCCTTTGGGTTAACTATTTACAAACAGATATGTGGATAACAGTTAATTTAATTCTTACTAGTTTTTCTATAAGCTATAGAAGGTTAACTTTCTTTTATTTAGTATATATCATAGAAAAAATGGTTTTTAAAACTGAATTTTGTGCCTATTGCCATCCTTTTCTTTGAGTGTGAAGATAAAGAGGAATTAAGTCTCATCAAGAAATTGCTTCAACTGAAAAAAATAGTGTTGGTTTCAGCAGTAGTATTGCAGAAGCATCTGGGCATATGAAATGAATTTCCTTGAAGTATCAGGACAGAAGCAGCTGCTGGAAACAGTGATGTAATCTACCACAGTAAAAACTACATTTTCCATTCTCTTCTGCAACAATGGATGTTATTAGAATAGACACACAACTATTTGATACTTTCTGCAAATAAGAGATGAACAACAAAGAAAGCACCTGACACATACACAATAGACTGTGTTTTTGATGTTCATGATACCTAGGTCCATCTTTTGTTTTCTGCAGGTAGATGTGCAATTTTTGGAAATTTCAGTTATGTAAAACTACAGTTTTGCACACCTTTACTCATGGGGTTCTGATTTTCAAGAAACTAAATTTCATGCCTATGACCTCAAAAGGCTGATAAGGATGCAATAACAAATCCTTACTAAATATTGCAGGACTCTCATCCAGGTTCTAACTTCAGCAAATCCAAGGGATGTCTCAAAAATACATCAGAATCACAGTCTAGCTCTTAATCACAGTACTGAATCAAAATCATTTACATTATTTACATTTAAGTTATTTGTTCAGCCTTAAATCTTTATTGCTTGCCAATTGATTCATTTTCCTTCTGCAATAGGAAATGCAGAAGGTTTCTTAGCATTACTTAATCATGATTCAGGGAAATTTCCCCCAGCTTCTGGATATAATGAAAATATATCATGTTTGAAACATTAAATTACCTATTGATTGTATATACAAAAAAGAAAAGGCAGCTAGCTGTAGGCTTCAGAAAAGATCAGGCTGAAAGGGACCCTTACTTGGAGTTTACTGCCTGTGGACCTTAGGATTTAGAGAGCAGGAAAGATGCTGGAGGACTAATCTGGGAGGGGGGAAAAAAAAGTACCACTGCTATTTGAGCAATGTGGGAAAAAAAGGTAATAGTTAAGAGCTGACCTACTCACTTCATCCAAGTTAGTGAAGGCTTAGCCCTCCTTTACAATTGGGTTATGTGAGTCCCACTGGAAAGCATATCTCAGTGAAATGATATAAAAAAGATACAGACATACTTCTTTTTTCGTAAAGAACTGCATTTGTTCTTCTGAATATCACTGCTGTTTTGGTGTTCTCAGCCAATGTTAAACACTGTTGGTCTTTACTGGTGAATAAGAAGGCCCTGTTGAAATTAAGAGAGGAGAGAAATGTAAGACACAATAGCTGAATGTGTACATTGATTTCCTGAACACCTCTAGTATTCAGTGTTAACCTTAGCAAACACTGCACTTCAGAAATATTTAAGATTGAGTGATGTTCATAAATCACTGAGTATTGCAGCTCCAATCTTCAGTGGTGACTTTGACTCCAAAGTCTTCACATAAAACTTAGGCTTAAAGGGAGCTACATGAACAAATAAATTATGACAAGGGATAAAAAGGAAGGTTTATAATGCACCAGATTCTCCAGAGAATGTGCTGAAGAGTATATATGTACAAGGAACTTTGACTTTATTTTAAAAAAATTAGTGGTCATTCAAGAAGTGAGACATTCTACTGTATTCAACAATTACCAAGGAACAGGTAAAACACAACAAGCCAGACCTTAAATTACCTTGTGATAACTGTTCTGAGTCATTGTATGTGAAGCAATGTAAGCAATTTGGAAAACATTGCTATTTGTCTTTTCAGCAAGTGCCTAGGCTGTAAGTCTGCAAAACTGGAGTGGATGGTGTAACCTTTACAATAGCATCTAAGAAAAACTCCTGACAGGTTAAGTAATTTCTACAGCTGTTTTTTCTGAAACAAAACAAAAAAAAGAGCAATAGCAGCATGGCATTCAGTGGGTAGGTCTATACCAGGGAAGCAAATACTGACAAAGCCCATTCTATAGCCCTGTGACCATCTGGCATGGTCCCAGTGTACCTGTACCTGTAAATCTGCACAACCTATCCCCGTAGGAGAGGGATCGCATCTGCAATCGCAGCTGGCAACACTTCTCATGAGTTGTCTGGGGAGTGCTGGCTGTCCTGGGTCAAAACGACACTGGGGAACTAGCTCTCCCCAGTCCAAGCTCAGCTCTCAGTAATGTTACATTTATAAGTAGGGATGTAGCTAACAAGCATGGCCCAACACGCTGCTAAGGCAGGCTGACAAGTCTGAAGTATTGATCTGAACTCATTGATCTGAAGCACTAATGTGAGGGCACTGCAGTGCTGGCCTGGTCTTAAAGTTCTGCCTAATATAATATAAAAATTATTCTACCATTCTTACCCTAGATCCTTCCTTGGCAGATAACATCTGCTCTTTATTGATTGTAATAGATATTACATAATTAATTAGGGAGGCAAGGACAAAACACCCGGATGTTATCCCAGTGTCAATTGATGGTAGGCTCAGACCCAAGGCAGAGGCTAAGGAATGATACTGTCTGAACAGGCCTCAAAAGGGAACATTAATCCTCTGCAAACTGTAAATACACAATCTGAATATATGGACCTGCCCTCTCTGTCTTCCTCCCTACCCTCATGAGCCAACTACTACTGAAGCTCTGCCCACTCTTTGTGGTTTTCAGAGAGGGGTGTTGGATCAAAGGGAATGGGTGGTTTGTCAAAGACTCAGTCAGCAAACCTCCATCATCCTTCAGGGTTACACCTCTTTAAAATGTTTCATTTTCGCTTTTGATTTAAAACATAAAATTATAAAACACATTTAAAAAGTCAGCGCCAGGGTATACCTGTCCTGAATAAAAACCTGATGGAGAATAAAGTACTGGAAACAGTCCTGCAGACGGTCTGCTGAGTTCAAAAAGTTATGCTGCAGAAGTGGTAGATCAAGAACTCATGAAGACAGAAGAGAAAACCTCTCTGTCTCATACGTGAAGACTGCCTCCCACACAGTAATGTATATCCTCATTCCTCCAGTTTCCTGCTGTACTGCTGAAGTTCAATAGGCTCTGAGTCTGTGCAACAGGAGGCTTAGATGCGTTAGGCTCAAAGCAGAAGGCTCCCCTGAGGCAGGAGCCTGAGCAAAAGCCAGTGATACAGACTGGTCAACATCTTTTGCACTTTCTAGCCCCTTTGGCCTGATTAAATGCAAGAGCAGAGGGAGGGCTTGGCTGGAAGTAGGGTTTAGGATCATTAAGGTATAGATGGTCATCTCTTTCTCAAAGTAAATAGAAGATACATAAGTCCAAATTCTAGTAAAATTCAGCATAATGGATGCATCTGCAAGGCAATAGGTAATGCAATGAACATAAACAATGACATTATTGCTGCCCTAAATTTCCAAGCAATTAATTATGACTATTGCAAAAGGAGTACCACAAGTCTTGATAAAACCATGTCAATCTAGTTTTCAGTGTGCCAAGCTGTGCATCAAGATATCATAATATTTACCAACAAAAAGTCAGCATAATTTTCTTACTTTGTCTGTTTCTGATGTCTTCATCCATATGTCCCAGGCATTGTGTTGCTATACAACTTTTGTTTCTCCAGTAAACCTCAGACACACACACAGCTAAGAAATCCCTCAAAATTTCAGACTACTGATAAATAAGGCAGACTGCTCCATCATCTGCAATGAATGATGTATATGGGAAGCAGTGGAAGTTACCTGCAAGTAAATTTACTTTCAGTTTCACATCGCTCTGCACATTCTTCGTTACTATTTGTCTTGTAAGTTTGCTTCTTTATGTTGAGCAGCCAAGCTCCCTCTGTTTTCACATAGTTGTCTAGTATATTTCCTTGCACTGAAAGGAAAAAGAAGGGAGGTAAAAATGTGCATGCTCATATGATTTATTTCAAACTTTCACATTAAATTCTTTTTCACCTAGTTGAGTAACATCATCACTTAACTGCTGGAATAATTGGGTTAATGGTGACAAAATATGGGTAAATCTTACCTTTCTAGTGTGGTAGTGTCACTGAAAACTCAAGGTAAGGCAGGATAGAGTAATGGTGTGAACAGTGCTTTGTATCATTCTGAAAGTCATAACAAGTAACACAAACCTAGGGTATAAAGTGATGGGAACACAGAAGATGACTCAAGGAATGAAAATGTCAGGTACTTCAGAAAGAAAATATTGGTCACCCATACTTTGGAGAAAGTGGAGAAATGGGACTCAAGAAGGATGTGAAAGAGTGATTGTCTATTGTTAATACCTCTTCTGTGGAATGACTTCAGTTTTGTCATCCACGCAACAGTTGCCTCTTTTCTTGCAAGAAACAAGCCATCCTCAGTCACTGGGATTTTCACTGTGTTCTCTTTATCACTTCTATCATAACTCTGTACTGAATTTACTTAATAATCAAGGTAGATGTTCCCCTCCATTGCAGTAAATTAACACAAGAGATTAAATTAGTAGATAAATTCACCTAGCAAACTCTGGGCTACAGTCGCATGTGAAATATATAGGATACTAAAAATTTTATCTATGTTTAGCAGTAAACTCCAAAGATGTTCAAATACAATCCTTCTTGTAAAGAACTTTGCCACTTAGTATTTTCTTTTGCTGTTACAGCTATGCATCTCTGAATGCTTAGCTATAGTTCACAGCATGTGACTTTCATGACTTCCAGCTGCAAGGTCACAGAGTTGTACAAGTCCTGTGATTTTTACAGTTTATCAGATGAGCATATGACTCTACTGACAAACGTTTGCCCCTGGAACCTACCTGTTCTGCATGGTTTCAATCCCAGACAGACAGCTGGCCCAAGGTCTTTGCAACGTATCTCAGTCCTGCTCTGTGGCTTGGTTTTGTGCCTGGCTTTATGCAATTGCTGAATAAAAGGCATATAGAGTATGAAAGACAGCCTGGCTTCCCCCTCATGCCTGACAGTTGTGCTGAAGAGAGGGATTTCTTCTTTCTTCATCTTCTTCTGACCCTTCTCTATCTTGGACCTTGCTCAATGCAGCTGGAGGGACAGAAAGACTCAACCCACTCAGACCCACAGCCTGTGACTGGGGGCCTCCACAGGGGTGTTCAGTGAAATGTCGTTCAGGCTGAGGAAGGCAACTACTCCTCCTTTTCCTAAGTAACACCCTATTGTAGTGTGAAGGAAGCTTATATGTTTCCCAGTACAGGTAAATTCCTTCATCTGCTTGCTAGCTCATCCTGCAGTCAAGTATTTTCTTTAAGATCATTTTGCATCTACAAGACAGAACTGATAAAATAGGCACAAAAGCCAAATTATTCTTTCTCTAATACCACTGCACACCCAGAGAAATTACTGAATGTCTTTTCCTGCATGTAGACTAAGGAAGAGTTTGGCCCTATGGGTTCTCGGTTTAACATTATGCAGGAAAGAAAAGGATAACTGGCGGAGGGGGGGGGGGGGTGGGGAGGGAGAGAAAGAAAGAGAGAAAAAAAAAGAAAATAATAAGATGG
>WUAM01000323.1:22222169-22250362 GCA_024336885.1 Actenoides hombroni
CTGTGGAGCAGGCACCGGGGGAGTCCCAGACTGGGCCCAGCAGCAGACAGGAGCTGTGTTCAGGAGCTGGATTCTGGTACTCGGTTCAGGAACACACAGACTGGGATCAAAGGCAGAATGGACAGAGTCCTCCTCAGATGCTCCGAGGAAGGAACCAAAAGAGGATCTGGGCCAAGCCGAGCAAAGCTGGCAAAGCAGGACAAGAGAAGAGAAGAGGCAAAGACCCTTCGGATCCCTCAGCCTTACATTGAATATGACGTATATGGGATGGAATGCCTTGTTGGTCAGTTTAGGGTCACCTGTCCTGGCTGCTCCTTTCTGCATCCCCCAGTGTGTTACACAAGATCCAGCAGTGGCCTTGGTCTGCACATCGATCTTTGGTAGTAACTCTAAACATGGGGTGTTATCACTGCTAGAAGCAGACTCTGCCTCTGAAAACAGGCTGCTAACTTCAGACAGTGCAGTTAGTTAGAAGAACTGAGCTGAAAAGTAAAATCACTGAACAGGAATAGTTCTGTTCTCACGCAAACCAGGACAGTTGCCCTAATTCCTTCAAGAGCAAAGCCCACTGTTGAGAAGGTTGAAGCCTGTACTCATCACTTCCATACACGTGTTCTTGAAAGCGGCAACCCACTAAACAACCTGATGAATGGAGTGATTTTTTTGTGTTGTGCTCACTAGCACTTCAATGACACTTTCCACAAACAAGTGATAAACCCCGGAGAACTATCTACGTTCCTCAGTCACAATTTCTGATAGGTATTTCATTTTTATTATTTTAATGGCTTCTTCATTTTTATCATTGACACAAGGACAGGACAAGAAGTAAAACAAGGTATAATATGCTTGCTTCACCACCCTTCTAGAGGTAGGTATACTCCAGACTGGACTGACTGAAACCTAAAGAAGTTATATTACCGTTCTTCCCTAGAAAAGACATTCTTATTTCCTGTGCACCTGCCTTATGAGTGCAGGTGGTAAGGGTTTGTTTGATTAGTTTTTTTACAAACCAAGTCTTTACTGAAACATCAAAATCGCTGAGGTCAAACCTTACAGGGAAATAACCAGTTTTGTGACGGATTTCTTTGAATTCCATGACAAAACTTTCCATCAGAAGCTGAAAGAGAATGCCACTCCTTCCCCCAGTTTGCCAGGTTCCCAAACTGCTCACCAAGCAGATGACAGACCACAGTTTACCCCCCTGTACTTCTTGGCGAGGAAGGTTGGGGTTACAGAGCTGATGTCTCCTAGTGAGAAGGTCAAATGGCTTCCCTGGAAGGGCTGAGTCCCTTCTGCCCCAGCTTTCCTACTTTGTGTGATGAGGTGAATAATTAGTTCCTCACACCAAGAACCAGACTGATTAGGGACTTGATGTAAACTTTCCCATTAAACACAAATGCACTAATCAGAAGATTACAGAATCCTTCTCATAAATCTTGGTCCAAATAGCATTTAACTCTATACAACACTTTAAAAAACACAATCAAATTCAATTGACCTGTCTGGCCTGTCTGCATAAACTTATCTATGGGAAAGCCTCAAGTCTTATCCTAGCACCCTGAAACAGACTTTCCACATCCATTTTTTCTTTCATACCCACCTAAGTACCAGAGCTTCAGAAACAAAGAAAAAGGAACAGAAAACCAGGGTGATCATTCAAATCTCTCCATCCCAAACTAGTGGGATGATTTTTTGGAATTGATGAATAAACCTCACATTGTTCTGCATTTTGCTGTGAGGACATGAGCCCTTCAGAAGCTGTGACACATTTGTAACTCTAGGCATCTTATACACAAAAGTGAGTAGATGCTTTGAAAAAAGTAGCACATTGCTTATTATTTTTCTAGGTTGCATTACTCAATGCTATTAAATATGTGTAGAGTATTTCCCCAAACTACATTTTCTGAAGAATCAGACCAGTCTGAATTGTGTCTCTAAGAAACTCCTAGATTTGGCTAGCCAGACCATAACCTGGGCACCACCTGGCTGCTTGCAGGCTGCATGTCAGTACACCTCCTGTGTTGTGTGCCTGTATGGGCCCTGAGGATGCAGAAGAGGTGTGGGGGTGAGGGACAGCTGAGGACAGAACAGGGAGGTCTGTGCACTGCAAGGAACTCTGTGACCAAGTAAAGGCCACTCCTGCTAATTTTTTGTCTGCCTACCTGCCCATGTTTCCCTGTACATTGGCTGCATGCAATGCAAGGTGCTGGCTTCAAGAAAACCTATCCCATCAGTTGTGCAGGGAATGGGGAAGGACCTGAATGAGAGGCTACCAGCCATGGCTTTGACTGTAGGGTAATGTAGCATCTGGAAGGCAGCAGTGGGAGGCAAGGCAGGGCTGGCTGACAAGGTCGTTCCCATTCTGAGCAAAATTAGACCCCCGCACTCATTAAAAATCCAGAAAAAAATCAATAGGTCAGTGAAATCACTAAACTGACTACAAATTTGCATCGTGTGGTACCGCTAATGCCCCAGTGGTGATGAAGAGTACTGCAGAAGGACAGAGGATGCACTGTTCATATTTAGTACAGTAAGTGCTTCTGCCTTCAGTAGAGTATACCATCAATTATCATGGAAACAGGTCTGAGAATGGAGGTCATTCTCAAGGGAAAGCAGCTGCAAGTGGGGCAGGATTAAACCATCACTTAAAGCATTGCTGAGCTTGGGCTATGTTGTCATTCATCTCTGTATTCTGCAAGTGAGGTCGCAACATCTTACGCATGCAAACACGAGCAGCAGTGGAAATGAGTATGCACCTGCAGCTCAGGTCTGGCCTCCAGGTTTATTTTGAAATTTATCAATTTTTTAATGTCATGCTTGCCACAAAGTCCCATATAGGTTTTCTCAGTGTTGCTGCACTAGCATGGCCCTAATGCCTTTGAAACAGGTTGACATTGTAGTTGTCTGATAGGTTTGTTAAGATAATTACAACTCAGCATTCACTCCAACTCTTCTTATGCCTTAGTTTGAGTGGAATGGAGTAATTTAGCACTTTGATTTGAAGACAGTGGCAGGTGGAAAATACACTGCTCCCTGTGAACTCCAAAAAACTGTAAAACCATCTTCTTCATTTCTTAGTTGGCACATTTCCAAACCTGCTGGTGCTGAGTTAGTAGGAAGTATTATCTTATGGAAATATGAAGAATTTCCAATGGAAGCAGGATGGGAGAAAGAATTGTTTTATATTAAAGTTACTAATATGCCTTTACCAAGGGATGTATATATTCTCTCTCCTTCAAGCAATCATCTAATTGAAGACAGTTAGCTACATCTGTAAAATGAACTTGTGTGCTACTAAACAGTTAAAGACATTTTCTTCTCTTGAGTACTGTGAAGAAGAATTACATCTCTCCTTCAATGTGTTCAGCTGCTACAGCCAGTTTCTAAGCATGTATCCAAATTACAAATATATTAAACAATACTTTATGTTCCAGACCTGAAATTCCCCAGGATAATTTCAGGAACTTCAAGGGATAGCAAAGGTACAAGGCAAATATAACACTTTTTTCCTGTTAACTGTAAAGTGGCTTAATTATCCAGTGCTGTCTGACCATAGTATTTTCAGTTTTATGTTAAATTATGTTTAGTTGCAGACCACAAATGACCTTCTCTCAAGTTTTATCTCAATGGCTTCTATATTGATGCTCCTATCTTTACAGCACATGGCTCTTCAAAGCCCAAAGCAGAAGAATGGGCAAATTCTCAGACTGATCATAAAATGTTTCAAATTAATTTGTATGATCATTAACAGCTCCACTCATGTTTTCAGGATAATGCTCCACAAAACCTTACATGAGTCTCATAGCCCATCAGGAATATCAATAATACATTTTTCTCTATGATGGGAACATTACATTACCTGAACTCATTCATTATAGGCAACAATAGGGAATCAGTGATTTTAGTATGGACTAATAGAACAGTAATTAATATGGAATCCAAATTTAGAGACCACAGTCACTTTCAAATGATACAATGTCTTGTTTGATTTTCAGATCTAATCATTAAGGAAGTACATAGCCCCTTCTCATTCATCACATGCAATCCTCTCTTTAACTTATCTAGTTTCAGAAGGAAGATGTAGCAATTAGCCCATGTGTATTTATTTTTTTTTTCATTGCTAACCATCTTATTATAAAAAGTTGGTGCTGGCAAGAACTTTTATTGACAACATTTTATTCTTAGTCTCACTTCTCTCCTTGAATGTCATCTCACCTAAGAGAAAAGTGGTAATTAAGACAAGAGTGAAAAACAACACCACTGGATCTTCAGACTGCTCTGTAGTTTACTACCAGTAATTGGCTGCTCACTGCAGGACACTATCATAATTTTAATTGTGATTTTTCAACCAAGGCATATAAGTCAGCTCTTCATAGATACATTAATGAATGCTTGCTGCTCCTTTACTGATTCCTGTATATTTACATTATCAGCCTTAGTAACAGCTGAAACTTCCAGCAAGCACTTCACTTCAAAAGAAAATAAAAAAAATTTGAAAGGTCTGCTTTTTTTTGTGAAGCTACTCAGGCTGTGTTTTTTACAAAACATCTCCAAAACCACAGGAAGAAAAAATGAACTATGGGGTTTATTTCTTCCAATTGAAGTGAATGATCTAAAAACCTAATCTGATATTTGGTAGATTTTACCACTGTGTTATGCAAAAACCCCTCTTTAAATATTTATAATTGGCCCAGATTTCAAGGTTAAGATCCTCATACAATAAACTATTACACGTTAAAACAATGCACAGTTAAATAACCAGAACATTTATAATGTACATTCACAGTGTACAATAGTTTTATGCTAAGGTAACCAGCTGGAACAAATGGGAGTTATAGCAGTATAAAACTCTAGAAAAGCTGTGATTAATCAGGTATAGGTCCCTATGGCACGTAACTACATTATTTGCATAAATAGAGGCACGGGTATTCAAAATTATGGTTCAGAAAAAAAGGTGAGACCACCAGAGGAAGAAAGTTGGAACTTAGCCCCCAAACTATCATTTACCACTAAAGATAGCTATCATTGATCAAGACAATAAAAGACTACATGCTTCTGTGGCTGCTGCAATGCTTTTCTGTTTGTAGCATCGTTATGTCAAGCTCAGCCACGAGCATTTCAATGTTAAGAAACAGAAGAGAGAAAAATGGGGAGGATGAAGAAGCAAAAGGAGGGAAGAATAAGGAAAGGTAGCAATAGAAGAATTAATCTGTACCGCATTTTCACCAACACACAGAGTTTTCCTCAACATTAATTATTGTTCACAGTGTTACTCACCAACATCAGGATCAGTGGCTTGGACTCTTGTTAACAAAGCTTTAGTGGCTGTGTTCTCATAAACACACGCAGTATAGTGATCAGATGAAAACACTGGTGGATTATCATTAACATCTTCTAAAATAAGATGGACTTCTGACTGGCAAAACCTGCCACCACCATCTGTGGCTCGAGCAACCAAGTTGTACGCAGGGATTTTCTCTCGGTCAAGAGGGGCCAAGGATTTCAGCTCACCTAAAAATGATTAAAAGCAGCACCCGTCATTACTACTGTAATGTTACGTGTTACACTGTAGCAACATCATCAATTCTACATAGTGTGAGTATCTCCAAACATGTATTTCATAGAAATAGGAAAGAGAAAAAAAATCAACCTTGCTTATTCCAATGAATGGATTAGAAACTCAGAGCAGTGTCACTTCTCTCTCTTTACCGAACCAAGTAAGCTGCCAATATGAGTGCAGGCAGGACTAGCCACTCATGGTGGCCTTCAACAGCCTACAACTCCACCCATATGAACACCAGCATGTTTTCCAAAACCTATCTTTCTGTTACTCTCAAGATTTATAGATTACTAGACACAAAAACAAATCCTGAATCTGATGACAGCAACCATCATGAACTCTAAAGTTTTCTAATGCTACCATTCAAAAAATAGCATCAACATCCCCATCTCCTCACCACAAAGAAATCTCCAGCCAACTCTGAATTCCTGTAGATGTCTCTGGCATCTAGTTTGAAACAAACTTCTTATTGTCGTACAGAGACAGGTATCACAATAAACTCAAAGCAACAAAAAGACAGCTTCTTCAGACTGTGAGAGCTTTACCCACTTCCTAGTGCACAGATAAAGAACTGTCATTGTCACATCAGCAAACAGACACTACTAGTTGGAAGATAAGTTTTTGGTTAATTTTGTAAAGGGTGCAATTTTCAGTTAAATACAAAATTTGTTCTTGAGGTGGGCAATACTTCCCCTTCCTCATACTGCATATATCTCCAAACATCTTCTCTTCATCAGGAATGCTATGGCAATAGCAGGAGCTGCCTCCTGCAAGTCAGGCACAGGAGGCATTGTACAGGGAAGGGCTTAGGCTATCGTGGAAATAAAATTCCTAAGAATAACAGAGGGGTGGGAGTTTTATTCATGGGAAAATGATTTTATTTAGCTTTACTTCATAACAGCCATAAAATCTAGATCTTAACAGAGATCAGTATTTTTCCAGACCAACTGCCAAACATACAAGACATTTGTAGCATACCAAATGTGCCCACAAATTCATTACTGATACCCTTTCTCCCCCACAATCTGTGTATAAAAGGAATGCCTTTTTTTACAGAGTCTAAACACCAGTATATCTAGGCCAAAGTGCAAGAAGTGGAGAAGGACTTGGGTGTACTAATGAATGATTGAGGTGGATTGAGAACTGACTGAATGAGAGAGCTCAGAGGGTTGTGATCAGCAGTGCAGAGTCTAGTTGGAGGACCACAGCTAGTGCTGTTCCCCAGGGGTCAGTGCTGGGTCCAGTCTTGTTCAACATCTTCATCAATGACCTGGATTGAAGGGACAGAGAGTGTACCCTCAGCTAGTTTGTGGATGATACAAAACTGGGAGGAGTGGCTGATAGACCAGAAGGCTGTGCTGCCATTCAGCGAGATCTGGACAGGCGGGAGAGTTGGGCAGAGGAGGACCTAATGAAGTTCACCAATACTAAGTGTAGAGTCCTGCACCTGGGAAGGAATAACCCCATGTACCAGTACAGGTTAAGGGTTGATCTTCTAGAAAGCAGCTCTATGGAGAATGACCTGGGAGTCCTGGTGGACAACAGGTTAACCATAAGCCATCAGTGTGCTTTGTGGCCAAGAAGGCCTGTGGTATGCTGGGGTGCATTAAGAAGAATGTGACCAGCAGGTTGAGGGAAATTCTCTCTCTCTACTCTGCTCTAGTGAGGCCACATCTGGACTACTGTGTCTAGTTCTGGGCTCTCCAATTCAAGAGAGATAGAACCACTGGAGACAGTTCAGCGGAGGGCTACAAATATAATTAGGGGACTGGAACATCTCTCTTATGAGGAAAGGCTGAGAGCCCTGAGGCTGTTTAGTCTGGAGAAAAGAAGGCTGAGAGGGGATCTTATGAATGTTTATATGTATCTGAAGGGTGTGTGTCAAGAGGATGCGGCCAGTCTCTTTTCAGTTGTGCCCAGTAAAAGGACAAGGGTCAACAGGCACAAACTGGAACACAGAAAGTTCCATCAGAACATGAGGAAAAACTTCTTCAGTTTGAGGGTGATGAAGCACTGGAACAGGCTGCCCAGTGAGGTTGTGGAGTCTCCTTCTCTGGAGACTTTCAAAACCTGTCTGGATCTGTTCCTGTGAAACCTGTCCTAGGTGAACCTGCTTTGGCAGAGGGGTTGGACTAGCTGATCTCCAGAGGTCCCTTCCAACCCCTACCATTTTGTGATTCTGTGATTTTCTAAAAAGCTGGATATGAGCTGGCAATGAGCGCTTGCAGCCCAGAGAGCCAACTACATCCTGGGCTGCATCAAAGTAAGTGTGGCCAGCAGGTCAAGGGAGGTGATCCTGTTTCCCTATTCTGCTCCTGTGAGACTTCACCTGGAGTACTGTATCCAGCTCTGGAATCAACACAGGGAAGACATGGACCTGTTGGAGCAGGTCTAGAGAAAGGCCACAACAATAGCCAGAGGGCTGGAGCACCCCTCCTATGAAGAAAGGCTGAGAGAGGGGGTTCTTCAGCCTGGAGAACAGAAGGCTCCAGGGAGACCTTACCGCAGATTTTCAATACTTAAAAGGGGCCTGTAAGAAAGATGGGGACAGACCTTTTAGCAGGGTGTGTTGCAATACGACAAGAGGTAAAGGTTTTAAATAAAAGAGGGTGATTTAGACTAGATATAAGGAAGAAACTTTTTTAAAGTGAAGGTGGTGAGACATTGGTACAGGATACCCAGAGAGGTGGCAGATGCCTGGAAACATTCAAGATCAGGTTGGATGGGGCGCTCAGCAACCTCATCTAGTTAAAGATGTTTCTGCTCACTGCAGGGGAGGTTGGACTAGATGAGCTTTAAACGTTTAATTCAACCCAAACCATTCTAAGATTCTATGATTCTCTGGTTCTCTGACATAACTTGAGGTCTGCCATGGAAACCAAAGGGTCGGTATTCATTGTTGCGATTATAATGTTCAACCTGGCCAACAAAGGTGTCCTTCTCTTTCCCTCCTACCACTACCACTTCAGAAGTGGTCATCCATGCCTGCCAAAAGTGGAACTGGCAGATAACCAAGTGTAACCTAAATATAGTTAAGGAAACGATCACGCACTGATGTCTAGGGATTCAGGAGGCTATTCAGAAACATTCTGTTGCCATCTTACCATTTTCTGGATCTAAGAAAAATTTATTGTTCCCAGCACCATAGAGAGAATAGCGAATTTCACCATTGGACCCAATGTCAGCATCTTTAGCACTGATTTTAAGAATGACTTTGTTTGATGGAATGTCTTCAGGAAACAGTGCTGTGTATGCAACCTAGAGACAAAAACAGAAATGTAAGGTATGCTGTAGCAGTATTTTATAGTCTTTGCACAATATTTTCTTTAAACCCTCTGTAGTTCATCTTGCTATATAGGAAACAATTTTCCTGTACATAACACCTGCCTAGAGATTCAAATCACTGTTAAGCTTTGAGGTGTCACAAAAACAATGCCAAATTATGACTTTTAATAGGGCTCTCTTGGGTGTTAAATGCTGTCTTATTTTCTATCTTCCATTTGCTTCATCGACACCCATGAAATGGAAACTTTGATGAGTGTGCTAATGAAGACAACCGTTTTTATCGCCTCATCCAGCAGTGTTTGAGGGAGATACAGACTGTGATTCCCCAGAGTGGTGCTTCCAGTGACAGTGGGCCATCAGTGACAATTTAATGATGGAATTAGATGAGTATATACATACATATATACATATATATATGAAAGATTCTGTGAGCAGTACTGTTAAGGAACTCTGCGTTTCACTGTGTATTTTCTTTCACACAGACCTTTCTGCTGCAGGGATATCAGTTCCTCACTTTGCCTTTCCATAAAATGAGACAGCTACCACTGTGAAAGCTGTGCTCAGGCCACACTGCATTCATGTCCAACAGCATAAGAGCAAGCTACATTCTTCTGGCTTTATCACAGGGTCTCTGACATCTGCCATGATCAGGAAGAATGGAGTTAAACTAGATGGAAGGCATTTCCACATTGGTCCTGAAGGGAAAACACATTTTTTTCTGCAGAGGAGGAGCAGCTGCCCAGTGCCTCCTCACAATGCTGTGTTTTCTCTAAATCCAACTAAGGCCACTGTTGACAAGACTCCTTTGCTAGCTTTACTAGACCATTAACCCTCCATCTTGGCTTCACAGGACTGCTTTATCCCACTTCTCTCCCAGATCATTCCAGATTTTTCAACTAAGACCTTAAGGATGAAAATGGACATGGCCTGTTAACACCTGTAAAAAGTAGCGACACCCACAGGGAAACCATGGTTTTCAACACAACAGTCAATTGCCACAGGTGTTGCTAACTCACCTGTTCACAAACTGGATTATTATCATTAACGTCAGTGACAGTCACTTCCACGGCAGCCTGGGTTACAAAGAGGCCATCTGTGGCGGTGATGTTCAGATAATAAACGTCTTGCTCTTCCCGATCTAGAGGCCTTTTAACGTAAACCTTCCATTCATTCTGAACCAGTCCTAGGGCGAACTTCCCTTTGGGATTCCCTCCTGCAATGAGACAAGGAACAGGCAATGGGCTGGAGTGTCCCTTCAGAGCTCCCACATAGTTTAAACACACTGGAACATCTCAGAGGACCTGAAGTAAGCAGCCATCATTTGTTTTACGGTGATTGGTGCCTTCGAACTCACAGACTCGGGAAATCTGCAATGAGATTATGCTCCCTGTGTTTATTGCCCCCCAAACGCCTTGTATGAAAGTGAACCAATAACTTTCAGTGGAAACAAAATCCATTTAGCAGCACTGAAGATGATCTCTTGTTTAGTTCCCCGTAAGGACAATCAAATTCAAACTGTGAACAATCAATAGTCCTCTCGGGCTGGTACAATTGTCTTTCCATTTAGTCTCGGGAGAGGATGTAATACACTGTAGCTCTTGTTACCAAGACAATTTCATTAGCTGTTGATTATGTAATCAAGGACTGGAAGTGGGTTCTATTAAGGAATCCTCTAATGAAAGCTTTATCATACAGCTACGCTGCTCTTCTGCTCATTAAAATTCAAGTTTAAAAAAAAGTTTACATGACACAGGAAGACACATTAGTATTAAATAGTCCTAACAAGAGGTCATTTGAGGAGCAGTTGGAAGATAAGCAGTACAATTAGATCAAATGTATCGGAGAGTGAAAGCTGGTGAAAGGAGTGCAGGAGATGAAGCAGAACAGTTTTTTATCGTGCCGTAACACTGACACTGAACCTGGCAATGTTGCTCTCGACATCATTAAATTGCCTGGTGACAGAAGTAGATTGGGAAAGGGAAAGTTTTGGTCTGCATCATCTTCAGGAAGGAAGGAAGGAAGGACATGTCACAGTCAGAAAGGTACAATAATCAAGGTGGGCACAGTTGTTAATGTTTTCAACAGTTATTTACTCTTTCATGTGCAATGTGCAATGGTACAGTCCCCTGTCTGCTCCATGAAGAAACTACCTTCAATCACCTTTCTCTGAGCCCAATCGTAGGCCCCTGTCAGACCAGACAATAAAGTCTTTTAAACCAAGGTTGTGGCTTAACCCTGGTTAAGACTCACACAGCTGCTCACTAATTCCCTCCCAGTAGGATGATGGAGAGAATCGGAAGGGTAAGAGTGCAGAAACACATGGGTTGAGATAAAGTCAGTTTAATAAGTAAAGCAAAAAATGAGTGTGTTAGCAAAGCAAAATAAGGAATTCCTGGTAGGTGTCCAGCTGTTTCTAGGAAAGCAAGGTTCCATCACCTGTAACAGTTATTTGGGAAGACAAACACCATGACACCCAAACCCTTCCTCCTTCTTCCTCCAGCTTTTATTGCTGAACATGATGGCATACAGTATGGGACATCCCTTTGGTCAGTTGGAGTTAGCTGTCCCAGCCGTGTTCCCTCGCAGCTTCTTGTTCACCCCCAGCCTACTTGCTGGCGGGCTGAGAAGCAGGAAATGCCTTGGCTCTGTGTAAGCACTGCTCAGCAACAGGTAAAACATCCCTGTGGCATCAACACTGCTTTGGTCACAAGCCCAAAATACAGAATCATACCAGCTACTATGAAGAAAATGAATTCTACCCCACTCAAAACCAGTAACGCCAGCTACCCAGTCTTCTGTGCCCAGCATCTAACACAACCTTGGTCTGTGAAAAAACATATCTGCACATTTAATAATGTAGGATAGAGCCCTATAGTCATAGCAAACTCATGTGCTGTAGAAACTCAGTGAGGACGTAGAACAAAACAACATACTACTCCTCTGGGTAAACTTTCATTCCAGCTAACCCCCTGCTAGCTCTTTCCCTACCATATTAAGCTTTCTGCTGTGCTCTTCCATGCAGAAATGCAATCTCAGAACTACTTTCTATGCTTCTCATGTATAATACTGGTATAAAAATATTAAGTGAATGTTTATTCTTTCTTGTAACAGGATCAAGAATGTAAACTGTACTTCTGCTAGTGTACTTTTGCTTACAACTCATTCAGGGTCCTGACGTGTCATAGGATCTGTCCAAGCTCAAAGGAAAGACCAGGTTCTTAAACTTCCTCTCAAGTATTTGTGTTGAATGTTTGAGTAAATAACTATGAAAAAAAGAAAATCCAAGGCTGAATTTATTTGTGTTGCTACTGCTGTCAAGCAATTACATGTCACTGTTAGTAGTGCTTCTCATGTCACAATTCTGTCAGTTCCCAGGGACCTTCTTAGCAAAAAACAAGGCAGTGAAGATCTGAACTTGAAACTGAGCTTAACACCAAGCAAAAAAGTCTAATGCATATTTCATACCTTCTTTCTACATCAAAAAGCAGAAAAGAGGTCACAGGCTGTAATCTATCCCTCCTTCATAAGCTACCAATGACAAGATAGACTGGTTTCTATTTAATATGAAAACTAAGTCAGTTGAGACAGGATGAGCAAATCTTCCTCGTTAAGCATCACCATTTGTGCTAGGTGTAACTGTGTCAAAAAAGCACACTGTAATGAATAAAATCTCCAGAAAATTAGTCAGGTAAGCATTATAATTATAAAAGGCTCTCTAATCATACAGAGCACAAAACAGATATATGAAACACAGATATTTTCCATTCATAGAAAATAACCTTTTTGGATCACAAAACCAAACAGATCCCAACTTACCCACTGATTTCTATGACAGTTTGGATGGAATAACAACCACTGGACTCAGTTAAACCTTGTTTAACCTTTTGTGTGATACAAACACACATTTCTCCTAAAGAGATTTACAGAGTATATCAATGTGCACTACAGGCCAGGTCTGAATACAATTCAAGCCAATGAGAATCTGTCCATTGACTTCAGTCTTAATGTGACTTCAAAGAAGGCTGACCCCTGCTGATTGACATTAAATTCTCTCTATTCAGTTAAATACCAGCATAAAGAAAAGCTTAATTCTCCTTTATAAAAGGCTGCAATCTTGTCATAGTGAGTTTAATGTTGTAAACCATTAATAGAAATGGTCTAAATATTCTTATTTAGCTTTGTGATATCAATCAGTGGTTTGCCGCTTATTAGTCCTTTTATAAAAGGAAATGATTAACTGTCCTGACCAACTATGAAGCAATATGCTCAAGGTTTGGGGATCCCATTGTTAAGAAAAGAGGAAAGGTAAAATCTAATTAAAATCAGTTGGTGGCTTTTATGGCTGGCAGTACCACTAGCTTGGAGCAATTTTAAAATCACTGTTGCTTTGTTATTGATGGAATGACTTTTACATCATACATAGGAATTTGGGGAGTATGTACAAAAAAAAAAGTCCTTAGGATCCCCCTCCCCTCACTTTATTCCACTAGAAAAGGATCAATTTGAATGACCAAGAAACCTGTGCAATAAGCAGCAACTATGTGTAACAGTTCATCTGCATGCTGTTTTCATGAGTGCTATCTTTCTTTTTTTTTTTCTTCTCAGGATCGAATATCTGTTTTGTTGATGGAAGACAAAAGTGGAAGTTGTACTGTAAAGCGTAACAGAAATAATGAGATGTAAACATTAAAAAAAGTCAAGAAAATATTCTTCGGAAAGGAAAGGAAAAAAAATCTATACTGTGGCCCAGGGAACCATTTTCTAGTACTTATACATATGTCTTGACGCAGATCTCATTCTGCAGTGATTAATTAACATTTTCGCTAATATATGTAAGCAGATTCAGTTTCCTAGGGGCGTTCTAATTAATTAGTTTTTCACTCTGAATAATGTAGCTTTTCTAAATGGAAGCCTCCTGACTACATGTATTAATGGATTCCTTAAAATCTTTTGGCAGTTTTCTTATGTTCTACTTTGAATGTCACAACAGTGAAGTGCTAGCTACAAAAAGCACCCCAGTAACTTTTTAGAAAGGCTTTGAGGCTAAAAGAATCAGCATTATCTTTTATCTTTTGTTACTTGAGGTTTAAATAATGCTCTCCCTCCCTCCCTAGTCATCAAATAGTACAAAGCCAAATCAAGCTCAAGTTTAAGAAAGAAAACAGCCAGATACAAATGAAATGCAGAGACACAGTGATCCAAAATAAACAAATCCTGACACACATCATTACTAAAGCACACACAGAGGGAATTATAATGGCTAAATGGGAACTGAAAACTAGAAGCCGATGGTACCAGTTTTCACTGCAATGTCCTTATCTAGGAGCAGGAACTGAATAGTTACTATTTTATTTAGTTAGTTTCTCCCTTACATTTATGCATTTATTTAGGTACTTTCAATTTCAAACTAGAACTCTAGGCATTTGCATCACATCAAATCAACCGGTTTATCTTCCACTCCCAGTTTAAGATGTTGTGTGTTTACTGAGCTACCAAAATGGTAAACCCAGTCCTCTTAGATTTACTATCGAAAAATTGCAGACACTATTTTTCAGCCTGCAGCATAAGTCCTCCCCAAACACTGAAACATCCATTTCTCCAGAACTCCAGGATCTCAAACACTAAATAAAACCAAACAATAACCAAGACTTTGCTCATACTGGGTAACCAGCCCAGCGAAAAACCTCCTGTGTACAATGCCAGTTCTTTCTTCCAGAACACACTGTCTATCTTCTTTGTATTGAGCTGAGCCAAACGTAAAAACTATTGTCTATCCTTAGATTTATGTGCCTGATGGAACGTAATTGACATCACTGAGGAACACAAAACACTTTTGTGTATCAAAGCCTTAGCAACTGACAGTTTTTTCTGGTGTTTTTTTCCTAGTTTACCACTGTTAAATCTCAGTAATATCTGGCTGTGTCTAGGCTGGCTGAACACTGTAGCTAAACATCACTAAAGCCCTGGGTTTAGCCAGACTGCCTCAAATGATACAGGCAATGACCTCAAATGAGCCTTCAAAAGAAAACTACTGTTCTCCCTACATGCATTTGTGTCACCTGTGCTTCCTAATAATTTTCTGCTAAGATTTGTATATAGTGCTTGTGCTTTGTGAACATCTTCAGCACCTAGCAAACTACAAATAACAAAGGATAAGTGCAAAATTTCTTCTCCTGACATCAAATGCAGATGAAGATTGATTTGGAATTGGTAACTACTTAAACCAATCCTAAACTGAAGGAGTACAAAACAGAACATAAATTTATCCACCAGAATCTATCTACCCCTTTTCAAAGTTGACCAGAAGACTGCAAAAATTGTTTGCATTTCTCAAAAGAGTTCAAAGGACTCTTCAGTGGATCGCATCTGACTCAGAATATTTATTTATTTATTTCACCTCCTAAATGATGATTTTTTTCCCTCTATCTTCCTTGTGCTACTTTTCTCCAGGCGCATGTGCATTAAGCTGGTTTTCGTGGATCCACGTGACAATCTCATAATTTGTTTTCTTCTCCCTTTTTGTCAGTACCCTGTTCTTCCTCAGAGTTTGTTTATTGTATTCACAGAATTTCTTATGTCTCAAAATGCCTCCAGAAAGTGACAACATTTGAATAATCATCAAGCTAATCTGATTCCATGAAATATTCAAGTACAGCTCCTGAGCTCAAGTTAAGGTAAAATGTGAATAGACTACTTTTTAGTTAAGCTGTACTTTAATATGTTTTGACATTTTAATCAAAAGAACCTAATTTCTCCTTGTGCATTTCCCAAATTCAAAGGAAATATTCAAAGATAGTGGAATTTCTGAGCTCATGCACTGTAAGAATTGTACAGTAGGGATTACAGAAAGTTTGGGCTTTGACTTATAACATTTTCGGAAACCAAAATACCACAAAAATATTGGACATATTTTGAACTGTGATAGAAATTAAGGTACAGAACTATTTATATTTTGAGTTATATGTGCAAGTTATTATTCAAAAGTCCAGTTTTTGATAAATTAACAGCACAGGGATGTGAGGAAAACATTATTATGTAATTCAAAGCATAAATCATTATAAGAAATGACTTTAGAAGAAAGAGTACCTTCAGCTAATGATCATTGTTACAAACATGAAGGGTTTGCATTTCCTATAGGGAATCCCCAGACTCTTCAAATATAACAAAATCTCTGGGATGAGGCACTAATTATTTACTGTTAGAAGTGTGCAGTCTCCACATCCTGTGCTTTGTCCACAAGACTATTTTTGCCTCTAACTTCCTACAACATATATTGTTATATATATAAACATATAGTCTTTGCAAACCTTTAAACTGAATCCTGACTTTCAAGTAAATGGTCAGAATGAATTTCTGGTTGCTTTGAAAATGGTGCTACTTCTGATGTGTAAGGCAGGCAATCTATGGGTAACTGGAATATCACACCCCTCCCTGTATGTCATCCCACAGCCATTCCAATTTGATAGCTAAGAAAGGGGTAGGAGTCTTATCCTCCAGAGCAAAAAATACAAACTGTTTTCTGTTAGTTAAGTCATTTTTGCCCATAGGCTGCTTCCTACACACAGTCTTGTGTAATTCTAATCCCATTCAGTGAGAAAAATGTGAATTTGTCCAATAATCTGGATATTACTAGGTAATTAATATTAGTTTCTGGATTGTGAAGGCTGGGGGAGTGACAAAGATGTTCCCTAGAAAAATCTATTGGACAGAGCAACCTCTAGGTAGAAAAATAACTGCAGCACACCATCACTCAAAACAAACTCACACAAAAAAAGCCAGTCTGAATCTAGAAAAAAAAGAATGATAATAAATATAGCACAATAGGAAAGAGTAATGTTACCACACTTTGAAAAATGTGTTAGTAATGTAATTGAAATTGCTTTATGCTGTATATAACAATGCATGACAGCTAACCAGGACTTCTAAGTGAGTTACTATTTCCCTGGTCAGAGATTTGTGCTGATAAGAAATAGCATCCTCACACTCCTTCCAATGTAAAACTCTTTTATTCCCCACCCCCCCTCATAAATACTGGTATTTCAAAGTGGCTCATGCATGCACTTTCCTATCGCAGAGAGAAAAACACTATTTCAAGAAATTTCAAATGCCTGGAAATGTAAGGATTTTCTTCTTAAAAATATAACAAACATTCTTCTCTTGGCTGAAACATTGTTGTGATGTTTTCCAAGCTGATACATCAATTATGATGGGTTGACGGGCCACACTACATTGCATTGCAGCAAACCATGAATCATTAATCTTGGAAATTAGAGAATAACCCAGACAGACAGACAGACAGACAGACACACACACACACACTCCCTTCTCTCCTTTAAGCTTTGGTAGCTGCTGCTAATTCTGTCCAATATGAAAAAAAAAAATAAATGCATGGAGAGATGCAGTTGTTTGCTTCACAGTGATAATTTAGCTGAAACCCTGCCAAACATTCACCTAAAACTGGACACATGCACAGTTCCTCAGTAAAGCTGGTTTGGGGAAGAAAGCATGCAAGTTGTTTCTTACCTGTAATATGGTAGCTAACCTGCCGGTTGACATCAGATGTGTCTTCATCCCAGGTGCTAAGAACAGCCACAACTTCCCCTGGAGGGTCACTCTCCTTCACTGACCCTCTGTACACCTCATGCTCAAAGATGGGTGCGTTATCATTTATATCTGTCACAGTAACTGAGACCAAGGTGGTTGATGACAAAGATAAAGCTTCCCCCAGATCTGAGGCCACCACTGCAAAGGTGAAAGCAGGATCCTTTTCATGGTCCAAATCCTTCAGTGTGCTGATCCAGCCACTGTTGGTATCAATGGTGAACGCTTCTGTGATCTTCTCCAGCTCTGATTCCACCGCAAGTGTATAGGTGACCTGACCATTTGCACTTGAGTCTGCATCTACCGCTTTAACTTGCATAAGTTTTGTTCCTATAGGCATCCCTTCCATTATTATAGCATCATAACTAGATGTTTCAAACGTGGGCTTGTTGTCATTTACATCCAATACCTTAACCTCCACATCCACAGTCAACACAATGTCTACTTTGTCTAATTGAATGGTGGCTGCAACTTTGAAGTGAAAAGCAGGATTCGTCTCGTGGTCAAGTCTCTTATCCAGTTTTATGAGCCCTGTGTCTTGCTCTATGATGAAAACCCCATCTTTGTTGTTTTCAGTCATCTCACCATTAACTGTGCTGTACAAAGCACCCTGATTAGGCAAAACATGCAGAATGTCAATGGTACTACCTATGAGGGCATCTTCTGCTATGGTAAAAGAATACTGGGGTTGAGAAAAAGAGGGCAAAAGAGTTTCTGGGGGTAAAACATGGATATAGACAGGAATGAGGGAATGCTTTACAGGAATGCCACCATCAACCGCTTTGACAAAGAATGACAGAACTGTGTTTTTTAGCTGGTTAAAGCTACCCTTGGTGACCATCCATCCATTGTCTGGATCTATTTCAAGCAGATCAGCTACTGAAACGGAGGCTTCACTATACAGAGAATAGGTAATTCTGGAATTGGCTCCATCATCTGGATCTATTGCTTGCACTTGAGTCACCAAGTAACCCTTCCCAACATCTGCTTTAACACTTGCTCTGTATTCGACTGTCATAAATTGAGGAGTGTTGTCGTTCTCATCCACTACTATCACTCTCACAGTGCAAAACGTAGTCCTGCCACCGCCATCAAGGGCTCTCAAAAATATACCGATATCACTTTCCAGCGGGTTCTCCCTGTCTAACCTCTCAGTTGTCAGGATCTGCCCATTGCTATCAATCAAAAATCGGTCCTTAGCAAAGTCATTTATTATGGAGTAGCTTATCTGGCCATATACACCTGAATCCCCATCTGTTGCCTTCACATGGATTACCTTAGTTCCAGGAGCAGCATTTTCTCTAACCTCTGCAACATAAACACTCTGTGAAAACACAGGACTATAGAGGTTGGCCCCAAGGATCTGTATATGCACCTGAGCTGTGCTGGTGAACAGCCCGTCGGACACGGAGACATTTAGACTGTACATGGGCTCCATTCTCTGTTTGCGATGGTTGGAAAGGGTGATAACACCACTCTTGCTGTCCATAATAAAACTGGTCCGATCATTTCCTGATAGGATGCTGTATTCCAGTCTGTCAAAATCAGAGCTGTCAGCATCAGATGCTTGGACGCAAGTCACAAAATGACCTCGAGGTGCCAGTTCACTCACATACGATTCATATATTAACTGGTTAAACACTGGAGGGTTGTCATTCATATCTGTTATTGAGATACTAACAAGAACCTCACTGCTTAGTGGTGGGAACCCATTATCAGTTGCCCTGACTTTCAAGGTGCACTGCTGTATGAGTTCATGATCCAGCATCCGGGCTGTCAGAATTAGGCCACTGGTGCTGTCTATATGAAAATAGTCTGTGCTATTAAAGGTGTCCTGGACTATCTGATACTGAACAATCTTGTTATTGCCAGAGTCAGCATCAATAGCAACAACCTGCAGGACAGGAGTTCCAATCAAAGATGCTTCGGACAAAGTAGCATTATAAGCAGACTGATCAAAAACTGGAGGATTATCATTAACATCATTAATGATCAAGTCCACAGTGACCTCAGCTCGAGCACCAGTGAGGGCATCGCTGGCTCGCACCATCAGCTTGAAAAGAGAATTTATTTCATAGTCCAGTGGGCTGATGACACTCAGAACTCCAGTATCAAAGTCAATATTGAACTGGTTGTAAGGATCTCCATCGACAATGATATAAATGATACCCTGGCCTTCTGGACTGGTTGCATTTATGCTTAAAATTGGTGTGTGCATTTCTACATCTTCATTCACAGAAGCTGTATAGAAGGGCTTGTCAAATACAGGCATTGCTTTGTTAACAATAGTAATGGGGAGCTCTACTGAAGCAGACAATGATGGGTTACCACCGTCTTTTGCAAGAATGACAACCAAATACTCTATATTAGACAAGTCAGAATTGAAGGCTTCTTTTAAAGTGACACTACCAGATTCTCTATCAATTTCAAAATGTCCGTAGTCTTCCTTCAGAAGATATGACACCTCGCCATTTTCACCCTTATCTTTATCAATAGCCGTCACTCGATAGATCAGGGTACCAGGCTCAGCATCAACTTGCACAGCAGCATAGTATGGAAGCCCGATGAACACTGGGGCATTGTCATTTATATCCTCAATGTAAACCCTCACCACCACTCGAGCGACACGAAGGTGATCTAGTTCACGGCTTGCTTCCACCACCAACTCATACAGCTCTTGTTCCTCTCGGTCAAAGGTGACGCCAGTTGTCTGAATGACTCCTGAGGTGGATTTGATTTTAAATTTGTTGCCTGGGTTTAATATACTGTATTTCAAAGGCTCATTGAGGCGGTTACCAACAGCATTCACCACAGCGATCTTTGTGATATTGGTGCTGTTTTCTGAGATGGAAGTGGAATAAAAATTTTGTGTGAAATGGAGCCCACTATCCATGGCTTCTTTTACCATTATTGTCACCATAGCAGTGCTATAAAATTTCCCATCAGATACTCTTACTATTAGCATATAATGGTCTTTGGAAAGGCTGTTGTTTTTAATGGTAAGTACTCCTGTGCTTGAATCAATTAAAAAGTGGTCCATATTGCCTTCAATTAGACTATATGTTAGTTCAGGAGGTATCTCTGAATCTGGGTCTGTAGCCTTGACTTTGAGAACTTCAACACCAACATACGTGGGCAGGAGCAAGACTGTCTCAAATACAGCCTGGCTGAAGATTGGTGGGTTGTCATTGACATCAGTTACCTCAATGGTCACTTCAACTGGGCTCTCTGCTGTAAGCTGGGGATTCCCACTGTCTCTAACATGCACATGGAAGTGGAAGTGAGCTATTGTTTCATGATCTAAATTTGCAATTGTTCTGATCGCACCTGTGCTGGAATCTACTGTGAAATATTTTTTTGCAGTAGATTCAACAATCTGGTAGACAAGCAAAGCATTCTGGTTGCTATCAGCATCAGTGGCACGTATCACAAGGGGGCTGTTATTTGCACTCCGGACAATGCTGTTTACAGGAGCAGCTTCGCTTATGCTGCCTGAGTACTGAGAGAAGAGAAAAACTGGTGGGTTATCATTTTCATCAACAATTTGAATGTTCACAGTGGCATTTGATGCCATGCCTGCCATATTTGTTGCCTGTACGACAAGCTGATAGAAGGAAGCATGTTCATAATCAAGGGCCTTTTGACTGGTGATCACTCCAGAATACGGGTTTATAGTGAAGACTCCATCCATGTTCCCATCTTTAACATCATAAACTAACGTGGACTGACTGATTGCAGAGAGTGAGATGACAGAAGTACCAATATCCACATTTTCATTAACCTCCGCTTGGTATTCTTTGAGAGTAAACTTAGGGTGGGAGTTATCTGCCATCGTCACAGATATCCGCACAATTGCTGTTGCAGACAGTGGTGGAGAACCTTGATCGGTCACTTTGACTGACAAAACAAACTGCCCCATTGCGGTTAAGTCTGGCTCCTTCAGTAATGTAATGATCCCTAAAACTGGTTCAATCTTGAATGTGTTTCCCGTGTTTCCTAAAACAGAAATATTGGAAGAAAATTAGAAATGAAATACAATGAACTTAAGCATAATTTAAACCAGGAGCAATTAGCTGAAATTTGTTAAAACTAACATAAAATAATTCTAAAGGCCCTTTTCCTTCCAGAAAACCAGGTGTCTCAGTAGATGGTACAGGTGTTCAAACCTTCAGATACTCAGGTGCTGCTATCTATATCTTGATTCTGAGTATCAAGATCTGAGCAAGTGCTGCATGTACATTACACCTACTGAAGTCAGAAAAAGCATCCTTAAATTGTGGGAATTAGTCAAATACATGTACACCTAAGGCAAAGAAACTAGATCAGAGGCTAACAAGCCAATTACATGACAAATGGATAGCAACTCAGGCTCTTAACTGAAGGGGATATTAAGCAACTATAGAGAAGATTACAGCAGTTCAAGACTCAAAGAACTGTATATAAGAAGGATAAAATAGTATTTAGAAAAATACACCAGAACAAATAGCATAGAAGAGATTCAAGTATCTTGTGGCACAAGGTTTATCATGTGGTCTCTGAGGAGGATGAATGTAGATGAACGAGATTTAGCAGAAAATGTCATGAAATGTTTGTTGTAACATGAAAACAGGGATATCACTGACTGCATAAAGGCGAAAACAGTGAGTTTGGATCAAGGACCTTCTTTGAGATAATTTTTTCTTTTTAGTCTTTTTGCCAACCTCTTCTTCAGCCAGACATATTCAAAACTTTTGATATGTATCCTTACCCTGTAATTAGAGATCGTCTTTATCAGGCAATCAGTATTTTGCTGGTTCCTTGAGTGCCTGCTTAAAGTATAGGATGATGCCTGTGTATATGGCATAGATAAGCATACAGACTATTTTTTCTGAATTTGATTCTAAATACAAACAGCATGTACTGAGTTACAGCAATTCCAATCATTATAACATGTTCCTGCTATTGTAATTTACACTTTAAAATCTAGAACTGCTTCCCATCTGCAGTCAAGTATCCATCCATGACTTAGAGAGAAATATGTCTTGAGTAACTGGTGGTAAACAAGAGATTTTCTCTTAATGGTGATTGTTACAGGTGCTGCGCACAGAACAGTAAATGTGAAAATTGTAGCTAAAATACCAAATACATGGAAGTGTAAATGAAGTGAGTTAATATGAACTATTTTTGAGATGTGATTCAGTATCTGTTGTAAATTTTGGGGCTCAGAGGCTAATTTAAGCTGTGTAATACTGTATGTAGTACAATACGGGTAGTGGCTTTCTATTTCTATCCATCCTTTCAGATCAGTAAAGTTTATTCTACTAGCTAAAACAAAAATTGTGTTATTCACTGAGGAACTGAGATTCTCTGCCAGAGCTACAAATTCTCATAAAGATCACAGTATCTGTCACATTTGCAGACACTACAAACACTGCTGCCATCATTTTATCAGTGCTTGCTAATACAAATAATTTTTAGCCACTGACTGCTTCATGTAGGACCAGAGCTGGTTCTTCTCCTTTAGGAATTTCTTATGGAATTACACAAAAGCTACTTTCTTTACCAATTGTTCTCTTCATATGTAAGTAATTCCCCTGAAAAAAAGGGCTGTGTACAACCTGAATGCTGCAGTTAAAAATCAGTATCCCCAGCTGCAGATTTTATGGATCATAGAAACTACAGCAGCAGAAGACTGAATTTTGATGCATTTGGGATTTGAACATCTGCAGATAATGAAACTGGGGGGAGTGCATGGCTTAGAGTAAATGGAAGTTTGAAGTCTGACATTGCAGGGAAAGCTCATGATGAAACAGAAACAGGCTGTAATGGAAGAGAGGGCCCCTAGAAAAGAGAAAAAACATGCAGACTAAAAAGCCCCAACTAAAAAGGAACAGCTAAAGCATCCTTTCTAATAATCATGTTATTCTGTCTGCATCATGTGTGACTCTATTATCAGTGTATGGGAGCCATACTTCTAACATGTCAAGTCGCTCTTTACTTTGTAGTGGCACCCATAGGTGATTAGATTGGAGACCACAACAGTAATAAGGTGTCAGGAAAAATCTAGGAACAGTCTTGAAAAACATTGCTGCAGGAACTTGATCTGGTCTGCTCAGAGGTTGTTCAATAAGGCACAGCACTGTCCTTCCTGGGCATGTGTAAAATTTCCCCTGACCTAATTTGAAGGCCACTGGAGAATACTGAGAAATAGCTGATATGACCTAACGCAGTGCATAAAGGAAATATTTGGTTTGTAGTGCTAAGACCTTTGTAGGATCACAAGGCTCAACACTTTTATCTGCAAAAGACTTCACCTCCTGGTTTGCTTAAGGGACTCCACTTCCACAGAGCATACAGGATAATGACAGTAAAAAGTTCCTAGGGTCTTCTCTAAGCTTCAGGTTATATTAGCTTAATTTAAGATGTGAAATTGAATTATGCATAGTTAAATCAATATGAGGTGATGTAGATATTCTTACTTCATCACTTATTTTTTGTCATTTAGCCTGTTCTTAATTGATGTAAGCCATCCTAGCTAGTGATAAATCTTTATAATAATATAAGGATAAATAATGATCCTGTAGGATCAGAGCCTAATGCTAGGAAAGGCCTGTGATCTGATTAATATGGGGACAATCTGCAGTATACGAGACTACTTTTTAGGGCAATACAGGCCTCAAGCTTTGCTATTATTACAATGGAAAGATTCATATTAGGAGAAGAAAACCAAGAATGTAGAAATGAAACATTAAAAATCCAAAGGTTAAAAATTTTTATTTTCTCCTCTCTCTTTCAGGCACGCCTCTCGTATATATGTTAATGGATTTTCTCACAGATAATTCTTAACTTCAGATCCATATGAGCCAGAGAAAGTTACATTCATTTGCATGTGTGGCAGAGATAATGCAAATTTTTCATGACCGTGCTGTTGCACTGGCAGAGAAATGCTTTTGCTGGTACAGATTATGTGGTGAATGTAAATATCAAGAGCTGAACAGCAAAAGCAATTGCAATCTGGTTTCACCATGCCCTCCCTTAGTTTCAAGGGACCTTGAGCCATTAAAATGCTACGGCCTTGCTGACAGAAGTTTTTAGCATAGCCCTGGTGTTAAGTCTCCATGCTCCTCTGATCTGAATATTGGCAAAGATTCCAGGACATGCCAGGTGTTGTGGCATTTGTTTATGGAGGATCCGCTGTATACTAGACTGAAGCTAGAAACCTGAAAACAAGGCTGTAGCTTTCAGTAAGTTTCTGTCTTGGTTTCGAACCCCTTACTTAGAGGTAAAAGGCTCCACAGCCATCTAGTGAACATGAATGAGATTTTATTCTGAGTGGTTTTTGGTATAGTAGCTCCAAAATGAAAAACAACCAACAGGAAGATATCTACTTTTCCCAGCTCTAGAGGAGAAGGTAGACCAAAGAAGTTGACTTGTGTATCAAGATGGATCACCATCACAGCACTGCTCTGTGTATGGCATCAATCATGATGCTACATTTTCAGCCTCTGTCCTAACCTGCTTCAATAGTGTAGATAAGCTCTGCGTTTTCTCCTTTGTCTTTGTCCAAAGCCGTGACCTGCAAGACTGCTGATCCAATTGCTGCTGATTCAAACACTGAGGCTTCATACAATGGGCTGGTAAAGTATGGACTATGGTCATTGGAGTCTTCCACATTTATGACGACTCTGGCCAGATTTCTTCTATAAGGAAATTCTTGATCTCGGACCTATAGAACAAATATGTAATATACATCTTGATATCCATCTAGTAAAACTTTCATAAATATTACTCACCTGAGTGCTAATAATACTTTCAACTCTATTTAATACAAAGTAAAAAAAAAAATCCATTTGTCCCAGTCTCAACTACATTCACATGCAAGATGGCAGACAGTAAAATTAAAGAAACAGGAAGAGCTTAGGGACTTCCTTTTTCACTTGTGAAAAAATGCATAGCAATTAAACATCATGACATGAATTTTTAAAGTGACTACCACATGGCATCCTAAATACGGCATTATGTTTGCAGCAAATACTTTTTTTTTCAAGTAGATGCTAAATGGTCATGCCTTTGCTGTGCCCTTCTCTGCTTTATAGCACAGAGGCAAATAAACTGCCTACTGCTCCTTCTTTCAAATTGTTACAAGAAACTTTGATCGACCCATTATGATCAGTTTTTGTCAGTCTAGTGCTTCTGGTTGTCAATGGACTTTTTCACCATTATATACGTACACACCTTTTTGAAGATGACAATACCAATACTTAACAGAGTAGGAATTACTTTAAGAAGTGTTGAGCACTTTCAACAGAGGTATCATTTATCACACCTCTCCCAACCCCATACAAAATATCTTAGCACTCCTACACTGATAATCCTGCCAACACGATCCCCAAAAGTTTGTATCTTCTTAAGTAGAGCAGAAAACCTCAGGTGGAGATTAAAATCAAGCACCAACACCTAAAAATGGAAATTACTTCTGTCAGCCATGTCCTTCTGTGATTCAGGTTATATTTATTTCCTAGCCTGCTCACCAATGGACTTGTTGGTCTATGAACTGAGATCCCACTTAACTCCTGCTCGCTGGATCTCACAGTGGCTCTCTGATACCCAGGGTCCCCTGACCAAAGATGGCCCCATACCTAATATATCATGAGCTGTACCTTCAAAGGTTTCTTCTGCAGGAGTCTCAAGTGGTTAAAGAAAAGAGGAGACAATCTTCACTTAATACCAAGAAGACTTGTGTTCTGTAACTTAGGCAAACTGCGCAGAAAATGTCAATTTTTTTTTCTGCATACCAAAACTTTTGGCAATGTAGATGAAAGCTACTTTGTATATCAACTGAAATGTACTGAAATAAGTCTGAAAAAGTAAACTATAATAGAGGCTTGCATTCAGAAAGGCTGTAGCATTCTCTATGGCAGGAAAGTAGTTACGTCCCTGTGAATAACTTCTCAAATAACTTTCAGCCTCACTTCAGGAACTCTGAAAATTACTTTGACTGAGAGGACCAAATGCCAAGAGATTAAATAATTTCCTGCTTGCTCTCCTTTGAGATAGCAAATCATATCATATTCCATACAATTAATTCACAATACGTTTCCCCAAAAGACCAAATAAAAAATGTAAAATAAATACACAGCAGGGCAGGCAAGATAAAATTAATGACTACTTACCGCACTAGGAGTCCTTTGCTTATGCAAAAACTAAGGCACGTATGCACCTGAAGCAGGTGCCAAGTGAATATTGCATTCTTACCATGACATTAAGGATGTGCTTATCTTGAGCTTCATGGTCTAATCTCTCAGCAGTATAGAGCACCCCAGTGCTGGGATCAATTCTGAATTTTCTCATGCTGGCTGTATCGATGCTGCTGTGAATAGTGTAGCTCAATTTATGCTTTTCATCTCTGTCTATAGCTTCAATCTGCAGAATTTCAGTATCAGGAAGGATGTCCTCTGAAATGGTGACATCGTAACTTGAGTGAGAGAATTCTGGGCCGTTATCATTGTTATCCAACACTTTGATAAGAACCTGCAGTTAGTATAAAGAAAATTTGAAGTTATTGAAGTCTAGTCAGATTACTGAATAGGCACCTAGAGAAATGTAATCTGTTTTAGATGGCTGATGGTGTTATGCTGCTGTATGGTGGGACTTGGAAACATCATTTCATATTACACACTTACTGTTCAGATCAAAGGAAATAGTAAGGATATAAGTTTGGAGGTAAAATGTTCCTAATTATAAGACCCGCTCAGAACCTGCCATAGAAGTCTGTTTTTTAAATATTTATAGATTGGAAAATATTCCTACAGTGGTCATAGGAAAGGTTTTCTCATCCCTTGTAACTGCTCTGGTTACAAGAGACTTCTAGAGCTATTATGGGATTTCCTTTACCTTCACTATTAATAAGGTTATAAAGAATCCTTTTCATGTTACTTAAATTTGCTTTTTATCCAACCAAGATTTGGATAAATTCTGTGTTGTTTTCTGCCTGATATATTGCATTTGGATGTATTAGCAACGTCAAATCGTCACAGCAGTGGAGACTTCAAGCTGTTGTTACAACTTAGGCTGGTGACACTTGATGAGGTGAGGAGACATGACCTCAAGACCACAGAAGGCCACTCCACGCAGATCAATACACACCACGAAGGACAGGTAATCTCAGGGCACTGATGAAATGGAAGGATTATTTTTATGGTTTCACTCTTGCTCTTCCTCTGACAGAGATGGTTATCTTTATTGGCAGATAATTCACTTTCCCCTCAAACACCTGTTTGCCTTCTTTCTGTTATAGTTTCTGAATGGTAGAGCTTCTGCTAAAAATGCGAATGAACTCTGTGCCTTTTGCTTCAAGTCTGTCCTTAAAACCTCAGTGTTGATCACGAAAGAAATTTGGAGAAGGGAAAGGTAGCCATTGCTGCTTATTACACCCATTTCAATATACCACAATCTCACCCTTGTAACTAATAAGAATCATTATTTTCCAAGCTTTGCCTTTCAAAAGTTATGTGACTATGCAACGTTATCTGTGTGTAGGAGTCACTCCTTGGAGAAAATTTGTTTTCGAGACTTTGTATGCAACAGATTACTTTGGGCAGTGTGGCAGCAAAACCCTTGACAAACAATGTGATACTGAAAGACAAAATGCAAAGAGTTGCCTTTTTTTCAGTACTGGAAACAAAAAGTATCTGTAGTGGGTCTGGCTGAGCTACTTTTCCCCATCCAGCCCTCATGCTGCAGTACTGGGAGCTGGAGGGTGTTGATA
>WUAM01000323.1:22252525-22400332 GCA_024336885.1 Actenoides hombroni
CTTCCCTTCCCTTCCCTTCCCTTCCCTTCCCTTCCCTTCCCTTCCCTTCCCCTTCATATCTGCTACAAAACTGATCAAGTGCCTAAGTGGCAGGCAACTTCCTCCCCAGAGACGACAGTATTTTAATAATTTGTCAAGTGATCCACATTGAAATACACATTATTTATTACATACTCTGCATTTACAACAGCCACTTCCATCTGGAGAGGAAGGCAGTGGGTTAGAGATGCTAATGAATAAAGAGGTCATTATTAATTCACAATTTCTTCTAGTACAGCAGTTGAGTATTTCTAATTTTTGTCAGCTGTCTCTCAAAATCTCTGAGAGTCAACTGTAATTTTAACATTACAGTCTCTCCTTTACCAGAGGGGGATGGATTTTCCTTGCAACAAAAGAAAGTTACATTATATATGGGAATACCGATTATACAGAGCTCTGTTAAAACCACAAGATATGAAAAGAAGAAGAAAATGGAACTCTTTTATATTCTTAAAAAATTAACTGTCTTGGGAGCTACTTGAAACAAAATCAGGTAAAATAAATAACTTAAGTGCCATTTTAAATAATTAGTCCTTCAATCCTTACAACATTTTTGAGGAGCAAGTGGCTATTACTATCTCCATCCTTTGCTGAGGAAAACACTGCCTTGTAGCATGGTTAAATGACTTAACAAATCCACACAAGAAGTGCAGTGGCAAAGCTGGGAAGATGGTTTAGATTTATTTTTGGGCCACCCCCCTTTTATTAGGTCACCTTCCTACACTGATTTCCTGCTCCAGCATAATGACTTCTAGTAAAGTGTTACTCAAAAAGATGGGGCAATGTTTCCTTTAACAACGGACAAATGCTACACTGATAGGCTCATAGAAAACCTGATCCTATAAACATATGTGAAGTTCAGTAAGCCGAATGATACCAGATTGTTAATATGAGGAAAGTTACTCAAATTCATTTAACGGCTGCCAAATTTAGGCATAAAATCTTAGTGCTACTGGCAAATTTCCCATTGACTTCAAAAGGGCCTGCACTCTGGTCCTTGAAGCCTTAAGCTTTAGCCAGCATATAGCACATTTTTCACTCAAAATCAAGTGTTATCCTACTGAAGCGACTCAAAGACTCCGAGCGTATATGTAACTTAATACTTCCTTCACATTTATTTCCAAATGGAAGCTATGGCAAGAATGAGCTGTGTTGCATAAATATCCTCTATTACTGTGTAGGTGCCCGGGGTGTCAAGCTGTGACAATGCCCATTGTGTAAAATCAAAGACAGGCTTTAAATGTTTCCCAACACATCCTCAAAAGGTGACAAATGGAAATGTTTACTATTTGTTTGCTGCTAAGTAGGGATGCCTCTCTGCTGAGGACTAAGCAAGGTTACTGACTAAACGACTTTTCATAGACAAACATGAGCTGCAGGTCTTTTTTCCATGTTCATAAAGCAAAGAGGCAGCAAAGCAGTCTCTGCCTGGTTATCCTTGAAAGCTCGTATCTTTTCCAGCACGTCACAAGCTTCAGAAAGGCAGGCTTGCCTCCTTCTGCTTCCATTGTGCAGAGCCTAATTTATAGTCCGAACAAGCGCCTCGCTATAAAAGATCTGCTTCTCCCTGCTCGCTTCCTATTTCCCACAGTTAAAGCAAGTTTCAAATAAAGGATTCACAGCCCTCTAAGCTTACAAATTACGCAAAGTAACACTCAGAGCACTAGCAAAGACTTTGTATTCAAAATGGTAAGTGAAAGGCCTACAGAAATACAATCAAATCAAAGCAGGACAAAACCTAATGCAGGAAGTCTCTCCAAAGCTGTTTTTAATGTTGCCCATCACAAATACCTTTGATTTGGGCACAAACGTATTTGAGTGAAAATTGGATAAATGCCAGGAGCTGCTTTAGAGACATTCGAAGCTGGTAGAATCTGCTTGGCTAATTGCTTGGTCTGGGCACAGTGTTGTAGTACAACCTATTAAGTGCCTGAATTGCTTAAACTCAGGTTACGCTTTTGTACGGGTTTTGAAAACCTATTTTGATTTAATATTGGTTTAAACAGTGTTACCACACAGCTTTATTTGCTACTTCCTGACAAGTTTTTGTCTCCTCTGAACCCCAACCTTAACATCAAAATGCAAATACCAACCTCAGTGGCCTGCTACTTATACTTTACTGTGCCCCTTGTGTTATGTTAAAAAGTCTTTGTTTCACAGTCAAGGCACTGCTGAGATCACTGGATGGGACAAAAAACACAATCGAGGATTGGGTTGCTTCTAGTTTGGAGGAAATATTCAACTGAGTAAAAGTGAAAAACTGAATTGAAACCTCATATTTTCTTGTCCTTCCTAGAAGAATCCACAGCCTAGAATATCTTACGACATACTTCAATGTATTATCTACATTTTGGCCATGGTCCGCTAAAAAGAGCTTTTCACCACTCAGTCAAAAGAGCCACTCTCACTTGGGGTGATGGACCAGCTTCTCTTTATTTAGAAACAATCTTATAAAGAAAAGGTGTCCTCTGAAAGGTGAGACCAAATTTGGTATCCTGAAACTCACAGCTAAAAGTCAATCCTAAGCAGAAGAATAAAGAAAAGTTCACAGCTTTCTGTAAGGAGAGACAGAAAGGGGCAATTAGCAGTAACCTCTCCCATCTGCTCTTCCAGCCTGGTTGGCTTCAGATGAAGGTATGGCAAGTGACCATATATTGATCTATAAAAATGTTTCAGCGGGAGCTGCATGTTCCTCTCCGAGTGTCCACTATACTGGGAAATGGCAAGATAATTTTGCAATAAGTGAAACTGAGGCACTTTTTGCCTCCTAGCTCAGAAACATCAGCCTTCACGCTTTAAAGCATCGGTTTTTTTATAGCATATAGGATGATGAAAAAGAAGGAAGAAAATAAGAAGTTAAAAATTTTTCAAATAATATCACGACTCCAGGATTCTGTTCTTAAAAAAAATAAATAAATTATCTGCTAGTACAGCATTCTCAATAAAAGTGTAAAATTATCAACATTTAGATGATTGTTCCCCACTGTACTGCACTCCTGTGGGTATTTTAGCATAACACAACAGTATGTACTGCTAAAAAATAAATAGATGCTATTCCTGTGATGTGCTTGGAAATAAAGGATCTGAGTTCTTCAGTAAAAAAAAAAGGAAGCTTTGGGATAAACCTGATTCATGAACCTAGAGTATGTTACACAGTCAAAGCTAGTCAAAATTGAGGCAGAAGTGGGCATTTAGATGCCATTACACCAATTTCTTGCTGGAAGACTCCTCTCCCTGCTCAAGTGAGGGCAACAGACTGTTTCCCCGTCCACGGGGAGGTGGTGATGGTGACGAGGAGCAGTGTGGTTGCGTGGAGCTGCTATCCTGGCTCTCCCCAGTGCGTGGGGTGCAGAAGCCCCATCCCCTTCCCAAGGCCAACAGCTTGCCTGGCAGCTGCAGGAATCGCATTTTGCAGGGATTTAGAGCCAACGTATGCCTTCAGCCTTTAATACATTACTGCCTGGCCTTGAGCAATGATGAATTAAGCTAAGGGAAAAAAAGAAAAGCTCTCCCTGACTAAGTCAGGAGACTTAGCCTTCCTAGAAGTTAATCAACGTGACAGAAGCTTTATACCCACACTCCAAATACATAAATCAAAAGAGCCAACATTTCTTTGTCTTTTGCCCCCTCCATTCCTCCCCATCAGAGCTGTGCTGCTGGGATGGCTGGGGCTCAGCTGGATGGGCAGCACAGTGAGAGGCAGCAGCTCAATGAGTCCAGACACTTTGGTTCTCACTTTGGAGATTGTATTCCTTTTTGAAATCCTGATCATGCCCAAACCAAATAGGCTTTCAAGATAGAAAGGGAGATTGTGACTTTTAATTTTTCAAAAAATATTCCTTATCTTCTTTGCACTTCTTACAAAACAGTGATCCATTTAATACAACAGATGTAACTTTTAAATCAAAACAATTTCCTTTCTCTCATGGTCGGCAGTGAACCATGTGCGCAGTGAGGCGTGAAGGAAGCGAACAGTTTATCAGAGTTTTAGGAGTGCAGGAACATTGAAGAAACTTCTGCAAGTCCGTGCCAGGGATCATGTTACTGCAGCAAAAATCTTTGGCATTTTTACACTGTATTTTACCACCTCCAGCTGTGTAACAGACAAAAGGCCAGGAAGAGATAAAGGGAAACAGGTGGGGTGAAATAAAAAGCAAGACTGTTCCATTTGGCAGGGCAATGATCAGCTGTTTCATAATAAACCATTGCACTTTGAGGGGGGCTTTATATTATTTTATAGTTATACAAAGGGATGAATGTATACATTTGCTTTCCACTTGCTTCATCTTCTACCGTATCTTCTTGCAGCTGTAGTTAAAAGTAAAGGTGGTACTATGTATATGAGGCAAAATACTTAGAGTGTAATTTTATCAAAACTCAGAACAAGGCTGCTGAGAGCCAACAGTAGATGCTTTTTTGACTATGACACATATTATTTAAACTGTCAGTTTGATTTTTAAATTATTGTTCTAAAAGGAAATAAAGATGAATAAGGTAATCAAAGGCCCCAAAGTACAGTTAAAAATACAGTATGAAAGTTTTGTAAAAGGGAGCAATAACTAGGCAGGCCATAATTCTGGCAGCTTTGAGATAATGATCACTTTTGAAATCTCTGTTGTGAAGACCAAAAGAAAAACATTCTCAGAAGTTGTCCAGGCCACAATTAAATACTAGAACAGCATCCACATGGAGAGAAGGAGGTGGAGGAAAGAAGAGTCTGTACCACCAATGATTATGTGATGGTATACTATTGCAGTCTTAAATGACTATCTTCCATTTTTAAATAGGTCACATCACTGCTACAGAGAATGCTCAGGCTTCTTTTAGAATGCAACAGCTTTACTGAAATATGTTTTTACCATATGTTTTAATTAAAAATGTAGGGTTTTTATCAAAATAGGTTTTGAGGACTGTCATGGGGATCAATTTATTAAATCAAAAGCAGAAAAGCCAATAAAAGTAATATCCATGAGAAGAGAAATTACTGGTATCCAACATGTTTGAAATGCCCTGTGCTTTTTCCTATTTGTTTGGACGAAATGTTTACAAGAAAAAAAAACAACCCCACAGTTGTGTTAGGGATTTGACACCAAATTTCTGAAATGTGGACTGAGAATGTTGTCAAGATTAAAAAAAAAAAAAATCAAACCAGAAAGCCACTCAAGGTCTGAAGAAAATGCTTTATGGAAAGGGAATGTAGAGGTCAGCAATTCTCCTTCTCTTGTCTACCAGAAGGTAGGGAGGTGGTTTGACTATTCTAAGTGCCTTCCTGGGGAGAAAATACTGGTTTTTAAGAGCAATTTGATCAACCAGAGGAAGGCATAACAGGGAATACAGGCCAGACATAATCCAGATAAAAGTAAGGGATGTTTTGAGATGCAATTAATTACTGAAATTAACAGGGAAAATAGCAGATTTCCTACCACCTTACTGTCAATTGACATTTTCTTATCAAGAATGGATTATCAGGAGAAATTATCAGATAGGGATACTTAGATATTTTAGGGCTGGTTATAAACAGGAATTCAGACTGAGACAGCACTCAATGACTTAACAGTCTTTTAGGAAAGTTGGTGTTGTGACTCAGTGAACACAGATTTACATCTAGACCATTTGAGCAAAAAGGCAAGGTAAAACAGAAGCATCTGCGTGTGCATGCATATATATAAATATAAAAAAAAGTTCAGGCCTTCCTTCTGCATTGTAAAGAAGCAAAAAGCATTACAAACCTGTTTTTTTTTTTCGTTTCCTCTACAAGCCACATTTAATCTGGGATTTGAGGTTGTACACAGGTGTCCTCTACCAGTATGTGGTATGTAATTTTTTTCCTATGTGTCAAATAATATTTGGGCTATAAAGCCACTTTACACTTGGGCAGTAACTCAGATGTAGGATTTCAGGCCCTAGATAATCCATACCACATAACTTCACCTCATATTAAAATATCTTGTTCTTTGGAGTCTCCCTGGTAACACCTGGACTGCAGAGTTCCTGTCCCATGATACTGACCATGCCCCAACTCTAGACTGGTTCCCACCAAACAAGATACCCCGGCTCTGAGTCAGGGCCTCTCCGACAAGGATGCATCAGAGCCAGCATTATCCCAGCCCTTCACGTTTATCTGACCTGACTTTTAATTGCTGAAAGGCACTGAGCCTGATAAGCAAGCCTGGTTTTAAAGGGTTCACTGGGGCTGTTCCCCAGAAGACAATGTAATTGCAGGCAGTGACACTAAAGGAGATATCCTTTGAATTTTAAGTCTTGCCTCTGAACAATTTCTTCTCTGAACAATTGATCGTGTGCCCCACATTTGGGTCTTGGGAGGATGAGAAGTATAAACTCCATTTAATACAATCAATACTAATATTCCCCAACATCACAGAAGCTCTATTGTATTTTGGAGCATTACGGGGTGATACAATTGTCAAAATCTAAGCTTTGCCGCCTTTGATAGGGACTCCCTCAGCTGGAGGAAGGCAAATTACTTTCATGTGAGCATGAAGAAGACAAAGGGAAAGATAATGCTTTAAAACCTTCAACAGCTGATTCTTTACAACCAGATGGAAAGGCTCTGAAAAATATCCCCTCCATTAGTTAACAGTGGTCTCAAAGGATAAGGTTTTATTTGAATGGCAAAATTATTAATTTTTATAGCATATACATTCCACTAACAAATGAAAAACTTGCCAAGAAAGGAATGTGATATTCTACCTGAGTCGTGGCAATGTTTGTTCCATCGGTGACCTCCACAGTCATATTATATATTGACCTCTGCTCTGCATCCAAGGGCTTTGCAATGACAATAGTGCCCACTCCCTTCTCCGCGTCGAAAGAACTATCGTAATTCCCTCCTAATTGTTGCACAAAAATACAATTAAATTAGCCATCTCTAGAAAATTTCCATTGAAAATATTCCTAGAAGTGGGCATATCTGTTTACTGGCATCCATCTTAACAGTTTGCCTTAGCATACACAGCACATCTATTGATACTTCTTTGTTCATAACTCATTTATATTTCAAAACACAGTTTGTATATTGGAAAGTAGATATCATTAAAATGCACTGCAAGAAAAAAAAATCTAGCAGTATATTTAAGTGAATCGTAACTGAGTCTATAAAAAGAATCAAATGGCTATAAGCCCGTAAGATGTGTGCCCTTGTAGTTTGGATAATGAACAAGCACAGTTATCTTTTTGTATAAAAATTATTTTAAGAGGGTTTTATTCTGCAAATTTTATTGTTATTCTCACTGATGCTCATGGGTGAAAAGACTGTCAACTGAGTCTTTAAAAATTACAATTATAATAAATTTTTAAAATGCAAATAGATATTTGTTATGTTAATTTCAAGGACAATGACAATTACTGGCAGCAAAGGTCAAATTCTACTAGTCCTTTAGGAATTCTTCAAATAGATCTGACATGATGCATATCCTAAATTCCTTTCCATTAAAAAACCCTCTCACAAAGCACTGATCTGAAACTAGTATCCCCTTACCCTGTCACACACTGAGTGATGCAGCTGCGGGAAAACCCCTCTAAGTCTCATGTAGAAGGAAAAAGAGGAAAAAGAAAAAAAGGCCTATTAAAAAGTAAGAGGAAGCCATATATAATTTGAGATTAAAGGGTTACAGGATTTCTCAGCCACAGATATAGTTTATAAATTAGAACCACTTGTTATATTCAAAAGTAAAGGGGACACTCCCTGCTGCTAATCTGTACCTTACTGACTCATCTATAAAGTGAAATTTATTATGAGTTGAGTCTGAAATTTTTGGATGCTGGGGACAAGGAGAGGTGGAACACAGCACTGCTGACAAGCGAACTCTTAAGGTATATTCATGACACAGCAATGCAATGCTACTAGCTAAAGTCTCTGACAACCCAGTTCCACAAAGTGGAAAGGGCTTTCAAACCCCACCAGTTATAACACTTGTGTAAGAGTTGCTCAGATCCTCTTGAGATTAGATCCACAGGTAGAAAAACATCCATTCCATTGATATAGCTCTCATGCAATATATATATGGAAATATATATTTGAATATATTTGTGATGTATTGTCACAAAATGGCTCTCATTTTAGGGCTGGGGACAGACAGAGAAGAGGACAGTCTTCCTTGCTCTACCATCAAGTCTTGTATCTGCATGTTTTACTGACCAACAACCAGCATTATTCTCAGAAACAGTCATGCATTTGGCGAGAAGAAAAAGGTTTTGGCATTCCAAGAAGCTGAAGACTAGGAGGAGTCACAGTGAAATCACATTCCTTAATGGAAGAAAATCTCTCTACCTCTTGCATAGGCTATTGTGAAGAAAGTGTAAGCTGTAAGAAGCACTGCTCTGTTCATATCTGCCTTGGAGGCCATTCAGGGATGGGGAGAAGGGAGGGGGAAGAGGAGTAAGAGCACAGGTGACCTACGCAAAGGAAAGGCAGAACTGTTGAACTTCTGCCCACTGAAATGGTCCAAACAGTCGTTTCAGATGTGCCATCAGAATTCCCTATGCTGAATACATGTATATATATGTGTATATATATATATGTGTGTGCCTAATAGATACAGTTGTGTTTTTCCACTTTTTCACTTACACTGGATCTGCTGTGATTTATGGTGGATAAAAATACCGCTTATTCCCTAACTTCCTTCTGCAAGTCCAAATTGCATATCTTTCTCAATTGATACATATATATATATATATAACACTATTTGACACTAGGAAAAAAAAAGTAATTGTCCTTGACATTTAATCAACAGAAAGATATGTGGACATTGATCACATCGTCAGTGTGGGGTTTTTTTTGTTTGTTTTTTCTGCAAGAAAAAGATGCCATCTCCCAGTTAATGTTTTAAACTGATTTATTTGAGAAAAATCATAATATGAAAACCAACTCTGAAAAAAAGCCTCCTTTAAGAAAAGAGTTTGAGGTTCTTGAATGGAAATCTCTGCTGAAATGAAGCTAGCCTTGGGACAGTAGGCACTTCACAAAGATACTGATAACCATGAAAACAAAATGAAAGGCTATACTTCAAGATTGGTTGGACACGGTGATCTTACACGTCTTTTCCAACCGTGACAATTCTGTGATTCTGTGTGATTCTGTGAAGATGCTTAATAGCCATCTTAATGAGTCATCAAAAATTATATGCTATCAACTGTCATACACATCCAAAGAAACCCTCCCTTTAAAACTTCCAAGAAGAAACATGGAAGGATTAGCAACAAATGTTTTAAATGCCATTCCTCTGCTGTCTTAGAGCTGCATTTGAATGGCACTATGTAATGTATTGCAAATAGGACTTCTTCAAGCCATTTTCATTAAGTGAAGTACATTCTTCCCCTAAAATAAGAACTGAATCCATCATATGAGGTTTTTTATTTGCTATTCACATCTTCCAAAGCGATCTTGTGACAAACAAATAAATCTTTGTTGCCAGCCACCCCAGACCAGCCTCTACTTGTAACTAACCAGGCAATGCACTTTATTTCACATTGACTCATTTTCTATTAAACAAGGCAGAAACCGCATCAAATACTGAGACAGAGATGCATCAGTGAACATCTTGCTGTGAGATTTCTGATTATCATCTCTTTTGGAGTGAAATCCTCATTTATTCCTAATTCAGCTTGGTACATTTTAACAGACCACGGTCAGATCATAGAATAAAATATTCTAGAATAGATGAACTACTTGTCTGAATTTCTGGGACTACTGCCTGAGATACTGGGTCCCGCCTCTCACTAGAGGCAATCTAGAAATGCTTTGTATTGCTTCTCAGCTTTCATACACCCTCAAATCAGGTCCTCATATGATGAATGTCTCTGAAATTGCACTTAAGTACTGAAGACTAATTAACGAATTAGGTATAAATGCTAAACTCTAAGAGTCTTATAGATATGTTAAGTCTATGCATGGCCTACTATGAAGCACCCAGAGAAGCACCCAACACAATTATCTTTGAAAGATGGGTGCTGGAGGGGCAGAGAGAGAGAACTTTCTTGTGTAAAAACAAACAGGACTTTTCATTTAAAATCTCCTAGAGCTGAACCACTTTGGGAACTCCATGTGAAACTACTTCCTTCCAAAGGTGCTTGTGTTGAGGTTGGAGGGCTGAGCCTGTAGGAGGTGACAGCTGAGAAGGTGTCAGCTTCACACCCTTTTGGGGTACTTGAGGCTGGTTTTTGAAAGCATGCTGCTGGGTAACTACCATTCCTTTTGAAGTGAGCTCATGTGCAGTTCTGTAAGCTCCTGCAGTATCAGTTTTACCAATGTTACTATCGGCCATTTAACATTTTCTTTGATCATGATCTTAGGATGAAAGGGAGCTAAGAATGATGAAATTTTGTTCAGCTGCTTTTTTCATTAATGTGAATTTTTATTACTTATTCCACTTACCAACATATGGCACATGCTTTCCTTTTAATTTTCTACTAAAACCTGCTTTCAAATACAAGATATGTAGAAGCTGTCTTTGCTCATGTGCTTACAAGTGCATTAGGAAAGAAATATTTTAAATTAAGATAATACATTGTGAATTCCTCAGGCACTTTGGGAAAATCAGCAATAAAGAAGGCAAGATGATGCGCTGGGAAGTTGGCTAGACAGGTTGTCCTGAGAAAGTATTTCAACACTGAATGACCTCAAAGAGATGTGGATTAGCTGTTGTTTGTAATACCACTACAGGCTAAACTGTAATGCTGATATATCTTCAATACAGATTAAAGATTTCCCTTAAAATACTCAGATTAAACTGAAGTATTTAAGAGTGGGATTTCATGAAAAGTCCACATCTACTTGCAATGCCATCTTTGGATGAGAAGACTTACCATGTTGGAATTACATTCATCCAGAAAGTGCTTTTTCTCTCTAATTGACTGTTAAGATTCCCAAAGACACCTAGCACAGGCAATTATGTCTACTCTCGGACACGTAAAGTTAAGTGATTTCCATACTTACTCTCTTGATACTGATCTTAATGCTCTTGCATAAGCCCTGGAAGCATTATATTTCTAAAACTAGGATCTTTTTTTTAATGTTATCTTAAAGCATGTTATAGTTTATATAGGATTTTCCAATATAACTTTATTCAATTCCAGCTGGTATCAAACGTGTGACAGCTGTAGAAACAGCTCCTGGTACAAAACATCATATTAGATGGCTCTCACTATAGCTTTGTGACACCTTCTAGCACAGTTCTAGTTTTCAATTTAACAGCTGGTATAGTATTCTCAAGAAAGAGATCTCAGGAAATTGAACTGAGACACTTCTCAGCTAAAAGACTCTAGGTTGTGTTCTTTAGGTATAGAGTAGCCTTCATTACATTTTCTGGCTGAATGTGGAGTGTTACCTTCATTCTTAGCTTGTTTCTTGGCTTCATAGTCACTATGAACGTATTTTTCTTCTGACAGAAGTCCCATATGCTTTTGAAAGAATTAATTTTCCTTGTAATTAAAAAAAAAAAAAAAAGCAAGCACTGAACCTTACATGACTAACAGGAGAGACTCTTCTGATGTAAAGCTTATCACTCATTTGGTGTAACAAGACAGGCCAAGGAAAACTTCCTGAACTGTTAAACAGGGTTTCTAGAGGTCAGCTGGAGAAACTGCCTAAGAAAAGATGAAGTGCAGCTCTTTCATTCCTACAGAATGTGAGCTCTGCATCTCTGTCCCTTTTGAACTTCAGCATTGTTTTTTTTGTAAATTTTTATTTTCAAGCATATTCTCCTTATATTTTGAGTATTGCATTTGCTGCAAGTAATTTTTGGTGCTTTTTGTAGATGAGGTTCATTTTTGGAAAGGTGCTGAGTGTCCCTATGTTCCTATCAGCTGCTGATACACAGTTTAAGATGGGACTATGCTGCTGTGAGAATTCTTTTCTCATCTGAGAAGAAAACACAGTAGCAAATCCAGAGGACTTGCAATAAATGAATCCCACATGAGGGCTTTTTTCTCTCTTTTCCAGTGGAACGATCCAGAACAGCAGGATTGGATACACATTACAAAAAAACCTGATGACTGTGGAGAATCAGGCTTCTTCAGTCTTAGATGCAAAGATGGATCATACTGAACTCTGGAGGACATCCCCAAATAAAATACAGCTAAAACTTGGCAAGAGTCTTCCTTCAGTGATAGGCAACAAAGAGCATACATGCTCCATGTTCAAACAATAAAGCCAGAGTATATTGAGATCCCCACACAAGTCTCATTTAGCCTACTATGCCATGATGGATGAGTAGAGAAGAAGAGAAAAACAGGAGATCATCTAATTAAGAGAACAGTCCCCTAAAACACATTTTCTCAGGGCAGAGAAGATTCTTACTTGTCTTGTCTGAAAGTAAACTAACAAGAATAAGGACAGTGATGATAAATTGGGCCAATTGCTACAATTCTCACATTGGTCAGAGTAGAGAATCAGAGGAAAACTCAGAAATGGAATTCACCCTGAAACTCAAAGATGAGTCTGAAGTGCTGCTAGGAGTTTCAGGAAAAGAAGCAAAGGAAAAATTTCCTGACTTTTCTGTTTTCAAAAAAAGATGAAATAAACTTAGCAACTGCCTCAAGAAATACAAGTTCAACTACAGACTTTTGTTAACATAATAAATATTAGTAATATGACATGCGAATATTTATTCTTTTGTATACTATATCAAGATAAGAAGAAAATAACACAGACTGAATTTTCACATAAAACTATTATAAGGAGAGTCAAAGTATTGGCTTTGCTGCTAAGAAGCTGAAGTTAAGTGCATAAAAAGCAGAAAAGAAACCAGAAAGGTATTTTAGAGAGTTCTCAGAGAATATAATTCAAAGTAGGCTAGGGAGCTACATGTTTTTGACATTGATTTTCAGCACTGTGAATTAAATGGACAATTAATTAAAATGAATAGATATTAAAATTAATGCCTTTTAGGCACCCTTTATAAAAAGTTCTGATGTGCTTTTGAAGGTTGGCTGCTCTTACAAAGGCATTGGCTAGGGGAAGAAGGAAAGATAGAGGGAGGCCTGTTTGGAGAATCAGAGGGAGATGTTGTGCAACATGCTACTTAAGCAAAAACTAGCACCATGCAGATTAGCTCCAGTGTCAAAGTAGTCATCACACCATTCCCACCACTAACAAAGGAAGAGACAGAGAGGACTCAATTTACCTGGGAGCAATAAAGATCCCTGACTTATTTTTGAGTTCTCATTGAAAATTAGTTTCTCATAAAGGACTGAGTAAATTTAACACAACTGAAACAACCTGTTTCCATGTCTTTCACATTGTGAGATCTGCATGAACTGAGAATGGCATTGAATGCAGTCTGAAATCAGAAACCAGGTATGACATCTCAACCATTCCCAATTAAACAAACAAACAAACAGAAAGCATTCTGTTCCTCTTCTGGAAGGAAGATGATCTCTGGGTTTGCAAGGCACCTTTATCTCTTTGAGATTATTAACTCAAGAACTTAAATAGTTATTTAAGGTGTATATAATTTAGGTACAAATTAGATGCTGAAGTTAGGCAGACAGAACACTACATAGCCATACTTCATCCTCCCTCTCTCCTTCTTTTTTATCTGGGAGAAAGTGCACATTCTGCATTAAAAAAGAGGTCCTCTGGAATTCCAATGCCCATTTAGTTTGAAAAGGTCATAAACATAAAGGTCAAGCTGCAAACTATATTAAACCATGCCTCTACATAAGCCTTCAGGGCTTTTCTTGACATTACTGTGAACAGTGCACAGAGGTCCAAAGTCACAAAATACCAGATGGAGTAGGATCAGGTCTAGGTTTTACAGCAGCACAGAAACCATCTCTTGCATCAGCAGTCTCATGCAGCTTTCCATACATGACAACTAACTTCTACTAATAACTCCTATCTTTCACTGGGCTTATTGGCACTAGATCTCAATGTTGGCCCAAAAGGAAAGTATCAAACTCTTCCTTTCTTTTTTTTTTTTTTTTCCAAAATTATTGAGGATATTGAGGAACAAGGAGAAAAAGGGGGTTTTGATACTCACACTGATTAAACAGTAAAGATAAGCTAAATATGCAGTGCTCTGACTCTAAACTTCTCAAGGTGGGTTTTGTCTTTGCACTTTGTATACAGAGCATCTGAAACAACAAGGTCTTCTGCATGCCCAGGATTTTTGGCGATTTCTATTGCAGATGTGTGCTGTTGCTAGTTCTACTATTTATAACAGCGGTAATATTTAATGACAACATTCATACAGCAACAGTACAAAACTACATGGTCAGGGTCACCAATTTCTCATTAAGTCTACAGAAGTTCTCTTTCCATGACCCTCTACAGTGTTGCAGCATTTTACAGCATGAGGAGCTGCAGCCTACAGGGAAACCGTTACAGTTGTTTAGCTAGCAGAAATCTTCTAAACCATTTGAACTATTTTTTCCATAAAGGTCACATTAAATGACAAATTAAAGGCTTAAACTTCATAATGCTTTCCCTGTCCTCTCTGTTTGGTAGGCAAAAATGAAGTACTATTATAAGAAGTTGCTTGATTGCAAGTGACTCTAAGAATGCAGAAGAATGCAGCAGAAGAGCGGGGGCTTCTCTCAGTGCTTAACACAGGCAGCATTTTAATGAGAGTTGGTGAATTAGCCAAAGATAGGACCAAAAGACTGCAAAAGGCAGAGAAGTCCAGCAAAAGGTTCAAATGGGAAAAAAAGTGTCAATAACATCTAAAAATATGCATTTATCCTGGAAGGAAATTTAGGGTCAGTGAGGATGAGGAACGGAATGTAAATGTTAGGTAATAAATTGCATATAGTGTACTGAAACAACCAAGGGAAAGGGAGGAAAACTGTAGGAAACATATGCTGTCCATCCCCAGGGCCTAGCAGGAACCCTAGAAGACGATAATAGCTTTGGGTTTAATTTTAATGTGGCTGGCACATCAGAAACTGTGCTACAAAGAGGAAATGTTGCTGCTTCTGTCTTTCATCTGCACAAATTGGCAATAAAAGGTATATGAAAATGACTCTGACAGACCCTTTCTCTTGTGGTCCTTGTCCTTCCTGTTGACTAAACCCATATGCAAATAGCTATGCTGAAATGAGAGCCAAGCTCCATCACGGTACATAAAGACTGCTGATGCACCCTTTCTACTAAGTCTGTGGCGAAGGCTTTTTGGTTCTGTAATCTTTCATAAAGTGTTTGCTTTATAACCCTTCATTTAAACAACACCACTTTGGGCGGAGACAGTGTTTTACATCCAAAGGTATACAAACATTATGCATAAGTATCTGTAAATATTAAGTATCACAATAACTTTGCAGGGCTGTTGTGCTGCTGGAAGTCTCATTGTGGAGATGTATTTTAAATTGCATAACTGAATCTACAGAACAAGTGGGGAGACAAGGCTTGGGAACATCGACTCCTGTTTCTCCACTGCAACCAAGTGAGATCTTCTACTCCCTGTCTTTTTGGCAGATACACCCTTAGTGGCATCTCCCTGTGATGTTAAAACCATTACTTGTATGGCTTCTCCTCCTCTTTGCTAAGGATATTTTTCCCTCCCTATTTTTATAAGCAATTTTATGTAAGGCAATTTTGTGGTTGAAATCTCACATCAAAACACATTTCCTTTTTTCAGCTTGCATTCAAGACAAACTTTTGGTGGCTCCATTTGTAACCCATATGTTGATGCATCCCATTCTGTTTCACAGTTAAGTGGATGGCACTGGACTGTGAAAAGTTTGAATTAATTATTTGTGATAAACTGTGGAAAATCCGTGAATTAAATGATAATAATTGGACACAAATACGGTAAAAGCTGTCATAGAAAGAAACACAGCACATCCATGTGTCGCATCGCATCCTGTCACAGGCACTTATGAAAGATGTAATATAAATTGTCTCAAAAAACTTGCAAAAATAAAAGGCAGCCTGGATAGTTGTATTTTAGCAAATGTGTTTGCACTAAGGGTACCTTCTGTTGAACAGTTCTGCCCACAAGCTGTCTGTAGAATATAGAACATCTCTCGAGCATGCTTGCCACCTTGAAGCAGGGCAGTCGGAAGCAGAAAAAAAAGAACAGAATGCAGAAAAAAAGGTGAAGAAAGAGAGAAATGAGGGACAGCAAGTCTAAGTACCATAAATACATTTAGAAATGAGATTAGCAAAGTATGACAATAGAATTTAAATGACAGACAACATTAAGATTGCAGTAAATAACGTAGTATGAAAAAAAACAATTCAGCCATACAGCGCTCTTTTTTCAGCTTAGCTAAGGAATCATAACAAAAGCAGGAATATTATTACTATTGTTATCGCTATATTAAAATAGCATTTTCATTTCAACATTATAAAGTCAGGTTTAATTTGGGGGGAGAGGCAGGTCACAGTTAGTCTTCTTGCTCTCAAAACCACACGTCCATATGCTTCATTTCTGAAGCGTCCTCCTCACGCCACTGGCTCCCAACTTACCGACAATATCAAACCAGAGAGGAATGTTAGATGGCTGCACAGAGACCAGCCCGACGATTTCTGTCACTTTATCACTTTCCATGATGGTGAAGTTGTAAAAGGGTTCATCGAAAGTCAGGGGCACAGGTGAGGGTGCAGGCTTTTTTATCCACTCAATATGGAGGCGTGCAGTTGAGTATTTTTGGGGACGGCCATTGTCCACTGCTTTTATCTGGCAGGTACAAAAAAAAGAGGACTCAGACTGAGCATCCCAGCTTGGCAGTCCAGTCCTAATTCTATCACATGGTGAAGACTTCTTGGAAAAGGGCCTTTGTAATTCTCTACGTGAAATCCCATGAAAAAAGAGGAAGATAATTCTTATTTCTCAGGTCTCATTTTTTTCCATCAAGCTTTGACTTTTCACTGAAAAGACTGATTTTAAACTGAAATGTTTTGTTTTAGAATTGCTGGTGTGAGGCCTCCTGGAGATGCAATTCAAGCACTCCCCACAGATCCTCCTGTCTAGAACCAGCTTCCCTCTCTGATTTCATCTTCCACCCAGTTGTCTCCTGCAGCAAAGCTGGGAGCTTTATAATGACCCTGTGGGATGTCATGAACTTGTGAGACATGCTCACCCAGACCATGTTTGATTGCTTTTAAATGGCATCTGTATTGCAGATAAGACTGGTATTCCTTATATTGCCTTCTACAGGATCTTTAACTGAAATAAATAAGTTTCAGATCATTTCCCTCATTTTCCAAAACAAATATAATTTAAAATTTTGCCATATTTATTTTCCTTGCTTTCTTCTCTCTGTAGTGTTCATTAAGAGTTGCCCAGCTTGGTGCTAATTCCTTTTATTATAATGTTCCCTAGAGGGATGGATAGGCTCGATATTTGCCTGACATGCTATATGGCTTTAGCACAGCAAAGACAAAATGAGCAGCAACAAACATTGGGCTTAAGGAAAAGGAGAACACAGGTTACAAAATGAGTGCTTTGGTGAATAACATCAACGCTGATCAGAGTGTTTTTCTTTTAAAACTAAAGGAAATATTTCTAGCTATATAGGACCACTGGTGTAAATCTGCTGTTACTATGCCTGTTAAAAATGGGAAATATTTTCCTGAAATACCATACCATATTTCTTTCTCTGGAAACGTGTTAAGTGGGTTTGGTGCTAACACTCATTACTCTGCTCCATTCAAGGAGGGCACATTAGTGAAAAGATGGTGAATGTGTGATGAGCATTTTCAAGGTAGAAAACCTTCAGCTATTGCATTATAATAAGGGCCAGATCCCAGCTGTGACTTCCAGCTCTGCACAGAGAAAGGCACTCGTTCACTCACTCAGTGTGTTTGGATTACTGATTACTGGGGATTTCTCAACACCTTGATATTTATAAATTTTCCTGTCACAGTTTCCAACCCTATGGAAGTAACCCACTGCTGTAAGTGACATCAGTTTCTTTACTACAGACCAGACTGTGGACCTTTGACATTTTTTTGTCAACTCCTTAGCTACAACTTGTTGGCTTATTGCTGTAGATGAAGACTGCACATTCAAGTCTGATATTGCTTGGTATCAACACCACCATCTTGTATTCTTTCTTTCTATGACCTTGTCAATATGTTTTTCAGTTCTGGCAGAAGTATTTTGACTGAGACTTCTTTTAAGCGAAATTTCTGCCATACTTAGACTCTTTAATGTGGTGAGAAGGGTACTACAACATAGAATACACAGTAGTTCCACTCCGTGAAACCACTTAACTTGGACATCATAAAGACCAACCTTTCCATGAGGGCAAGCAACCATTTGTAGCTGTATCTGCCCAGTTCAACATACAACAGCGTGTTGAACAGACAACAACTTTGCGAGCAGACAAGCTCTAGGTCTTCATTTCTGTGTATTTAAGGCAACAACTTTCACCAACAATTTGCAAGTTGACTGAACAGTCTGAGAAAAGTTCACTATGTATAATAGCATAAATGCTCTCTCAGACTCAATTTTTTGACAATAGTTGCACATGAATACCAGATTTCTGAATACAGTCACATCTTACATATAGGTCATATATTAAACACAATCATCTATCACTCTATATACAAGAGAGCCTATTTCTTAAAAAAATAAAAAATAAAAATTAATTAAATCATGGGTGTGTACGTCAATGAAAGAGTACTTACTGTTAAGATGTCATAGCTCCCTGCTGTGAACTGCTTTCTGGAAGAAACCATCCCTGTCTTGGGATCAATAAAAAATTTCCCATCATCATTTCCATCCACAATGCTGTACGAGATTTCTGCATTAGGGCCTTCATCTTTGTCAAAAGCAAAAGCCCTGTAGATGGGCTCCCCTCTTTTCTTACGGTCCCGCTCTGGCAGCTTGATCTGATAGACTTTCTCCGGAAACTGAGGTTTGTTATCATTCTCATCCAGAACCTGGACCACCACCCAAACGGATGACTGCTTGGGAGATGTGCCCCCATCTGAGACGGTTACCTGAAAAACAATACCAGTAGAGGTTATTCTGAGTAGGTACAGTCGGACTTCATAAATTGGATAAAACCATAAACCATAAGGAAACTCCCTAACCTGCAGTATGCAAAATCTTCTATGTACACAAGATGTACATTCAAACATGCCCACAATAGCAAATACAGGAATCCTCAAGATTTTTTACTTTTGAGATAAACCTGTAATGGGAAACCTGTGGACTAGGAATCTATTTCTCAACACACAATATTCTTTTATGTCAAATTCTGAGAGTTTATCTCAGAAGAGAGAACTGGAATTAACCCATTAAGCAGGATCCCTGTTTTTTTTATAAGTGCGTTTTAGTTTCTTCAGTCATGCAATGAATTTGAAAGATGCATTTCTTCTTAAACCCTGAAAGAATCTCTGTCACTTTTTTTCCATTAATTATTTAGAATTTCTTAAACAACAAAAGGATTTCTGTCAGTTCTTTTCATTCATTACCTGAGATGTGACAGCTCATTAATTCCAAAACTGCTTTATATGATTGTAAGGGGCACAGAGAGGCAGGTAGCAAAAAATTACATCTGCACAGTGTAAAGCTGCCAGACACACATAAGAAATAAAATCTTTGAGACAAAAGTTAATTAGTAATTTAGTTTTAACTTAAACAGAATTTCTAATAATATTCAGTCTGAAACATTGTGAAAATGAAATGATCCAAGATCAACATGAACTCAAGAGATTTAGTAATATGCCTTCAAAATGCAATCAATATGTTTCAAACTTCTCCCTTAGTATTTCAATTGCATTTTTTAAAGAGAAAGGAATAAGGCAGAAAGTTACTTCTGTTTGCATGAAAGAAGTTCAAATTTCACTTTCGGATACATATGCTAACATGCCAATTCCCACAGTAGCAATTTTCGATGGTAGTGAACCAAGATATTGCATACTCTTCCCTGCTCATACCAATCACTGCACATTGACTGCTTTGCTGATTAACTCCTTGATGCTTTATTTTTCCTTAAACATTTCTGTGTTCCCTTGCAAATCATACAGTCCTGATGTCCAGTCCTTAGGCAAAGCAAAATTTTCTGTGAATATTGTCCATTGCCATTGTCCCCTCCTCATGACAAAGAGTCTAAAGTTTAAGTTAGGGTAACTCTGATTTAATACTGAGATCAGCATGAAAACCACATTTTTTATGAGAAAGGTAAAAGAACCTTTTCCGTTTCCTGTATTTAACTATACTTTTAAAAACTGATGCAGTGGAATAGAGCAGACTGACAGCCTTAGGTACTGAAACTCCTTAATTAAAGAAAATTAAATGGTATGGCAATATATAGTAGCAATGTAAAATCCTCCAAATCAGCCCATAACTCATTTGAAGAGCGGAGTCCTCCCAACAACACTTATTAGCCTCAGGCCTGTCTCTCCTAAAACTGTCACCAGGGTTAGCACGTGTTGGGATCATCGCCTTGTGATGGGGATGACCGTCTGCTGAGAGCCAGACGGGGACCATCCCCATCCTGCAAAGCCACCAACACGCCATCTGCCAGTCAGCGGCAAAGGGGTGCGAGAAGAGGACCCGCAGCTCATTACCAGTGTACTCAGCATCCAGCTCCCACTCGATACACTTTCCAAAATGGCATTTACAATGCCAAAAGGCTGCACACATAGCTGTGAATCTGCCTTTCCACCTGATGAGAGCAACACTGCTGGGGACCTCAGCTTTTCCACTTCACCACGCCAGGAGAACTTCATTGCTTCTGTAGCAAACAAAAAGCCAATTCTACCTGTTCTCCTATTACAGCCTTTCAGCAATAAATAATTTTTGCCCCACTTATCAATGCCGATCCCCTCGATTTCTGTTCTGCTTTGGTGCAACTGGCCAAGCTCTCAGCAAGAGCACAGGTTACCAAAGAAAAACCTTTTTCAGTATTTCTGCTGACTCTTCAGATAAAATAATCAATGATGCCAGCTAGTAGAGCCTGTAGTGCACAAAACCAATCACAGACACGCTTATTTAAATGCTAGTCAAAAATACCAACAAAATGCTTTTTTTGGGGGGTAACGTTCTTAATGCATAGAAAACAACAGCAAGATTGAGGAAACTCTTGTTTCCTGAACAGAACATCACACAATTTATTTTTTTTTAAAAGACATTTTCTTCAACTTGCTAGCAGGAGTTGGACGTGAGGGGAACCTAATGAAGTTCAACAGGCCAAATGTAGAGTCCTGCACCTGGGGAGGAATAACCCCATGTACCAGTAGAGGCTGACATGCTGGAAAGCAGCTCCGCAGAGGAGGACCTTGGAGTCCTGGTGGACAACAAGTTAACCATGAGCCAGCAGTGTGCCCCTGAAGCTAAGAAGGCCAATGGTATCCCAGGGTACATTAAGAAGAGCGTGACCAGCAGGTAGACATTGATTCTTCGCCCCTTCTATTCCACCCTAGTGAGGACACATCTGGAGTATTGTGTTCAGTTTTGGGCTATGCAGTTCAAGAGAGACAAGGAACTACTGGAGAGAGTCAAGCAGAGGGCTACAAAGATGATTAGGGGACTGGAACACCTTTCTTCCAAGGGAAGGCTGAGAGCCCTGGGTCAGAGAATAACAGAATCACAGAATGTTAAGGGTTGGAAGGGACCTCGAAAGATCATCTAGCCCAACCCTCCCTGCCAGAGCAGGACCACCTAGAGCAGGTCACATAGGAACATGTCCAGGTGGGTTTTAAATGTCTCCAGAGAAGGAGACTCCACAACCCCTCTGGGCAGCCTGTTCCAGATCTCTGTGACCCTCACAGTGAAGAAGTTTTTCCTTATGTTTCCATGGAACCTCTTATGCTCCAGCTTACACCTGTTGCCCCTTGTCCTATCATTGGACATAACAGAGAGAGGGTCTATCTAGCCTAAAGAAGAGAAGACTGAGAGGGGATCTTATCAATATCTAAAGGGTGGGAGTCAATAGGATGGGGCCAGTCTCTTTTCAGTGGTGCCCAGTGATAGGACAAGGACAACAGGCACAAACTGGAACACAGGAAGTTCCACCTGAACATCAGGAAAAACTTCTTTACTGTGAAGGTGACAGAGCATTGGAACAGTCTACCCAGAGAGGTTGTGGAGTCTCCTTCTCTGGAGATATTAAAAATCTGTCTGGACGTGTTCCTGTGCAACCTGTTCTAAGTGAACCTGCTTTAGCAGAGATGGACTAGATAATCTCCAGAGGTCCCTTCCAACCCCTACCATTCTGTGATTCTGCAATCATCTACAAAAGAAGGTAGAAGGGGAGATAAAAAGTTTACAACTACTAACAATAATAAAATCTCTGAAAAGCACAGTGTTATAAACAGTCAAGCAACTATGATAAAAAACCTACTTAAGTCAAGAGACTGCTCAAGAAGTGAAGTTGTCCTCCTGTCTTACCCAGACAGAGTCTTACAGTTTGCTAGGTTACTGCTGAAATCATGACTACCATGGTGTTGTGGCAGTAAATACATGCATGCATTTGTTTGTTTTTGTAAGCCCAAACTTGTGGGAAATCCGTTCAATAACAGAAAATTTGCACTGAAAATAATTGCTGACAGCTAATTTAAAAAAGTAAAGGCTATATCATGGAACATTAGCTAATTAACAGAAATTAACACAGAAGGCCTGAAGTTAGTTGGTTCTACTCTGTCTAAAACTTTATGTCCTTGGAGAGGAAAATGTTATGTACCAGCTAAGCCTTTTTCCCAGGGTGACACTCAAAACTTTTCAAAACGACAGGCTCCAGGTCCTCTTGAAAAGCTCTGAGTGCGAGACACGGGAGCTGAAGTGTGAGTTAAGGCTCTCTCTTTGCAGGCAGGTAAATTAATTAATTAAGCTGCCCTCGCACCAGTGATGTGATCGTTTCCCTAACTAAATCTGTGCCTCAGCTGATCCCTCTTTTCTGCTCCATCAGCCTGACCCTGGCCTGGCTTTTCAGATTCCAGCTATAAACAGGGTAAAAGAGATGCAAAAATTTCCTCTACTCCTACAAAAAAAACCCAACCTCCATGACAACACAGTAAAACAAAATAACAAATTGCTGCCAGTTCAAAATTGTTCCCAGACAAAAATGGGGAAGACTGCAGAGGTCGTTCACCTCACTGCCTCACAGGGGCCCCTCTAACCAGTGCAATTTTGATTCAAACATTATCACAGTTCTCAGTAAAACTCTTAAACAGCTGGAAATTACAGTGAAAAGTAACCAAGGAGGGGAGTGAGGTTGGGACATTTGCAGGACAAAGGTACAAAAGCTCATTCACAGCTGGTATCTCTGCAAATGTGAAAGGCAGATGTGCATGGCACAGCAGAGCTTGCCAGAAGAAATGTAATTCAGGACCAGTGAGGATCTTTTGTTTAGAAACCTGCAGATGGCATGGTAGGGAAAAAAAAATACCAAAACCCAAAGAAGAAAGGTGATACATACGAATGACAGACTGTCTCAGTATACGCTTGTCAGATGTGCCATCAAAAACCCAACAAGAGATGAATCTCACAGTAATGAAGACGGGGAAACGGTGAGGACCAGAATTAAAGCTTTCCCAGAGAAGATGATGAATGGCTAATTGGTCAGCATGTGCTTTCCTAAATGCTGAACATCCCCTCTGTCTACATGATGACTCTGGTATTCAGATACAATGGGTGCAGACATGCTGCTTCTTGTCCATGTGCAATCTGACATAGGTCAGCCAGCTACTGTCTTCTCTGCCTCTTTGGGGATCTTGTTAATGTTTACAAATAACTGAAGGATGGGTGTCAAGTAGAAGGGAACAGTCTCTTTTCAGTTGTGCCCTGTGATAGGACAATAGGTAATGGCAGCAAGCTGAAATACAGGGATTTCCACCTCAACATGAGGAAAAACTTCTTCACTGTGAGAGTGACAGAGCACTGGAAGAGGCTGCCTAGAGAGGTTGTGGAGTCTCCTTCTCTGGAGACTTTCAAGACCCGCCTGGATCTGTTCCTGTGTGGCACACCCTAGGTGTTCCTGTCTTGTCAGGGGGGTTGGACTTGATGATCTCCAGAGGTCCCTTCCAACCCCTACCATTCTATGATTCTATGCCCTTCTAGCTATTGCAGCTTGTGTTGTGTCAACACAGCCTAAACAAAGGACATGACCTCCCAAAGCTGGGATATAGCCATGAAAGCAGCTGACTTTAGACTCTCTGACTAACCATACAAAGGGTTGGTCCATTCGCCAAGGGTGGAATATCTTAAAAGCAATGTGATGATATTTTTAATGGGGTCTGATGACATCAGACAGCAAGAATTTATATACCACTTTCAAGGTGAAATCCTAAGCATCACTGTTGTTTTCCTACAACCTACAGACAGTTCCACTACACTTTTCTTCATAAAATGAGCACTTTCTCTCAGGAATCTGCATTTACCCATTGGCTTTAATGTTTATGACTTTACTGAACCATGTCAGCCTATACACATTTAGATATTGGTTACCTGGAAATTTCTTTCCTAGAGTAACAACATTCACACATCCCTTACAATGCTTCCTTCTGCTCTGTGGGCCAGGACAAGACTTCCTGAAATTCTCTCAACTTACATCAGATATGCATTCTTGAAGAAAAACACACAAAAAAATCTCCTTCAGCACAATATGACAAGTTCAGTATAATAATAGAACTTTCAAAATCCAAGTAAGACAATTTCCATTTCTTCTGCAGGATCCACTTCAGTAGTTTTAGTCTATAGACATAATACTACTTTTCCTACAGGACTGCAAGATACTCTTCCATATTCATGTTTATGTTCAAGTCCACAGATCAACTACAAAATGATTTCCATAGTAGTGGACCTTCTCAGTGAAGATCAAGGTCAGCATTAACTGTTAACATACAACAGCTGGAATGTTATATATAAAATCTTTTTATGACCATGGAGAAGGCATGGAGAAGATGTCTACTGCAAAAGTACTGGCTAAAACACAGCATCAGTCTAGCAGATCTCAATGGTGGTGACAAAAATAATTTTGCCTTGAAACAGTCACTCCTCCTATGAATTGGACTGTGACACTTCACTGAAGAAGTCTTGATTTTTTTCAGAATACGAATGCAACTCTGAAGACCACCCTCCTGAATTAAAAAGCACAATATTGAGTCTCATTAACAAAAGCTCATGACTTCCAAGATAATTATTAACTCAGCTGGAGAGAGTACCTAGCAGGGATCTTACTTCAACGAGTATAACAAGACAATCAGCAGGTGTTTAACGTGAGTTATCAAACCTCAAGAGTAAGAATCTTCTTCCATATCATTCCTTGGCAGGAGGAAGTACTCAGCCTACCCAATTTTCAAGTTAAGAGGAACTGCCACTTTACTGTCATTAGCATTGCAAAATGCTGAAGATGTCTTATTTGCTTGTTTATTTTCGTTCATGTGATAACTGCTTAATGCAAAAAGAACGAGTTGAGATGCTTGCGTCTCATCTGATCAGTGTGCATAATGAGGTTTTCAGGTAAAAGTCTTTCTCTTCCCCCAACCAGAAATGCCAATTTTGCTTCAGAAAACTTTAGAAAAGAGAATCTGGTTGAGTTGCTGGAGACAGAAAAATGATCAAAGGGAGCCTGAGAGCTGAGGCATACCCCTGCTGTTAGTGACTAATGGGTTTGTTTCTTCTGCCAATGCGCAAAAGAGCGGCAATACCTATTGTAAGAGCCTCTGGAATTCAGCCCAAGTAAGAGAAATAAAAGACTATAAAGGAGAGCTCATTGAGGGATAAACGGAACTTTAAAGTCAAATACACTTGAATTACTGTCTCTGCCTACTTCAGAAAGAGACTAAATTTGCAGCTAAATTCTTACAAGGAAATACTTTTCTGAAATGCATGATATTACTGAACTATATGTTGTATTACTGCTACAAAGTGAAGGCAGTATAGCTCAAAGATATACAGGAGAGTAAAACATGGTACATAAGTTACTATTTTTTTTTAGCTCAACACAAATACTGAGTTAGCTGTAGCAATCTAGATGCCTTTCTTTCTATTCCTTTATTTGGCAGTTGTGGAAAAGAAGTGGGCAGCTGCTTATTTCACTTATTCTAATAGAATGTAGTGCCATCGCAAAAGACAAATTATTTAAACACGTCTTTTAGGAAAGAGTGCCAATCATATCAATAAGTTCCATCTTTCCTTTACAATGTACTCACCTGGGAACTCATGCTTTTAATCATAAAAAAAAATAAAAATTAAAACACTCACTCTGGCCAGCTATGAGAAAGAAGTAATTTAGAGTACATTTTAAATACAGATTATTACTGACACAAACACTCTAGGTGGCTGATTAGGAAAGTCAATGGCTTCCAGCCATACTCAAGCTAGAAAATGATGCATAATGGTCTGTTATACCACTTGAGAATTAACGATGACATCAGGTAATTTCAACGCTGTATTGCCAAAAGACAGGAAGGAAGGAAGGCTTTTTCATTTGGAGTTAAATGCTCCCTGCAGTATCTGCAAACCTAAATAGTAGGAAGAAATCTTAGAGGCTTCAAATCTTAACTTTTGTCAGACTCATAGTACTGAGACCAGTAGATGACAACCAAATGACCTGGTGGAATGAAATATCAGAATGGGTGACTTAAAGGTCCAGAACTACTATGACTACTACTACTATTACTATTACTCCAACTACAACATTTATTCTGTGTCATACTTCATTCTATGAGATTTTTGAAAATTTAAAACACAAACTTGGAAAATAAACTTAAGACTTTTATCTTTAGTAGCCATACAGGGAAGGATCTGTACAGCTCTTGACAGTGACACTCTAAAAGAAAAATAGTAATTTTCCATGGGCATTGCTTTTAAAGTTTATTACAGTTTGGAGGTCCTGGCAACCTTTGTGCATCAGGCTATAATTATAGTGTTCCTCAATTAATACAGGCAAAGGTAAGTGCAGAACCAACCCTTACTCCACTAAATTCCTTGGCCCACAGAGCAGCCTGTTAAAAAAACCAAACCCTTTAGGCAATCTCAGAAAGTATCTTCCCCTTCTTTTCACTAAGTAAAAAAAAATCAAAACACAACTACAGTACTCAGGAATGTCAAGCTCAAATAGTTTTACTTTTGACAAATTGCAAATAAAACTTCTCCCAGAAGTGACTTTAAGCTGATCACTTTCCAGAAGTCCAAATGTGCCACCTACTTGCATTGGTGGAGTTAAATACAGAAAATCTTCACCTCTACTGACTAACAGTAGTATATAATAACTTACTATTCAGCAGAAATCACGTGGTAAGAAAAAGCCTTGCTCAACTACAATTTTTCCTGACCATATAGGTGATAACACACTATCAGAAGTGGTGCTTGAAATTGTATGCATTATATCCCACGTTGAGCAGTTTGCAAAGTTTGTAATTAGAAGATTGGAAAATTTGAGATGACCATTGTAGGATCATCAGTCTCCAAATAACAACTGTAAAGATCTTTTGAGTACATCAAGAACTTCCTCTCTTTGTTCAAGGGGCTAGAATAATGAATCTCACTACGCCAGAATATAAAGAAGAAAAATTTGGAAAGCAGAAGAATACAATGTAAATAGTCCTCTGATAATATCTGGGCCCAAGGACATTTATGCACATTCAGACTGACACCTTACAAACAAGGTAAAAAATGATAGGTGATTGCTTAAAAATAATTTTATAGGCATATGGAACCTCTTTAGGAACAATCATTTCCTACACAGAAGTATAACTACTCTCACAGCTTCTAAATGAGAAAAAAGATAAAAGTTGTGTATTGATCTTCACAGCAAACTTTGAAGAAGGTGTTTAGTTCCTGCTGATAGTGAAGATTACAATCAGAGTTTTGTGAACAGAAAATGAGAAGTAGTCAAATCTGAGAATATTTCACTTCAAGCAGCTTTAAATAACATAAAACTTGCAAATTAAGATATTTATGCAGTTTAATGTTAGTAGTAATCTCCCTGTCAATTGTAATTCCATTCACACCTGAATGTCTACTTCAGTTGTTTGTGGATTTTTATTTTCTTGTGATGAAAACACCTGTGTTCCTCTCTACATGATCTACTTCTATAGATAATGCCCTTCTGCAAAAATCTTATCTCAGCATTCAGAAAATACAGTAGCTCTCAGGTTTTGTGCTTAAAAAGAGGTGTGCATCAACTTCTAAGCTCACTGCACTGCCTTTTTCTCAAATATTCAATTGCCCTTCATTTTCTATTCATGAAAGTCACTTGATTCTCATCTTCACTATAAGCAGGAACCAGACACCTTCTTCAAAGTTTCCTCAAAATTATGAAGATGGTTGCATGTCCCCAGCCTTTTGTTTTTTGTACCAGACCAATCAATATGTGTAATTACTCTGGCTATGAATAAACCCACGAGATTTTTATCCATGCTTTTGAGATCTTTGCCTAATATTAATAATTTATTTTATGTTTTAACTCTCAGCAGAAATAGTGTGCTCAATAATATAAGTTGATAAATTGCCAAAATTTAATCAAGCTATACTACTAGCCACTGTGGAGTTAATTAATCAAGCAGTGAAACAATATCTAATTTAAACATCCTTGCTTGGGTGTGCAGCTGCATCAGTTTATAGTATAGGTCCCCAGATACTCAAACTGATGGGAAATTAAGGTACAGCAACTCTTTTAGCAGAAACTCTCAAATTTGGTCAAGGTGATTTCCTGTGTGTGGCCATAGCCCTCCACCTCACTTTACAGTAAGTCAGCTGCACTGCTTCATGCTAACATGGTACACACACTGTTGAACCTCCTCTACGAAAAGTCAGAGTACAAAGCAGTTTGATTTGCATGCCCTTAGAAATATTGTGTCATGCAGTTTTTGTTACAATACATGAATAACTTCAACCTCTTCCAACCTATAATATTAAAACTTATTTCTAAACAACTTTTGTCATGCCAACAGCCAGTGTCTTCTGATGAATGGATTAAAGCTAGAGATAGGTCAATTCAGGTTAGACATTAGGAAGAATTTCTTCACCATGAGGGTGGTGAGACACTGGAACTGGTTGCCCGGAGAGGTGGTGGAAGCCCCATCCTTGGAAGTTTTTAAGACCTGGTTGGATGAGGCTCTGAGCAACCTGATCTAGTGGGAGGTGTTCCTGCCCACGGAACTACACGATCTTTAAGGTCCCTTCCAACCCTGACAATTCTATGATTCTATGTTGGATGAAACACCCTTAGGTGAGGCTCTGTGATGGTCAGTCTTGAAACAATACTGTTATTACTTAGGAGTTAATGTATTTATTTAGCCACCAATGAGATGAAAGATATACACTGTAATTCCTTAAAGTTATTTACTTTCTAGGTATACTGCAATCAAATTCTATGCTGCTATATGAAGCAGGACCAAGTATATTCAAGAGAAAGGTAACAGGTTGGTTGTTGGGGTTTTTTTTTCTGGGTTGTTTTTTTTGTTGTTGTTGTTTTGGGGTTTTTTTAAATTGCTTTAGCAAGCAGCACTTGGTTGTGCTAACAGGGGATGACACCATCTTGTCTCTGGCAGAAAGGCAGATTAAGATGCATTCAGACCCATTTCCAGCTCCTCCTCCAGCCATTTGTTCCTCCCCTGTCATCAGTTTGCAGCCACCTTCACCCGTCAATAAACTGTTTGTGCATCTGTGCTATGAACAGGGCTACTGAAATAATCAGGGTTTCAAATGAACTGCTGAAAGAAAACAAAATCCCCCAAAAGGCAGATGGTTAATGAGTGATGGCAGTGAGAGAGCAAAATGAGGAGAGGCATGCCAGGTCCCCAAGTCAGGGTGGGGGAGATTTCTTAAGATGTTTTGGCCACTGAGGGAAAATGCACTGTGTAACTACAATTTTAGTGATGAATTCTACAATTTCTCTACAGATAGCTTACTCTCTGCACTCTTTCCCCACAAAAAATCCCTACTGTAGGATTCATCACTTAACAGCAAGCTTTTGATGAATACCAAAATAGGCGAAGCCAGAATAAGTGATCTCAAGGAAAAAGACGTTGTGTCCCATCAGTAATTGCTGAAAATATGTCACTTCCATCTTACACTATTTTTCCTCAATATGCAAAAAAATAACGAATGTTCTTCATCCACACATACATGTAAAACTTAGCAAAGACAGCTTTACAGATGATAGCCTGATGAGTAGCCTCTGATATTTAAATGCAATTTAGTTTTCTCAGGGTAAAAACCAGAAGCTTCTACAGTTTTATGTTCAAAGTAAAGCTTACTAATTAAAAACCTGATTAATAAAAAATTTACTTCTTAGCCAGGTAGAAAGTATGTAAAATCAGACCTTTAAGGGGTACAGTCTGTTCCCAAATTTTGATCCTGTAGAGATATTTTAAATTTGCAAAAGGCAAAAATGGACAGTTTAGGACTCAGGAATTTATCTGGGTTTAGTGAACAGTCACACAGGCAGATAGCTGTGACCATTTTCATTAATCTAAAGGGAAAAAAATGAAGATGTGATTTTTTTTTGTTACAGTCAAGTTATTTGATAGAAGTTTCTCTGGTTAGCAACGGGGTGCAAAGCAAAATTTTAAACAATTTACAGGACAGTATGATAGCAATTACTCATGCATGTTTGAATAAAGTAATTTTTGTAGTTAGATGAGGAATACAGCCTAAAATATAATACAAAGTAATGTAGAAATGCTCAGAAAATCTGTTTGAAAAATAAGTAAACTAAGGTAAAGGAGATAAGTATGAATAAGGAGTTTAGTTGTTGGGGCTCTTCCTGAGGCAGGTTTTTTTAATGACAGTATCACCCCAGTTTTGTCAGACCAGCTTCAAGTAAATCACATGAATAATTTCTTTGATTTTAGCAATAAAAATTCCACTTGAGTTCTTGATGCCTACTTCAAAACTTTCTGTGACAAATTAATATTAGACAGATAATAAGCATTAATTGGGCCATATTTAATCACGGTTTCATCTAATAGGCAACACAGAGAAGCCTTATTATCTCAGTCTCCATTCTTCGATGCTAAGTGTCCTGCAAATATCTACTATCCAGTTTACATTGGCATGGGGTGAATTTTGCAAGCAGGTTGAAAATCTGTATGGGATTATACACAGGGAAAAAAAATATAGATTCTGATTTTGAAGCAAAACTCATATTGTTGGACTACTTTTTCACTTTTTCCAAATTCAGTTTCCAGCTCTGAAAACTCAGCCTGGAAAATGGGCTTGGGTGCTACGTCCAGTACAAAAGATGTGAAACTGCAATTGAGAGAACTGTTCTGGTGATAAAGGATGACAGCCAACATCCCCTGAGCCTGATGGGTGTATTAGGACTCTCTATTTCATCTCACATAGTAAAAACCTTGCTTTTTTTTTATTTTCACTAGGCAAGACTGACATAGCTAAGTGTACATGTACGGACTAGTTCACTGTAACCCTGTTTTTCATGTAGACAGTTTAACTCTCTTTTCAGCTTTCTTCCTGTTGAACCTCTACAAACCTCCACGAACACTTGAATACCCTCAGCAACCCCAACAACCCCATGGACAGCAGGGTATGCACATGCTGCATGGCTAGGGACACTGAGGGAAAAGTCTGAAGACAAATGTTTTCCTGCTGAACCAAACTCATGTTGTCTCAGCAGCCAAAGAGTTATAGGTATTTTCTTGGTGGAGAAAGATCCGACCAGCTGTGAAATCTTCTGACTCAGTGAGAATTTTCCCAGACTTTGGTGAGAAAAGGGCTGCACCTAGAGCTCAGCAACCTAATTTCAGTAGTTTTTACTTTGCATTCAGTTTTTTCCCAGCCCTGGGCTCCAGTTGCATAACAAGTACCTGAAAGCTGTAAGTCTTCAACTAAAGGATAGGTACCACTGCAGCAGCACCACCACCATATGCATAACTGACTGGGAAGAATTGTACTTTAACACTCAGGCAAATATGGGATTTTCTGTTTACTTTAAAGAAACAGCAATTTCATGCACAATTATTTTCTTTAAAATGATTAATTTTTTTCCTACTGGTTCAATCTGTTACACATATAGCCAGTGATTCTCTGAACAGCAATGTATATGAATAATTTTCAGAAGGTGTCAAGACCATACTGCTGACATAAAGAAATAGGTGTGTATATAGGAACGAGGTCATTTTGGGGGAATGATACAACAGGAAATGCTGTCCCAAATTTTTAACATTCCAAATGTGTTACAACAACAACAATATCCTGGCCCAAAAAGTTAATTTCCCTGAGTAACACTCAGAACATAGTAAAATCTTCCAGGTTATTAATATTAATTAATCAATTAATATTATTATAATTAATTAATTACACAGTGCCTGAAGTCCTGGAAAGGGATCTTTATGTGTCTGAATAATAAGAGGATGAAATTCTACTCCTGCAGTGCAGGAGGAATTTTAAGAGATCACAACTTATAAAATATTCTTAGTGCTTTGACTCTTCCACAGAATTAGTCTATAATGTGCATTGGTTTTTGCAGCCACAGGATGGCATTCATTGCTGTGCAAAGGGTCAGTGAAATGTAAGCAGAGCGTAGGAAGTGTACTTTCCATCTGCAGAAAGGAAATATTTAATCAAAAATGATTAACATAAATTTACTGCTTTCTACTGATGACAACCAGTTATTCAAGAATGTATTATTAAAACCTTACCATGCACAGTCCTTAACATTCATGTTCTTACTTTGCGGACACAAAGGCCCTCAACAGATACTTATCTTGCCTGATTTTGATAAGTTGAAACGTTCTAAAAATACAGAGCAGCAGCAATTCCACCTTGGGATACCAGCAACTGCATAAAGCACTTTAGTTTCACTTGCATGGTTTATGGAGTCACAGTAACTCTTTAATGGATTTATATAGGCTCATAATTTACTGTATTTTCCCCTTAGGGCAGCATACAGAGTAGGTGTTGACACATGGCATACCAAGGGGAGGACAGCTGGACTGAACGAATGGTGAAGGTGACCAATAATTGGATTGCAAATGTCAAAAAGTGTGGTTGAAAAGCCAGGTATATCAACCCACACATACTTTTCCCACTTGTGAAATGAAAGTTAAGAATAGGGACAATCAGCTACAAGTAGTTACGATTTACAGACTTGGGTTTAAAGTCAGCGGCAAGCAGCATCCAATTAACTTCAGTAGAGATGTCTAATGCCAGTGGTAAAATGACTGGATTTAGAGTGATGAGAAAGAATGTCAGACTGAGAGACAACCTAGTAATGCTATTAACCTTTGTGAGACTGCCCCACAGATAATGGGATCTGGGGAACAATAAAACACTGCATGAGACAATATGCCCAATTTGGTAGTGCTGGACTGATATATGGGAGAAGAAGGACAATTTTCCTGGATCCATGTTATAGGCCTCTAATTATCCCTCACTAGATGAAGAGACCAAAAGAGGAGAAGCAGAAGGAGTCCCTCTAATGAGTTGCTTTGTTGGTCTGTAGCAGAAGAGAAATTGAAAATCCAATGTTTTAGGAGCTGCTTCGCTTTTGTCTCAGGAGGTGTAAAAGGGGCTGGGTACTTTGTTGGTAATAGCTGTGAGAAAGCTCCTGACTTATGGGAGCTCTTGAACAGCGTAAGTACAGCCTGTAAGGATCAGTACAGGAGGCGTGATCCCTTGGCACCAGGAGATCAGATATGTCAGCCCCATGCGCTAATCCCCATGGTTAGATGCTGGGGCTGGGACTGCAGATGCTCGCTCATGATGTGGAGCCCTGGCCAACACCATCTATAGATTCAGCTGCTGCTTCCTTTGAGAAACTGCGTACAGAATATACATATTCTGTAAAAGCGCATCCAGTTTTAGAAATGGGGATATTAAGAGCGGGTCTAATCCAGGGATTACTGATGTGACAAAATATCTAAATCTTACTTACAGGCTCAGTGAGGCAAAGGCAGTTTGTCAATCAAGTGAAGTTTAAGGTGCAATTCCTGTTTTGCTATGTAAGACTGGTGAAGTGTGCTCAATAACCTTTAGAAAACAGAGCACGAATGTTAATTTATTCAGCTACTACTGTTTAAGCATCCGATGGCTAGTGGAATATATTGAACCACAGAGAAAGCAGGGTGGGTCTCAAGTTAGCAAGTCTTGAGGTAGCTCCACATGCTACAGTGTGGAAGAGAGGGAAGTGACACCAAATTAGCCCTGCAAGAACTGAACGAGGTACTGAAAACACAGCCCCCAGTACCAAGTTGGGCAGTTTACTCTGTCAAGAAGCAGGATAAATGACTGCTGCACGCTGAGCACCATGCTGCAGCAGCAAGGATTTCTTTTGGGAGCTCAGCAGCTTGCTGGAAGTTGGGTGTCCCATCACCAGTGTGATCCATCACCAGGCACCCTCCCAGCACTGCAGAAAACCAAAATCTTCTGTACACTTCAGACTTCTTTTTATTAAAAAAGCCACAGCTTTCAATTGATACTTTCACACTGAGAGTCAGATATTATGAGGATTAGATTCCTGAAGAGACAGCATTTAAAGCAAATACTATTTTATTTTTTAAAATGCCATTCCCCGGCTGAGATGCTACAGTTAAGACTGTGCTCAGGCAGTGCTCAGGCAGTACCCAGTGGTTTGCAACAGAAATAGTGGAAGATCATTAACAGTACATATACTTGGAAAATTCCAATTAAAAAAAAAAAAAAAAAAGACAAAACCTGGGCTTTAGTCCACAATTTAATCCCACAAACATCTGGCCAAAGCTACAAAGAGTTTGTGGAGGTCCATCTGAACACAGGATTTTGGTGAGGAGAATAAGGACTATATGCAAGTGAACCTCACATGTCAGTTAATATTTTTATTCCTTCTGCTATACATTATGGTCTTCTTTTGAGACCAAGCTAATGCAGTTGTCTCATTGCCTTCTGCATCTCTCTCAGCCAACAGAGGCTGTGGCATTTGGGCATACTTTGGTGTATCATATAATAAAGCATCATCTCTGCTTAGCTAGAAAATGTCGTCTAAAACTTAGAGAGCTTCTAGAAATTTCTGGACTGTTTTCTAAACTGTGGTCATGTATTTATTTATTTATTTGTGACAATATAAACCCACATGTTTAAATTGTCCATGTTTTTTTTCAATTAAGACTTTAAAATATTTGGTTGGCCTTGAAGGTTAAAGATATGCTTCTATAGATACAACACCTTAAAAATTTTCCAGAAGGATAGTGGAAGGAAACAAGATTCACAGGGAACAACAAATATATTTGAGACTATGACAGAAAATATTAAGCTATTTGTTGGTATCTGGATTTAAGATAACACACTGGTCATCAGAAAATTTGAAGTCATAAACTGACAGAATGCTACTAGTAATATTTGTATTTTTTATTTTCCCAGGGAATGTGAGATAAAATAATTCATAATTTTTGTTCTGACATTTCTGCTCTCAGTTATTCATGTTAATCCTTCCTTTTGAATATTTAGAACATTCCTTGCCAAAGAAAGTATTCTTTTTTTGCCAAAATATAAAATGTAGTCTACAACTGCTATGATAACATTTTCAATGTCTCCGTATCATGAGAGATTAGCAAACAGCAATATTACAGTTCAAAATGAGGAGATTAATCTGTTTCCTGACAACTGAAATTTGTTAGGCTGGGAAAAGAAAATTACTGCTTTTGAGGGCAGATTTCATAGCACTTGATGCTTCAGGGCCTTAGTACTTTTATGTTTAAATCATATCTTCATAAAAAGCAAAAGCATTGTTTGGTCTCTGATTATTATCAAGCTGAAGTCAGATAAGAAAAGCGTTAGGATTCTTATGTTCCATGATAATATATTTAGAGTGAAAAAAGGTGTCAAGTATGCTTATTAAACCGATTCTCAACCCGATTAGTGGTTATCTTATCTCTAGGTGTCTAGTAAATACTTTAATTTGTGTCATGTTACAAATTATGCTGAATACTCCAACCTTAATGCATCATGTTTCGCACAATGATGCACTTTTACCATAAAAAAATATTTTTAAAATAAATGGTGTTTTCCACACTTTTTGTATGACATTTTCCTACCCTTTCCAGTATGCCTTTTTTACTCAAGCTGAATGTTGAAGGATTAGGTGGCAGAAAGATGGGGTGGCAATCTGTGAGTACGAAAGAACAGATAAAGGGGGAAAATACATAATATTGAAATACATTACAGGCTATGCTGAGAACACTATAAGAGATTTTATGAGACTCAAAGAAAATGTTGTGCATTCAAGGTATACTAGGAAGAGGTTCTCACCAAGTACATGCACTGGTGGGGGCAGTTTTGGAGAATGAAGTTTGCAGTACATCATCAACACTGGAAGTTACAAGGCCCTGGCTAATAAGGACATTAACAAGGTGGAAACAACAAAAAAAGTGACAAAAAACAAAAACAGAGGAAGAACAACTGACAAAACCCAGATGATGTTACTGTACAGTGACAGCATAACTCAAAGGAGTAGACCTCAAGAGTAAGGATGATCTTCACCACGATGGGCAAAAGACAGCTATAGGGAAGATAGCAAAATCTAAGAGGACTTGCAGAAGGAAAGAGTTGTTCCAGTTTTCCTTTGTGAAGAAGTTGCCTGTAAACCAAAGGACTCACAAGTGATGATCTAGGGAAGGGACTGCTTAAGCTGCAAGTGTCATAGGAACTATCTGCAGTCAGGCTCCATGGACACTGCAATAGCCTTTGATCAAAGAGCATGTCACAAACCAGCCCAAAGTCCACTCAAGTCAAAAGAATTGGTATTGGGATTCCTACAGGATGTTTTGCAGTGTAGTTGGATTGAGTGTGTATAAATCACGGTGGCAAGTAATGTTGCTGTGAAAAAATCCCAGAGTTAACTTTCTTTAGAGATAACAAGCATGAATTCCAAACAGCTGAGTACTGATCACCCTGGGAGAAAGGACAAATGGATGCAAAACGTGTTTAAGGGCATGTTTCTAAATGATAGACTAATTAAAATGCATACTAGAATTTCCTATGCCCAGAAAGTATTTTAGTACAGATGAAACATACTCCTAACTGAGGAAGTAAATCCTGCCCTGTGTTAAATGCAACACTCAGCTTGGTCTTAGGCTGGAAGGCAGGAAACTAAGACCTCCACAAAATGTGTGTGTGCATGCATGTGTTTGTGCTCGAACACTTACAGACATAAATTAACAGTCTAGCAGCTGATGGTCATTGCAAATGCTACAGAAAACATGATATAGCACTAAAGCAGACATGCTTCAGATAACACAAAAGCTCTGTACATCTAAAATAGATTGAAATCATGTGAAAGATTTCCTTCTGTTTCTGCTGAAGATTAAAACATTGGTACATTCATAAAACAAATGTGAAGATTTTGCAAAGCAGTGTACCCTTCACAATGGCTCTTTGTCTTACCAAGCACGGAGCCTGGCAAAAGAGACACCCTGAAAGGGTATAACTGACAATTTGAGCCTGGTAGGTGGGCTCCAGTCCATAAAAAAGAGAGCTACAGATCTTAAGAAACATACAATGAAGAAAAAACCTGTTAACCCTGAGCTAATCTGTGCGCTAATCCCTCGTCAAGAAAGCAACATTAGACCAAACTCCTAAATCCTGACAGAAAAGAACTTGGTATAGATTAACCACAGAACTTGCCTACACAATTTTAGCATGAGGAATGAATTATAAAATGAGAAGTAAGACCATTAATATATCCCTCTCTGTTTCAACAGCATTTAACACATCGGTGCAAACTGAATTTTCAAACTACACAATAATGATTGGTGTTTTAAATAATACTTTTCCATCCCATTAGCATTGATCTAACGCTCTGCCGTCTCGTAGTTCTGCAAACAGAGCAGAAGAAACAGGTGTTGGGTATATTTCAAATCACTTTCCTCTCATGTGTTCACTCACCCATTTCCGAGCATATCTGGGGAAATGCAGCCCGAGGCGCCGATGTCTAATTCTCTCGTCTTGGGGATTATCAGGGATAACTTCAAGAAAACGTTGCTACTGAAGCTGGACTAAGCACACCACTCAGGGTAATGAAAGGAACTCAACTAGCCCCCAGGATAATAAGTAAGACTTTCTCCTCTCCGCAGTGACATCTTATATGTCTTAAGAAAATGCTAGTTAACCAAAAGGTCACTTTCCTGCACGACTTGACTTCACAACTGCATGATGCTAAATCCAGATCAAGGAAATGCTGATACACCTTTAGGCTCCCAGGAGATGCTCAGGCCCCTTGCAGAACGGCAGCCTGTAGGTTGGATTTGCTTTCTAGCACAATTTCACCTTCCCTGTTATGCCTTTAAAAGAGTTGGAAAATGTCTGACAAGACAGCACACAAAGCCTCTATGCTGAGTATCTCCTTCCATGCTTGCATGCAATGAGGTGCTTAAAGCCAAGACCTGCCGCTAGAGTGCTGTGGGTCCAAAAGGAAAATCTTAAAGGAGGCATTTGATGCCCAGTATGAAAAAGCCAATAGCACTGTGCTTTGCAGATTTTCATTTTTTCATTTCATGACCCAACAGTTCAGGTCAGTGATTCATAAAATCTGTAAAACAAGCTCCCGCCCCTCTATGAACTCTGCATATATGCAAATCATTCCTTAACTAAGGCAAAGCTCTAGGCAATCAGAAATGTGATTTTTCTAATAAGACACAGCAACCATGGAAGACAGCAGTGTGTGAACCAAAGCCCTAGTCCTGGACACTTCTAATCTTGCCATGCTCTTCAAAACATGAACATGAATTAGAGCTTGCAAAATGGTCTGTATCTTTATACTGGGTCAACTCTTCATCTAAATGGCTAATAGGTTTTTAAGCTTGGACTATAATATCAATTGTTATCTACCCATTTCTAGCAGACTCACTGTCTGGTGAAACCCAATTTTGTGGGAAATATACTTGGGGCAGTATTCCACTGTAGACTGTGAATCTGTCATCATATATATTGATGAACTGGGAAAATCAAATCTCTTCCATGAGCTAAGGAGTGACTAAATAATAAATGAGCTGTGTTTTTTTATTTAATACAAAAATAAATGGACTCAATCTCATAATACATCTATAAAGGGTCTATAAACTATTTGACTAATTTCTGTAATTGTCAAGCATTTATAAAAAAATCTGCATTTTTTTTCATATTAAGTTACGAACATTTTTGGTTAAGGAAGTTCATTAAGTATGGAAAAGAGGACTGCTTTTGTTCATTACTATTGATATCCCGAATCAATAGAATGGATTAACCAAACAAGTGTGTGATTTTAATGCTGGACTAAAATCCTGCCATGTAAGAACTTTCATACAGTATGAGATTAGTTGGATGGCTTAAGAACTCTCTATGAGAGGCCAGAATCAGATACTTGGATATAAATGATGCACTAACTGAGCTGTCAGTACTGTGTTTATCCTTGACATCAACCTGGTGTTAGCATATCTGAAACATTTTTAAGAGAAACGATCTAATTTTGAGAGAGTTAAAAGAATTAGATGAATAGTATGTAAAGGAATAAATACTGAAATCAACCATGAGCACAAGGCAAAAAACAAATAAAGCATCGTCCAGGTTGACTTAAAGTCTACAAATTTTCTTGAGATGTCATAGACATTCTTTGCACATCCAGTCTCTCAAGGCTATTGGTATTTCACTGAACAACTGAAATGAGGTGAGGGTCACCACTCTTTGATACATGCAGACCCATTCTTGCCCCTTGCTTTTGGTATACATTATGTCGTCAGAGTTATGCATACATTTCCAATTAGATACCTGAATTTAAGAGGGAATATCAAGGAATTTTAAATACACAACTCCTTTTTTTTTTTTTTTCAATCCCAACTTATTTTGTCCTATTATCATTTTATGAAAAGTTTTTTATTTAATAAGAAAACAAAATGAAAATTCCACATGCATGAAGAAAAATGTTATTAAATGCAGTTTTCCCAATGCTTAGACTTTGTCGTCTGTGTTACTTCTCAAGTTGCTACCTAAAATAAAGGGACATCTGGGAGCTATTGCAATTTGCAATAATCAAAGAAAAGAGAATAATCTGTAAAAATGCCATGCCTTAATTGTTTTGCAGTTTAAAATTCCTTTTCATGTGTCTTGCACAGAGGCCACTCAGTTAACAACTGAACTAGTAATATTTCCAGTGATGCATTTGATAATTCTTCACCTTAATGGACCATGTTAGTTAGAGACAACAGTCTAATTGAGGATACCACTTATCACTGCAGGTAGATGAATCAGACCAGGACTTTTCCCATATTTTGCTGTGTAAGACTTTCTGCCTGAATACACATTACACAAGCAGTGTGCAATGTCATATGCAAATCTGTCTCTGAAAGAGAGTTTTAACCTCTGGTCATTTGCTGCCTTTGGAAAGTCGTTGGCTACTTCTGAAAATGACAACCTGAGGCAGGGGGGTGCGTGTGGAAAATCACGAGGGGAAGGTGGGCAAGTACAGCCCATGTATCTCTGCAAAGCTGGTGCAGAATAACAACTCCCAAAGAACACAGGGCACAAGATGGAAATCCATGGTGTCAATGAGTGAGCTCACATGTGCATTCTACACTGAGAACTTGGGTCTCTCCTAGATCTACCACCACACTGATGTCTCCCACAGGTGACTTCACCCTCTGCTGATAAACCCATGGAGAAGTAGTACACAATGAACATGCTTTTTATTTTTTTTAGAAGTGTTTATTTTCTTCCCTTTCTTTTATTTTTAACCTTTCTTTCTCTTATCCCCTTCCCTTCCTTTTATCCTTTTCTTATTTCCCCCAGCTTCAAAGTTGATAATCAAGTTCAATGTGTCACCATTTGAAGTTGACGTCATGATACAGCTTTCATTGTCTTTTTAGAAGGTGGCCTCTACATATGTACTGTTCCTAAAACTAAAAATCCTTTCAGAAATACTAAAAGATACTTCTATTTCCAGCAAGCACAGCTAGTAATAACTTTTAAGCTTAAGCTGGAAATCAGAGGCTGTTTACCTATTGTTAAAATTTCCCTTGCATCAACTGATAGGCTTCAATGTGAAAAAGGGAAAGGCATGTGCCTTTGGAGCCATTTAGACCTCAGACAGAATGTTCAATCAGACACACTGCCTCATTTTTACCTCATCACCAGCATGCCACCGAGAAAAAATGCAGCTTTTTCTGCCAAATGTGGGCAATGCTAAAGATCCATGAAGCAAATGCTTACACAGATTTGTAATCCAGGATTTTAGCAATCTATGTTCTGTAGAGCACCATTCAGCTACATAAACCCAATGAACTTCATCTTTTGTACTTCTCCTGTAAAAATATACATGACCATATTGCCACATGGCTGCCTGTATTCTTCAGAAAATGCTGCCATTTCTCAAAAAGGACCACTGACTTCTGGAGTCACCACTAGCAAAGGCTATAGTCTAACTGAATAGGCTCGAAAGCAGAACAAGGTTAAATCTGTTAAGTTCTTGCGTGGGAGATGCTGGAGAGAAAGAGAAGGATGGCAGAGAACACAGCGCTCGTCCAACGCAGAACCAGCAGTGTGGTTGTTGTGGGAAGAACTGAGAAGCAGTGCTATTTTAAAATGCTTCTTTTCAAGATTTTAAACCCCCTCTCCCTTGCACACTGTGGCCATAAATTTTCCAGCAGCAATCTCCTCTGTGATATTCCAGACCAAATTTTGAGTGGAATAAAATGATAGTCCCTCCATCAAAATTCCCCTCACAATTGCAACTTCTCATTAAATGAGTGGAAATCTGAATTCTTTTTAGAAGGCTACAATTACAGCAGATTATTATGCTTCCCTCCAATTACTGCATATAAATACATACCATGTAACACAGTTTATTGTACCCTGTTAGTGTACTTAGAGTAAATAGAAACCAATATGCTTCATTCATCCCATGTATTTTGACACTCACATCAGATTTACGTACTTATCTTCATTACAACCCCTTGCACTATTACTGACAGCCTTCTCAGAGCTACACTCAAGCACCACAGCAGGAAGATTGATGAGGCTTGTATACACTGATGTGCGGCAAAAGCAAGGCACTCGAGAGGCACTGTTACTATTCTGATAGCACTAAGTTGGCTAAAAATTAGCTGCACTAAGCCAACGCTCCGCTCCCACTTCTCCTCCTCATTAATTATGGTTCATAACTCGGACCTTGAAAGGCTAAGGCTGTTGTAACATCATTTTTACACCTATTGTCTTAGTTGCTTTATCACTCTTGAACAGGTTTAAAGTTCTGACCATGCTTTCTAGCAACTATTTTTAGTCTTTAGAGAGGCTTTGAAATACAAGTTTTCTGCCGTGACAAATGTTGAAAGATAACTTCTGAATGAATCTACAGTGGTAAATTCAAACACAATCTGGCAGAACAGAGAGATACTATGGATACAATTTTCAAAACCAGCTAAATGACTGAAGAGCCTGCACCACATGTGCTCATCAAGGAGAGACAAAATAGCCTCAGCACTTTAAAAGCAGCAACTTATTATGTGCTGTTATCAAGAGGATGAAGAGGTCATTGCTCACTGTAGATGATTCATCCCTCAATCACAAAGTTTCAAAGACCTGCTAGAATTGCACACTGAAGCCCATAACTCTTTTCGCTCATTCTTTTGCTAAATACAGGTCTTGCTGCAGCAATTCCCAGGAAACTGAACTCCCCAGCAGTGGGCGTGTTTTGCAGAGGCTTTCCATGTTGGGGGCCGAAATAACTCAGCATCTGCAACAGTGTATTCAGAAACCACTCAGAGTGAGAAAGCAGGTGCTCAGATCCACTCTCTGGGCTAATGTGCAAGTCAACAAATTGTAGCCTGGATTCAACAATCCTCTCTCCTTAAGATGCATGTGTACACTGGAAAGCTGACCAGGAATTATTCATATTCTGGAAATCTCAAAATCAGCTGACACAACACAGGGATGCAGATCCTGCATTAACCAGTTTAATTTTTACGCTTATTATCAGATCTCCATCACTCCCAGCAGCTGTTTGCAGAAAATCACATAGCAAAATCACTAGAGTTTGTAAAGCTGTCAGACCAGGATTAGGAGGCATCTACAAAAAATGTGGGTAGAAAACCCAGCCAGACTATTTTCTGTATTTTTCCATAGCTCAAACTCCACTAATATTCTCAAATTCTAGCTTCTTCTTCTTAGTAAATTAGCATAATTTACCATAAAGTGTCAACATAGAAATTATTAGAAGACAACACATACCCAGCAGAAGAAGGAAGTAAAAGAGGGAAAGAAAAGGATGATGTGTCCAATTATTGAAGGAGAATAAAGACAGATCATCTGAAACCTGCAATTGCACCTCACTTGGAAATGCATTGCTATTTTCATTCATTTCAGCAAGCAGGTATCTCAGAATTATTTTTTCTTGTTTCATATGAATATTTAAATACTTTATCCCAACTACAAAATCTTTAAGAAAGTCTGTGAAATAAAACAAATGCTTTTGGCTTGCTTCATGCAAGAAAGTAATGTAATAAAGCGGCCATTTTCCTCCCATTTCAGGCAGAACCATTCCATTAGTAAGAATCCAATAATGCAAGAGACCATCCTGTATGAAATCCAGTGACATCCAATTTAAACCTAAGCAGAAAATTTCTACCTGATAACAGGCACTGAATAAAACCTGCAGCCTTGCAAGACATTGCAAATGTGTCACAAAAAATTAAGCCCTCAACTTGGGAGCTGAAGAAAAATAGCACTGACAATGTCACTATCAAACTTGGAGAAGAAATACTTTTTATTTCTCCTCCCAAAAATCCCAAACCAAATTAAGCCACCGCCCCAAACAACAGCACCAAAACAAACAAAAAAATCTCAATTATTATAAAGGGGAGTTTATTTCTCACTTCCTTATGCATCTTTTAACTCGCATTCACTTTGGCACATACTCTTTGGTAAGTTCAAGTCCTGTGACAGCAGCCTTGGGTGCAATTAAATCACATGGACACAGGTCCACACATCCAAAGAAGATAACTAAAGGAGGAAGGAAGAAGAGAAGCACAGCTGACTTGGGCTCAGTACTTTGTAACAGATTTCTTCTGTACTTACAACGGGAGTCTCTTAGATTGACCTTTCCTAAGCATGGCAGCCTTAAAAATACACATCCAATCCTTGCTGGTAATTCATGTTTCCTCTGATATGGGCAGGGACAAATGACTCCAGAAGAGCCACCACAGGAAGTGGTCTGGAGATGAACAGCGGCACTATACAACGTTACGATGACTAACATCTGCCATAATATATAATCTCGTTCTCCTAACAACTTTTGTGAAAGAGGTGGAAATACTGTTAGTAACGGAATTTGCTCAGTAAGTACTGGCCAGCATGGGTATAAGTGTCGCTGTCAAATTCAGCTAAGGGAAAGACAGGCTTATTAAAAATAATTAAAAATTTGTATCTCGGAAAGGTCTGTTAGTGCCTTACACATGCACTGGGCAAAGGAGAGCAAAGGTTGCCAGGTCAAGCACTAATCAGAGGTTTTCAAAGGGAGCCAAGTTTGCTCTCTTTTATACCAGGCAGACTACAGGAAGAAGGGTATGAAATGAAGCCGGAAGGGAAATACTGTACTGCTGGGAGACCATGGCAATCTCAGCAATTAAGTCCTCCCCAGGGGGTTAATTACACAGACAGGCAGGCATTTTATAAAACATTTTCTGAGTGTGCCACAAGAACGAGCACAGCTTGGCCAGCCTGGCTCTGGATCCCCAGCATCTTATTTGCTCTGATTCTCAGGAACGTGCCTCCCAAGAGGCAGGGATGGTCAACATTTCAGCAGCAGCTCAAAGAGTCGATTTGGCTACTGGGGCCATGTCCCCACCAAAGTCCGATTCCCTTTCCCACACACTGTTCCTGGATGAGTTTTACAACAGTGTGGTCCTCTCCCCACTTCTCCAGGATACTGAGGTGTTTCTCTTCTCTGTATCTTGCCACCACTTCACTCCCCATTCCCAAGCCTTGTAGAGCCCTATGACACTAATTTCCCTCTAGTGCATTTTCAGTCCTCAAAATCTTGCAGACAGGTTTTTTTTTTTCAAATGAGATAAAATTTAGGGGAAGGAATATATTAATGAAGGAATATATTAGGGAATATATATTTCAATAATATATTAATTTATATATTATAAAAATTATTACTTATAGGAATTAGGCCTTAGTCATCAATATGATGACTAAAGTTAATTCCTATAAGTAATTATTTTTTCTTTTTGCTATTAATAGCAACACTTCCCCATCTGTATGGGAATCTTCTGGCAAACGTGAATTTGGCATGTTTCACTGATGTCTCTGAGGCAAACGCACAAATGCAAGAGAGATTCACAGATCTAAGACTCTCATCAATAGATGTATTTCAAAATCAATGCCTATTTCATTCAGTTTGTGATCTTCTCTGACAGTATAAAATGGAAATCTTGCAGCTATTGGAACACATCATTACATTACTAGCTTTTCAACTTAACAAATCCTAAAAAGGGGAATATCCTTTTATATCCCTCCATTTATTTATGGCCTGGAATGTGTAAGAATCTACAGTGAATTATTAAGAAAAAAAAATCACAAACTTGTACAGTAATAAATTAACCTTTCTCTCCTGTGTTCTGCACTAACTAAAATAATGTGGGATTTCTAACAAACAAAATTAACCACGTAATATGCAAAAGTATATTTTACTACATTTTGCTGACAGATAGTGATTGCATTTGGAACACTTTTGTCCAGATGTTTTTTCACTTGTATGGATTTGAAGAGAATTTCCTAAAATAGGACAGATTGATTATGCGGGACGATATGGTTCTTTTTCACTTGTACCAATACGAATCAAGAATTCCTTATTTCAGAAATAGACAAGAGAACAGAGTCAAGGATATTCCATCCAAAGGAAAAAAACAAGCCCCAGCACAGTGTACATCAATATGAACAAAAACACATGTGGTAAAAGCAGTAGTTTACAAGTATTCCACTCCATAGCCAATACATGCGAGCTATTTATAAAGAGAAACATTCATCTAAAGGCCAAGGGAATGTTTTTTGTGCTTACTGAAGACGGCAATTTTTTGTTTCAAAATTGGGCGAGTAAGTGAAAGCTATGAAATTATTGATTATGATGATGCAGTGAATGTGAGAAAGGTTAAAATTTGCTTTCATCCAAAAGAATAGTCTGTACGTTACATCTGAGATACAAACATGTTTAACCAGAGAGACTGAAAATCTTGGCAGGGTTGGGGTGATTTCATCAATTTAAAAAACAAAACTATTTTGCTCTAGATATTTTAAACTTCTGTCACAAATAAAAGGGATACAATGAAAAATTCAACTGATGCAGACTAGAGGTGGAAAACAAGAGTTGTGTGTATTTGTTCCATTTTTTCCTGTGCTTGTGAATTGCAAAATGTATTATTTGTTCTGTATAATCAGACAATTCCCAGCTTGGTGCAAGTCTGTCATACACTGAGAGAAGGGAGAATACCACTCTCCTGGAACAGGAAGAAGTGATTTTAAACAGCAAAAACCAGTTAACCTTTTAAGATTTTTCTTCCACTTAATCTTACCTCCAAAAAGTGCTCTGCTTGCTGTTCCCGATCCAATTTTCTTGACGTTGTTGTAATCAGACCTGTGAAAAAAGAATGATATTTGATTGTCAATAACTGTTGAAAAATACGCTTCCATCGACAGGAGAAATAAATTCATTTTTCAAACACTCAAGGGGAAAAAATCTATATGAAGCTGTATCAGACACAGATTTCTTGACATCTGTCAAGCATTTTCTTTGTCAGTGCAGCCATTATGACTTTCTGACTAACAATGAATCTTTAAAGAAAAATGCTGTGAGAAAAGTAGCTGAAAAACAGTTAGCTGTGTATCTACAGTTACCATGCTACATTTATTACAGTGAATAATAAAAAAAAAACCTTCCTAAAGAATAACTATTTGTCTTATGATTAAGTGCTTCAATGAATAATTTGCATTTGACTGAAATCTTTCCATGAAAAACCTCATTAAAGATTTTGGAGTTCTCAAACAATTAATGGGATAGGATGCTGATTACTTCCACGCCAAGAATACTTGACAAAGGAGGTTATTTCTGTAATAACTACTTGTATACATAATGATTTCCAAATGTAATCATTCTAATGCATTAAAGGTTTTTCACTACAATTTCATCAATTTGTTCCATGCTCAAATTGAGACTTTAAATAAAGTACCCTTTTACATGAGGATGATCAAGATATCTTTTTTTTTTTTTTTAAGCAATGTGATTTCACAAATGATTAACCTCTTGTGAGATTTATACCAAGGAAAGAAAATGAAACATTTCCAAAGTTTCCTCAAGAAAAGTAATGCATATCTTCTATAAATGGAGCTGAGTTTTTTATATTGTTCTTACTAGAGATTTAAAGGGCAGATACGAGCTTTCCGTCATACAAAACATTTTTTTGGAAAGGAAAATGCATCATGTGCTTGTTTTGTGATAGATTCTGACAAGTGCAAAGGGCTAACTTCACCTCAAGATAAAACTTGTTCTGGAGACAATACCAGTGGACAAAGTAATTCTCAAGAATTCCTTGTCTCTTAAGATTACCAGGGAAGACAAGAAAATAAATACTCCCTCGATTACCTATTATATTTATTTATGCAATGAGATCAGCCAAGCATCTAACCACAAATCCATGATGACTACAAATACTTCAAAAACCCATCAGCAACATCTTATATCTACATAACACCTCTTGTCCCAGAAGGCTTCGACAGCTCCTCATACACTTTCACCTTTTCCTTGGAGGAATAACACTAGCTATTTTGGTGACAAGGGTAGAAATATTACTTGAAGTAATGGGATGAAATGAACAAAGGAAAGTCCACTCTGCTTCCAGTATTTCAGACTCATTACAAGATCTATTAGACCACAGAAGCGACACCCAAGGGGAGGTCATGGAAACCAGAATGGATTATTACAATTACATGAAGAACCTGGTGCTGGCAAAAGGCAGAAAAGCCAAAACAACTGGTATTGCCTGCACTGAGCAACAGTAAGTATTCAAACAGTTACACCATATGGGAGACATCTACTCACTGCAAGAGTTTAAATAGACATGACAGCACGATGACAAATTGGTGTCATTCACACAAGATCTTCCCCATGTCTAGAGAGAATGCAAAGATACAGGGAGGATGTTCCTAATTATGAAAGAAGTTCAGCCCCAACAAATTGATAAAGTAAAATTTTCAAATTTGAAATATTCCTGTTCATCACATGCATGGACACTATGGATCTTTATCAAGCACAACCTAAACATGGTAATGATCATTTTTATATAATCTTCCACTTTCTGTCTGCCTAATGTAACACGATGAACTCCCTCTACTTTCTTCTTAAACGAGAAATCTCTAGTAAACTATAGAAGGTCTCTGTCCTCATCATCTTCTTCAGGCAGACAAATTCATATTTCTTTTGAACACCAAAAGCTAACATCTAAAACTGACTATCTCAGAATGGATACTACGTCTTTCAATGGTAAAACTAAAACTACTACTACTACTATGTCTTCTCACAAAACTACTGCTATCACTGAAGGGTTTTTGTTTTCTTTTTCAGTGTAGAGCCTTTTTGACTGTGATAATGGTCAGAGTGGCTTCAGACTTGAATTTCCTTCTAGAAGAGGTGTATGAACATATGGCAAGTCTCTACAACAGTACTGCTTATATTTTAAATGTAGTAGATTTCAACAGATTTAGCACCCAGACTTAACAGCCAGCCTTAAAAGAGCAGGTAACCAGACTATCACCATCAGTTCTACAGATCTGATCCTGAAGTATGGTGCTAGCATAACTAGTTGTTCTTGCTTTAAATACAGCATTATAAACAACTGCCAGTTCTGGGCAGTTGCAGGAGATTGTTACAATATTCTATAGAAAATCGGTCATTTGTGTATGCAATTCTGGGGCCTTTAGTTTCCATTTCTGTTCCCTGAGGAACTCTCCTGTCCGACACTCATGGTGGCCCTATTGCAATCTCCTAGCTGCTCACTGCCATGTACATTCCTGAAGTCACAGATAGATCACACTAGACAACATTACTATTTAAAATATGATGATACATAAAATAAGATCTCAACTACTTGATGTTAATATTTATTTAATTATGGTCATGTATTGATATAGATGCTACTGTGGTCCTTTCAGGTTCTAAAACTGTATTTCAAGGAATTCTGTTTAAGACTAGTTATTAAAGCTGAAAAAAAAAAGAAATACATTCCAGTTATGTCTAAGACTACCCACAGCTTTACCACTCCAGTCTCAAAGAAAATAATTTAATGGGTTTCACGAAAACCTTGCTGTGTCTGTCCCTCCCTCCTGTATTCAGTACTCCACGCCATAGATACATAAAAATAGTAGTATTTAGCAGGATGTAGAACTTTATTTTCAAGATTCAGGGGCAACTGAGAGAAACATGGCTTTGCACAAGAGAATATACCCCAGTTTTAGTTCTTCTCTAGATGTATTAAATCATCATATTTTGTTATGGTGTTTTCTAAAGAAAATAACACAGAGAAAAATAAACCAAATAAATGATGTTGGGCTGCATTGCTGGTTATGATATAAAATCACAAGGGGTCAATGATAAAAAATGACCAAAAGGGTCTTTTTTCCCATCTTCACTATGTGCTGTAGCTCTTCTAGACACAGCCATCTGGACAACTGTCCAAAGCCAGCCGGGAAATACCGCACGCATTTATCACAAAATAGTCAAAAACACTAACAAGCTTCAAAAGTCATAGCACGCCTCTCAAATGCTTTCTCTCAAATTTCCAGGGAAACATCATGGTCCTGCTAAGGGCAGGAGATATTTATAACTGTGATGATTCTTTAAGAACAGTCATGGAAGTGAAGAGGAAAACTGAATCCGATAGAAAAATTTACAATAAAACCATCAGCTTACAACCAAGGTTATGTGATTCTGTTCCCAGCATTCAATATTTTTCTTTGACTTTCTGAGTTAAAACATCTCTCTGTGAATCCTGGCACATCTGTTCCTCAGACCATATAAATGAACTGTTTTGTGAAACTCTAAAACATTGCTTGACTCAGTATTTCAGCTTGGAGAGAACTATATGTTTTTATATAACTTGCTTTTCTATTATACATGTTACTTTTGCTATTGGAGTACTTTTCTCAACCTAACAAATTAACAATTATTGTTCTCCTCCCATTATAGAGTTTAGAAATGATGGATGGTGAATAAGCTCACCCCACACAACATGTCCCACCATACTGCAGGACATGGAGAAAAGTCCCAGTTGATGCTGACTGGGGAACATCCTTACAGATCACTGTATGCTGGATAGGATCATCATCCTCTCCTGCATTATTCCCCTCTCAAAGGAAGCTCAGCATGTGTACAGAGAAAAAATAGCAGAGTCCTTTACTCCATCACCTCATAACCTGGATGGGAGAACCAGACATTTGGGGTGGGCAACAAGGGAGACCTGCCTTATGGCTTAGGTGCAGTAATAGTGACACAGAACAGAGAACAGGACCAAAACTAAGAAATCCTGACACTTTAAACAATACATCAGCCTATACAATCTTTTGCCAGTGCATCATCTTGGAAATGAATCACCAGTTATTAGGGCTTAGATATGTGATCAAGACATTTGAGCAACAGGTAGCATTGATGGTTGGGATAATGCTTTTAGCACATCACAGATGCAAAGTGAAGAGAAGAAAAAAAATCAGTAAAAGAGGTCAAAACCCATGAATTAGTTCATGTGAATGAAGCATGCAGTTACTAAAGTGCAGATGAGGAAACATAACTTCTTAGCAAACAGTAACCAGATCGTAGGTCTGATGTCTTTGAATCAATGTGAGGTATGTGTGTGCAAGTTTGTGTGTGTACAGATGAATGAAGATAACATAAAATCAGGAATACTATGAACTCAACAGAATGACTAATGCTTTATAATATTTATTTTTAGAAAACTGCATCTTTATTAATAGTAAAGCCAGCAAACCTGAAAGAGCAGCAGCTTGTTGGTTCTGTTGTGTCAGCCAAGGTATGCTTTGTTATTCAAAAATGTTCTGTCTCAGACTGAGTTTTCTGTGATATATTGTATTTTTTTTTGAACAGTAGTTCTGCTTGGACACTTAAAGATGTAGCTATGCTAAATGTTGATATCTAAGGAATACCCAAAAGTACACATCGTGCTCCGATGATATGCAGGTAAAATGCATAATCTGGCGCAATTCCACTGCAATTAAAGAAGCTCTGTAAATTTATGCTAGCTAAGAATCTCTCTCAAGTTAATGTAATCTTTTCATTTTTAGTTTTAGTCAAGAATACATTAAAAACCATAGAAAATTATTATTTAACATAAACAAAGCAAGGCAAAGAGATTTATATTCAAATGTAATTTGAGGCCAGCATCTCGCATTTCAAGAAGTTCAGTAACTATATGTCCATTTGCATATCCAAATTATTCCTTCCTCAGAAGTTTGTGATACTGCCACATAATCACATCAGAGCTCCAAAATCTAATTTGAATTCTGATATTTTCGGCAATCTTTAATAAAATTTGTTTTGTGCACTACTGGAAATATAAATGTATTTTATAGGATGGCCTAAAGCTAACAGAGACATTTATGGTTATATTTATTATTAACTTGACAAGCAATGTGGGATAATATGCAAGCAAGGTAAGGATCTTGAGAAATGAGGACAGAGTAAAAGCAAATACCGACTTTTCAGATCTTAGGTGAATTTGATGCTGATCAAAGTGAAGGTGACAACTGAAGATGGGGCACATATCTAAGCCTTAATAATATAAAGCCAAAACAGCACTAGCCCAAATTGTTATGTATTTATTGGATAACACTATTTTATAAATTCCATAAATTATCAACTAGTCAGCCAGAGTAGACTGCACATGAGTCTTAATTTATATGCTGGGAAAAGATTTCTTGGTTTTCTTAACACTTAGTGTTCTGGAAAACTCAAGGCATTTGCCACCTCTGTTCCTGCAGTCAGAAAGAGTGATGGCACCTGGACAAATGAGAACCTGCTTGCTATGTCTGCTTTTAATGCTTTAATTAAAGTGGCCAATTGCCAATTAGGGCTTTCCAAATGAATAATCCATGCTCTTGACTTCTTGTTCTCTTACCTCTCTTGTTCCATAGAAGGGTCCTCATAAATACGAAGCCTCTTCTCTGCATGCTTGTTGACAGACCATCCTATCCAAATACATACATATATACTCATATACATATATGTATGGGTGTGACATTTTGCATATACCCCCTGAGGTGAATGCTAAAAATTAACCTAAAATACACATATTTACAGAGCTATATTTAGCTCTGAGAGTTACTGATGTTCATTCTTTCAATATATATGCATTATTTGAAATATCTGTGTTAGAAACAAATTAATTAATGGAGAGCCACAGAAGAAAAATTCAACGAGGGCTGTTAAATGCAATATCTATGGCAGAGGAAATCTCCAAGCACTGGATAGCTTGAACAGTACTACACAGAGGGAAACATTGCCATGGGTTTCCTCCTGATGCTTGTTCTCCACTCACCCAAATCATCCCATGGCTCTAGGCGTGATAGTGAACTAAACTGACCTTTGGCTTTGAAGAAATTCACATATTTTTCAACACTATGGCACTTAGGGACAAAAAACCAGTTTGCCACAGGCTATTTTCTAACACAGACTGAATTTCCCTAATATGGCGGTGAAGCCAAGGACAGTTCAATAGCCTTCTCCTTATGAAATTAAATTATTTTCATTCAGCCTATGGATGGATAACCTTACCTGAGCTTTTCCTGAAGTATTGCTTAAAAGATAACTGAATGAGGTATGGAGAGACAGTGTAACACTTCCAAGTGTTGTAAATTTTATGGTATAAAGACTAATTTTTTTTTAAATGAAATTTAAAATAACTCTCTTATTTACTTCTCATTTCCAAACTTTGCTGAGATTAAACATGAAATGAGTGAATGACAGGTAACAAGAGCGCTAAAGTAAAAGAAGTCCAATACATTCCTCTGTTTCAAGCTGAAAGTAGAGTGTCTTCATAGAGTTAGGAAACTGAGTAGGAAAGCATTGTCTTTCCCTTTCCCCACAAAATAGGAACAGGAGACAATTTACTGCATGTCTTACTGTCCATTAATAAATCTTTTTTTTTTCTCCCCCTGCTATACATATACATAAAACCATTTTCATTAAAAAAATACAAGTGCAGGATGGTATGACTAGGGACTTCAGGTTATCAAGCAGGGTTTGACTGAAATCCCACAATATATTGCCTGGCTGCAAGTCATAGCAATACACGCTTTCCACTCTCTCCACTCGCAGTGTTGGGGTCTTCAACCAGGACAGCCAGGCCACACAGGACCATGTATGTACATCACACCCACACAGATGGTCTGGATGGATTAGCTGAGTCTTAAAAAAGTATTAAAACGAGATTAGTCTTGTCTTAAAGCTTTCTAGTCTCTAGTTGCTGAAGAAAATCTCCTCATTAAGATACTGATCCTCCTCTTCAAATAAAATAAATGTGAAGTGGAAATAAGAATATAAAATTAGAGAGCTTTCTCTGCTGAGTTCCTGTGCCCTGCAAGATGGTCTGAACATCCTGCAACACTGATGCTATCTCATCACAGTCCAAAGAGGATGCGGTTCCCAATCTGCCTTTCCCAAATACTGTAAGGAACAAAGATGCAGAAAGAAAACCACATGAAGATATCAAAGGAAATGCTCTGTAGAGTTACTCTTGAAAGCTCTGTTTGGGGAGAAAAATGCCTTGGGATTGTTTGCTGAAAATACAGGCCTTTTAACCCAACAAGTTAAACAGACAAAAGGAATAAGTAAAACAAACACTGCTTTTCCAAAAATGCTCCATAAATGCAGAGACTGGTTATACTCACTGCTTGTTCAACAGAGCCCCTAGGCTGAATTTGCAGAAATTCATATGGGAATGTATGAGTTTTCTGATGAATTTACTAGAAATCTCAAATATTTATTAACAGTAAAGGTATGAGCACAGCTTCTCCATACATATACTGAACGTAGAAAAGAGCACACATCTGTTGAGAAATACAGCCATCAGCTCTCAACTGCCCTGCTACTCTTTGAAAGGAAATTTAGGACTTCAGATGGAAGAAAAAACAACAAACAGGGTGGCCACAATAAATAGCATTAGGATTTCTACCATATATTCAGGAATGTAAAACTATTGTGTATTCCTAACCACAGAAATGTCAAAATGAATAGCAATAACCAGGGTAATTTTATTACCCACAGGCAGTGAGAGGCGTTGTAAACACTCTAACAGCACATTCATCTCCTGCAATAAATTAGGGATCGACAAAATGAAATTGAATCCCAAAGATAAATTATAGAAAATGATGTACATTTTACTTGGAGATGTAAACAAACATATCACTTTGTATAATTACACATGTAAACTTCTAATTTAGAAAGACTGTATTCTGATCTAAATGAATGATACTTCATTGAACAAGAAGGAGAACCCACCAGGCAAGACTGTGCAATTATGTGGAGGACTGTTGCCTTATTGTTTTTCCTGAGGTGACAATGAGAGTGAAACGACCTCTTTGAAATAAGGTAGGTATAAAAAATGACGGCTTTTAAAAACAGTTACGTTGTTACGTTTCTTAATGTGTGGTTATGTCTGAAAAACCAGAGGGGGGGGAAAGATTCTGAAACAAAATTTTTTTTTTTTTTTAATTCCTCTTTGGTTGTCCCCTTCTGTCTCTCGTTAGTGTTCCCTCAGCTTATTGCTGAAAATATCAAAACTCTTCACAAAATGCACAGCAAACATTTACTTCAACGAAGAATTTGGATTAAGCTTTCCTTTAAAGGCAGATTCTGGCTTTTTTTTTACTCCTAGAATCTGTTTAAAATGACAATATGGTGTGCCAGTCTGTTCAGCCTGGTGGAACAGGGGATTCAGAGGGACTCCCTTTCATCCCTTCAAAATTCAGCCAGCACAGTCCTCAGCAACTGCAGGCTAAGTCACTGCTTTCCTAAATACTCCTCTCCATTTTAAAAGTGGCCAGGTTTTCTGTTCCCCATCTTACTCCTGGAAGGCTCTTTTGGAATACGACCACATGGTTGAAAGCCTCAGTTTCCAGATAGACTGCATTTATGAGCAATTTTCACCTTCATTTTGGTCAGTTAAACAAGCCAAGCTCCTTTGGCTTCCCCTCACCCAATGAGTTTGCCATTGCCCTAATTGCATTGCAGTTGCAGCCCTCATCCCTCTTAAGCCTGACGGATGGAGGCTGAACACTGCTCTCCTGATAATGTCTACACAGACCTGCTAAAGCAACCTAATTACTGCCTACAGGGGATGCATGTCCAGCAGAAAGTAGCAATCTTGTTACCAGCCCTGAAATTCACTGTTTCATTTACTCTGCTAATGAATTTCTACTCTTCAAACTCCCAGGTATCTTTAGTTTGTTCTTCTTCCCCCCTCCCTCCTGTTTGGATGACACCTGCTAACTCTGGATCAGAGCAAACTGCCACTTTTGAAGCCAGTATCATTGCAGAAATCACCAAACAAGATCATTTGTCTATCCAGTACTTGAAATGTATGCCCTTCAGCATGCAGATTCCTCTTTCAAGACTCGTCATTTTTATTTCCTCTTTTACCAGATCCATATGCACATATCAATTCGACTGTTAATCTCCAGTCCTTGTACCTCATCAATTCTGCAGTGCAGCCATATCAAATGCATTACTGGAGTCTATGTAGATGGCCACAGAGCATTTCTCAGAAGATCATTTATCTTCTCAATGACATCAAGATAGGTTGATACGATTTACTTCTGGCAAACCCATGAGCACTTTTATCCCAGTTTCTATTTATTTCCATGTTTTTAATTATACTGTCCTTCAAAATATGTTCAAAAGAAAGCCTTGCAGATGATAGAGGTCAGACAAATAGTTCTGTAACTGCAAGACTTATTTCTTCACCCAGTCTTCCTGCTGTTTACCACTGACATTTTATTTGTTATATCCCAATTTTATGGTTCAAATCACAGATTTCGTAATACCCTTCAATAGTTACTTGCTACAGAAGTTCAATTTAAGGTGCCAGTACTTTCACATTTCCAGAGTGGACATCATTATAGTTATTCTTACTTGCTAAAAGAGTGATGACAGCTAGTTGGACTTGGCCAGGAAGAAGCCAAATTCTAAATAGTTGTTGACAGCTGAGATCTGCAGAGCTGCCTGTATCAAACCACAGTCACCACCTGACTGTGGTTACTTTGGACCATAAATAGCTTGAGGCATCTCAGTGAAGTGCATGAAAGTCGGGTGGAATGAAGCTAATGCTCAAACTGCAACCCCAAAAAGCCTACCTTCAAAAGCAATCCCTCAGGGACAGGGTGGTAAAGCCACCATCAAACACACTCTGCAATCCATAGTTGCAATTTTTAAATGAAAAGACTGATAATACTCCAAATGCCCAAGCTGCACTGGCTCCTCTAGCACAACTGATGGGCAATTGTGATGGGCATGGTGTCACTGTAGCCCAAGTCATCTCTTAGGGCTGTGATGCTCTGAAACTACTGAGCAAATGCCCTTGAGGACTGTCATGCAGGAGCTTAGCTCTCCTAAAACACTTTACACAGAAGTTCACAGTTTGTGGGATAAGAAGGTTTTCAAGTTCTAATCCTTTATTTAAGCTCAAATGAATATGTAAGAATAGAAATAGTATTTGTATCTTCTTTTGTTTTCTTCCCTTAAAAAGTGCAGTAGCGCCTAAAAACTTAATTGCTAATAAGATGCCTCAGCACAGTTGTTAACATCCCCTTGCACCGCTTCCATTTTCAGGGAGAAATTACAGAATTCTATTTGGGTTATAATTAGCATATAATTATTACTGGCAGGAATAGTTATAAATACATATAACTGGTGGCTAGCTTAGTAACCAGCACACATAATCATTATACAATTTTCTTTAATTTTTTTGTGCACAAAGGCCTCATAAGTCTGCAAAAGCGACAACTGAGCCTAACTAGACTCTGGTTATAATTTATGCTAATTAATTTCACTGTTTGCAAGAAAGAAGACTTATATAATATCCGCAGCAGGGGTAGCTTGTACCACTTTCAGTGGAAAGGGGTTAAGCAAATGCTCTGTTTCTTGGGCCCAAGTATGTAACGAATTACTGTTCAATCTCTTTCTCTGGCACGTGGTGAAGTAATAACAAAGGAAGGAAAAAAAAATTATAAAAAGTCTCCAATGTATCCTTCTGTATAACATATGCACAGGTCACAACATGATGAAGTCCTGGTATTTTCCTTTCTCAATTGTGGAGGAGGTGTGGAGGGTGCTCAGGGCACAGCTGTCAGTTTTTCTTCCTAATCTGGACACCCTCATTACCTTTTAAAGAGAAGTTATTTTGCATTTTTCCGCACACCCCCTCAGCTAAGTGCTGTTCATGATGACAGGAAAACAACCCCAGCTCTTTTCCCAACTGCACTCAAAAGAAAGGCGTTGATCCCTCATTACCAGCAATTGTCTCCAGCTCAGCAAAAACACAGTTCTTGGAGAGCAGCACCTTGTGCTAACTGCAGATTCCCCAGGTCAAGTCAATCTCCTCTTCATCTCTAATGAAAAAACAATTCATTGGTGAGGTGACCTTTCTGATCAAGAGGCAGAACACAGACCTGTGGAAAGCAGCCTCATAGAAAAGATATATGGCCTTTCATGACATGCAACTCACAGATAGACCTCAGCACTGTCAAGATCAGCTGCCCTTCCCAAGGTGGCCTCCTGCCTAAGAAACCATACTGAGACACCTCTTCTTGGTTTCCAGCACCCACTCTGTCTTGGTCTGTAAAGTTACATGAGACATTTTATGTCTCTGTGCTTCAGTTTCCCTTCCCAAAAAACCGGGGTAATCGGTATCTTCATTTGTGAAGTGCCTTGTGATCTATAAAGGAAAAAATTACTGATGTAAGAGTAAGATAATGTTACTAAATAACAACCTCTTAAAGCTCAGCCATAACAGCACCAAGCATTTTCCAAAATATATTGTTAAATAAGTAAAGAAAGTAATTTCTTTAAAAACTGAACAAATTCCTTTGCTTTCTAGGGTTTTCTGCTTTCTTTTTTCTTGCACTTCTCTGTGCAGGGATTTATTTAAATTGTTATCAAAGAGTAAAATACAGTATTAGTATTATAGTATAGTATACCCCCTACTTCAGTGGCTCAGCATGTAACAAACAGCAAAAATGCACAGTAAAACTGGAACATGAGTAGTAGCTGCTTTTCTCTGAAAAGCCAGTCCAGTATCTCAGCCTTGCCAATCAGCTGTCAGAGTGGAGAGGCAGGAATGGGACCCTAGTACCAGTAACTCTTCAGCTGAGGAAGAGGAGCAGAATCAGTTATTTGCAATGAGCTCTCCATGTGCACAGGTAGCTGGAGCAGAGGAAGGGCAAGCAGACCCCATGTTCAGTTCCTCAGTCAGGGGTCCCAGCAGCATCCCAAGCCCTGACTGTCCCTGATGGCTGCTCTTAAACAATGACACTGATTTATTTATAACTCCCGCAGTGACTGGGGAAGAACCTGAAGGGATTGGGATGAGACCATAGAGAGGATGGAAGAATGAGGAGACGTGCACTGAGGAAGGATGTGAACATGCTTCAATCCCAGCAGAGAAGACTGAAAGCAGGGAATATTAAGCATGCCCTTGCCACCAAAGGGGCTAATGACAGAGGACCAACGGCCAACCATCACCTAATGAATGAGGATGGAGTGATGCTACTGCAAGGACTGCTTTTGGAACAGAAGATGCATCCAGAAGCTGTGACAAGATGCTCCTGGAAGTACTGCAGCTGTAGGGACAGCCACCACTTGCTTTGTACTTTCTCATGCCCGAGGCACAGCCCTGCTGTTCGCTCCATCACTGCTTATACACTTCTTCTCCTTTATACTTTCTACCTTCTGTGCAGGGGTTTATTTAAATTGTTATCAATGGGTAAAATATGGCATTAGCTCTGACCCCCTACTTCAGTAGCTCAGCATTTAACAAATAGCAAAAATGCACAGTAAAACTGGAACATGAGCAGTAGCTGTTTTCTCTGCAAAGCAGAGAATATTCGACTCTTGGTTAGTGCACAAGTCCTCATATTCCACTTCTTCGTCCCCTGAAGGCCTCACGTAATGATGTTCACCTAGCTGAAAGAGGGATGTGTGTGACTTGATCCAGGCTTCACCGATGCTTCTCTCCTAGTCACACAGATGGGGCTCTGAGGTCTTTCTAGACTTGCATGGCAGAACTGTGAGCCCAAAGAGCAACCAAAGCTACTCCTTTATCCCCTCCCCAGTCCTTCCAATTGAGTAAACCAAGTCTCCTTAGCTACCTCTCTTTTGTACAGATCCCTATCAGAAATATTGAGATGGATATGCATGAAATAGGAAAGGAAAGCTATGTGTCTGAAATCACTGATAAACAACAGTTGGGTTTAAAAGAATGGTCCGTACTGATAAACCCAGGAGATGACTGACAACAGTCAAACAGGAGAACTCTAGGACTATGCTATTACACCTGGGCAGAGGTCTCTGGTAAGGTCCCAGCACTGATGACTTGTTAGCAGAAGACTGTGGTCTGGCAACAGGAGGAGGGCAACAAGGTTACAGCATGTCACATGTACTATCATCCTAAGAGAAAGACAGACGATAGGCCTAAAGATCTCCAAGATGAGATGAGGAAAGCAACCAATGATTTACAGAGACAGAAGCAAGCAATATTGTGATGCAAAGGTAAAGGTTAATTCCTAAATGTTTCCAAAGACCTTTCCAATACTCAGTTCCTTGTTAGTTAAGAAGAACCCAAGAGACACAGTGAGGACTCCAGTTTCCCACGCAGCACTTGGACACACATGCCTTGGTGTGTAGGGTACGAGAGTGCAAGTAGGTAAAATCAATTTACAGAGCAAGTAAAATAAACCAAAAAAACCCAAAATAAAATAAAATAAAATAAAATAAAATGCCTTTCTCACTTCACAAAGTCTCACGCTGGGTTTTGTTACACTTAACTGTGACGCTCTTATTTCAGCTAGTTTTAATCCTGGTGACTTCTTAATAAAATGGATGCCACGTTTAACTATCCTGCTGACCACAAGCTGAGGAGAGCTATGTGGATAATACACACACTCATTGTGAAACCTATTCTGTACTAACCTATCATGACTCAAAAGCTGGTTGTTATTTCACTACTGGATACAAAGGCTCTGCAGCAGAGTGGGATGCTTGGTGTGCTTATTTGCATCTTGTTACCCAGCATGCTCTTCCTCCTCAGAGCTATTTTCATAGTGGCATTGTTGTCCAAGCCCTGGGAACAAGTGGAAAGATTTGGTGACTTTGGATGCATGCAGTTCTTTTCTGCTTGCTTTGGTCCCCCTTTATAATGAATGGCTTTGCAAAGTGGTGAAAATGAATCAATTTTCCATTTTTAACACTGCATGGGTGGGGTTTTTTTTCAGTAGTTGAAGCTATCAGGAGCAAATTTTAAATAAGATTACAGAAATGGGAGCCTAATGTTCCTCTCTGCAATGTGCTCAAGCATGAAGGTTTTGATCGGAGAGTAAGAAATGAGATTTAACTTCCTTCTGATTTAAGTTTCATTTGTAAAAAGAACATAATCCAGCAAAATGTGATTGCAAGCTCATTATTCAGTGAAGGACAAATATCTTCTATCACAATCCAGTAACATCAGCAGCTTTCTCTGTGTGTTACAAGCCTCAATAAAGAGAACTGAACATACTGGCTTCTGTCATTGTCTACATCTAAGACTGTGATGATTTCACCCTGTCCAATTCATTTCAAAAGCTGCAGCTTCCAATTAAAAGTATAAGTTGTCAGCCAGAATAAGTGTCTATCATTTGAGCCAGAGCAGTTTTGGTTTCTGGCATTTTACTGCATCAAAGGGTTGATTTACAGATCAGTTACAATTTTTTTATTCAGTACTAAAGGGAATAAAACTGCCTCAGACACAGGAGTCAAAACAACATTAAGTTACTTAAGTTTTTCATAGTTTTTAATATATTTTATCAAGTTAGAAATAAAACTTCATTCCTTAGTGGCCTTATAATTTTCAACAGGCACTTAAAAATAATTAAAGAAAACAACTGCAGGAAAATCTAAGAACCTCATCATCATGTTCTTTAACAACATCTAACATTGTACAAAGATTACACTATACTTAATAAATGTCAATGAATTCAGAACCAAAAGCCCATGTGAGGTATGAGGTTAACTCCTTCACGAATTAAAGAGATTTCTCCCATTTTACAGATAGGGAATCTTAGCTCTAAAAGTAAAATTACATGCTGAAGACTGGTGCAAACCGTAGCAGAGGCACATTTAAAAATCTTACATTCAGTCTCTCAGGTCTGTGTTTTAATAACGTGAGCAATTTTGAGACTCCTTCTTGGGATAAAAAATGGGTAAACGTAGGTAAAAATAAAAGGTAGAAAGACTCTGGGCAAGGAAAAACATGAGTTTCTGTGCTTTTAAGACTGAGACTCAGTATCTCCTTAAAACTTGCGGAATATTTGCTCCTTGGGCTTCATCTGGCAGGAGGCTGAGCAGCATTTCACAGCAGGATCCTGTGACGATGCTTTTAAGTGTGCTGTATAAGCCTTGATGAATCAGTTAGGCATTCTCACTCACCCAAATTATTAATTTTAATAGCAGTATTCTTTTTGCAGCAAGAGCATAGCCCTAGATCTAGAAACTGGACCTGTAGGATTCAAACGGATTGGGTTAAACCTGGTGTAGGTTCCTGGGATGTTCTTGGTGAAATTAAAATACCTGAGAGATAAAAGGCAAATGGATTAGGTATTTAAAACATTTTAAGATGGAGGAAATCACTGTCAGCTTTTCTAAATCCCAAATCTACCCCAAGCACACTTCACTGAGCTCAGAGACAGTGTGTTGGGGTATCACGGAGACATGCAGGAACTGGGAGCAGAGATTGGAGATAGCTTGGCAGTGGGGATGAGGCAGTGGAGCTAGGGTAGGCACAAGATCTAATTAGATGAACAGCGAAACACAGTTTTCAAAACAGGCCATGATATCTGGTAATGGTCACACACAAAGTTGAGTGCACTGCTGGAGCACCTGGACAACTCTGCTAGCTACTGCACAGAGTGGTGACGTTGTTACAAACCCAAAGGGTACAAACCCAGGGATGCATGGAGAGCTGCAGCAGCCATTTCTCTTCCAGAGGAAATGCTTGTATGTGTAGGCAGAAATGAATTGAGGCAGAAACAGTGCAAAGTAACAAAATACTGAACAATAGTTCATTAAAAGTGAAATGACCAACAGTTCATCGAATGTTCACTAAGACACCCTATACCCCAAAATGATTTTGCTTCATCAGTCAAAGGGAGACAAAGAAGTAAGATTCAATGCATTTTTAGTACTTGGATTTTTCCAAGAGTCAGTAAGTATTCCCCCAGCCACACCACCGAAATCCCTCTCAAAGCCAAGGGTAGGTGCAGGTGCCATGAACCAGAATAGGACCCTGGTTAACCAGTACAGGTAAGACTCACCATACTGACCCACATCCTATCTGGCTGACAAGCATCCTTGTGCAGTCAAAGAAGAGTAGTAGGCACTTCTTTAGCATGATTTCTATGGCTTATTTTATATATCCAAGCTAAGAGGAGATAAAATGCAGTTTAGGCTAGGTGGCTAGCTCTCCCCAGTTACTATAAAAGCAGCTCACCAAAGCAACATAGGTGTGGATGACTACAGTTTGATAAGGGGACCCTCTGTGTCCTAAGATATAAAACCCATCAGGCAGGTAAGGGAGGCAGAAAGGGACTCCCTCTCATCCCAGGTCCTCCTGGATTTGGGGCTGTCAGCATGGCCTTATGGAGTAAATTAAAGCATCCCCAGAAAGGTGTGATGCAGCTCTGAATCCCTTATTTTAGGCTACATCAGTCTTTTTCCCATCACTGATATTTCTCCCACATCCTCTGTCGCTTGGCCCCCTTCTGTGACTGTGTGCCGGGAGAGACCTTTCCTGTCCCCATGGTTCAGAGCTGCCTCATCCTCTGGTCACTGGAGTTCAAGGAAAAGAGACAGAACCTCTAACTCCTATTTCTGTCACTGAGATAAATTCAACTTTCCGTTCATTGTTGATTTCTAGGTCAAGACAAGAGTGATAGATTAAAATCAAAAATAGCTGAGCATTCAGTCTGGAAGCTGCTGCAGTGCTGCACTCAGGCCTGCCAGGCCCCAGACAGCCCCTCCTGCCTCCACCTATGCCAGTTAGTGATTTTTGTACCAAAACATTTACACTGGCACAACCCCCAGCAAGTGCAATTATGTGGGTATAAAGGTGCTTTATACTAGCATAGATTATGAGATAAACAAGCTAATTTATACTGCTGTAACTGCATTCACTTCAGGGTATTTGTACTGCTTTAATGACACCAGTGCAGTTAAAGCAATACAACTTGTGTCTACAGACAAGACCTCAGCCTAATGGTAATTAACACAGACATTTCCAGCCACCCTGAGCAGCTGAGGTTTATGACAGAAATAGCAACTGACCCATAACAATTTGCAACAGCATCAGAAAAAATAAAATAAATAAAACAGCTCCACTTTCAATTGCTTTTGCCACATTTGCAGGAAGGATGTTTATTATGCCCCTTTCAGCAGGAGGCCCCAAGAGCTAAAAGTTGCTTGTGGCCACTTTTCTCTTGTGTCTGGACAGCAGAACAAAACAAAACAAAAAAATAATCAATTCAGTCGCTGACATTTTGCTGTGAAAGAGGTAAGCCAGCACAAAAACGCTGATAAAAGTGGCAGTTAACGCTGTGCTAGCCTTATTGTTCTTTATTCACCAGCTCCGAGCGCTCAAGCAGCCTGTGCAGCACAGGAGAAAGGGCTTTGCCATCTGTTGCTAGGGTTGACATCAACCCCACTTTTCAGGGATGCGTTTGCATCATTAATCAGCTGAGACTCTGCGCTGGCCCATTCAGCACAGCCTCGGCCATCAGCTCTCGAGTACCTCCCTGCAAAAGGGACCTGCCAAAGTGCTTGGCCTCACTTGGAAAGACATTTGGATTACTTTAAATGGAGTATTTGGCAACTCGTCCCAGGAGAAATTGCACCCTGCATGATACAGAACTTGACAAAGGGAATAAAAACAATCCTAGAAAATCACCCTCCTCTCCTATAAGCACCCTCCACGGGTTAAACTTAACTCCAAGCCACAGAAAACCAGACTGCTTTTTCTGCTGGGACTGGATTTGCCAAGAGGCTGTTGAACCCATCAGTGTGATAATGGATATACATTTTGCTCTGTTTCATGCTCCCGGTCTCTTTATCTCTTTTCCCTGAGTAATACTAGAGCAATCTCATGAGAAACTGCAAAAAAATTCCTTGTCCAGAAAAAAATGAGGCTTAACAAGAAAAATGGTCTGTCAATGCAGACAGGCAGGAATGCTTCTGTTGGACAGCTGGGGAACTGAGGCACAGAGGGGCTCAGTGACTTGCTCAAGGTCAAACAGATAGATAATGCATGAGCAAGGAACAAACTGAAGCACTGGCTACAAATACTGCTACAACACAGATACCACCAACTAGGCACACGGATTCCTCCTTTCCAATTGTCTTCTATTTTCCCAAATGTCCCAGTGGGTTATGCAACATTAGGATAAACAAAAGGCATGTCATGTTTAAAATATATACAACATGAACACAAAAAATTCTTAACAAAGCTAACACATATATAGAAGAGGTTTCCAGAAACATGCAAAATTTCCATTTTGGGTTATTGTGTTTGGTTTTTTTTTTCCTTAGGGATAAAGAGAGGAACACAAATACAAGCTTATTTTACAGGAAGCAAATCTGCATTTGAAAAATTAGTAATTCTTTAAATGTGAAACATCAGATGGGCCTCAATCTTGAGACTGACACCTAAGTTTAGGTGTCTGCATGTGACATAGGGAGCTCATCAGTACATGTTCAACTGTGTTGCCTACACATGAGCATCTAGGGCTCTGAGTACTTCTCCTGGCCCTCAGTAGTTGCACTGGACAGACATAGCTCTGCTGCAGGACCTGTGGATGCCTTAGGTACCCCAGGGCTTCCCACTTAGCACCCTGTGCCCACGTCTGGCATGCTTTCTCCCAGTTTGAGGGAGAAGGAGAAAATTATACTTTGCCTGTATGTTCCTGCAATGTGATGATGGGGACAGATAACTGAAGACCAATTTAGTTTCCTACTTTTAATGACCATAATTTCATTTTCATCTTCTATATGGCCTGTTTCCCAGACCCTACCTGACATCAACTGTCACCTTCCTACACTGCTCAGCACCACTGACAGCCTCCCTCCCAAGTGTTTTGAACAAAACTGGGCATCAAATAAAGTGCTTTTCTCACTGAATATAAGCTTTCTAACAGTTGTGGGGTTTTTTGTGAAAAAAAAAAAAACCCAAAGAAAAAACCCTCACACCTCTTCATTACAGTGTTTTTAATTTCCATATTTTTTCTCTAAAATTAGGAGTTTGTATCTGAGGATCCCACTGTGCTGTCTAAGAGTCTGTATCCATGCCTTGATGTAGCCCAAGTTCCCACAGTCCTCCTATCCCAGAATCCCAACAGAATAAAAACTGGTGCTCAGAGGAAGCTGTCTGAGCAGGTTGCGCAGCCCAGAGGACTAAAACCTGTAGAAAAGGCATTAGGAATGCTATTCTTAAACGAGAAGAAGAGTAGTTTAAATTTTGATTTTTTCACCCCCCCCAAATTTGAATTTGTATATGGTGTTTTTAATGGGAAAAAAAACCCCACAACAAACCAAAACAAACCAAAAACTCAGTCTCTCCTGTGCTTTATACAGTGATATGTAACTTTATGGCATGTGACTAACTGAAAATCCTTCTGAAGAAAGGGTTTCTGGGCTGATAGCTATTTGTTTTCTGTAGTACTGTCACCCCCTGACTGTGCAATATGTCCAGTCTGGAAGGACTAGGGAGCTGCATTTGACCCCAGCTATCCCTTGAACGAGTGGGTGCTCAGGGCTGCAAGCAGATATGTATCTATTTTCCTGCCCTTCTCAATACATTGCTGCCAATGACACCAGCTCCTGAGTGGGAACTGCTCTTTATTTCCCTGCTCTGCTATCTTAAGGGAAGAGGAAAAGGGTTGGCTTCAGACAGGGGTCTGAAAGATTCCAACAACCACGGGAGATACTGTGTCTCTGTTCTTGCTCCATACCGCCCTTACCAAAGGAATGATACCACCACAATATAAAGCCTTCAATGAAGCTGTTTGATAGCTCTACAGTAAACCATCTTTTAAAAGGGGAAAAACCCACAACCTTTCCGGTAACCTTACAAGAGCTACACCATGACAGGACCATGCTGACACAGGAACAGGATTAATATTTCAACTGATATGATGCCAAACACCATGTAGGATGAAAGTCACCTTGTCTAGTTTTGGCTAAGTAAATCTGGGTGTCCTATCTAAACCTGTAATCCAGGTTTCTGCTGTAAGAGGCACAGGAGGGGCTGCTCGACAGTCTGGACTGTCACTCCCTCTCCATACCCTACAGACAACCCTGTTAAATTAAATAAGATAACTTCATACTTCACGCCAGTGGCACCATCACCGAAGATTTCCTCACCGCTCCTTGCTCTTCTCCTCTCTCTCCCCTTGCCTGTTCAGATATATTTGTTAAGTACCTGGACAGCAGTGTGCTGGTATTCAGAAGTCTTGGTTTCTTCTGGTAATTTAATCCCAAGGTTTAGCTGTTTATACAGGATGACTTAATGAGTGCAGTTACTCATGTGAAAACACAAGAATCTCTGGTCATGATTATGGCTAAATTCAGCTTACAACCTCATCTGTCAATAGTTTATTATCTTTTAAAAACTATAATAAAATTAGATCAAATCCTCTAATTATTGAGGGACTACTTTGAGTGGTCTGAAAAAGGTGCTTTGCACCTTTCAGGCAGGAGCGTGCTTGCTGTGTGACCTTCCCATCACCCTAAGCATAATGAAGCAGAAATAATCGGGAAATTCCCTCCGATGTCACCTCTCAGATTGCGCTTGCCGCTTCTCAAGGCTGTCATCGCACTGCTGCTTGATCGCAGTAATCGCTGCTGGCACAGGACGTGCTCGTACCACGCTGCATTATTAGCAAGCTGTCAGACACCAGCGACGCAGAGCTCCAGTGCCAACACAGAGAGAGTTACAGGGGTAATAATGTTGTTCATTAGGTAAAAATAATCTAATAGAGTGAAAAAAAACCCCAACAAACCAAAAAACAAACACCACAAAACTTTAGTCTTTGGTTGAATGCTACTTTTATTTCTTTTCCCGTGCTAAGCTCAGGAATCAGTTTATGAGGTGGATACAAGATGATGTTGAAAAGCAGTAATTTATTTGCAGAATTCTTTCTGCAAGTCCACAAGGGGTTGCCAAGGGTGAATACTTGTTATGTTTTAATTGCTTTTTATAGGCTAGATAGTGTCTTTAAGCCAAGCCCTGAGTAAGGACTTGAACACAGCCTTCATCCCAAGAAGAGGAGCTCCAGGAGGCACCATGGCTCAGAGACATAGTCCCAAGTCCCGCTTATCCCCGTGCTTCCCTGTCATGTTCTGGAGGCCATCACCCACCATGGACTCATGCCAGCGACACAGCCTGGCACAGCTCCCTCTGCCTCGGCGCCTTGAAGAAGTTGCCTACGTGGTCTACATCCACCTGCTCCCAGCATGGGGACAGAGAAGTGAGCAATGACCCCCTACAAGCCAAGCCCCGTATTTTGAGCAGCTGGCAAAGGAGTGGGGGGATTCACACTCTCCTGTAAAAAATATCCATCACAAGTCGAAGTCCAGCTGTCAAACAGTTCATTCCTTTATACCATCTTCCCCTACATAAGGAACAGCCTCTCAGTTCAGTTTTCAACCTAACACTTCATTCAAATCTCTCCTGGAGCCCATAAAAAAATCTGTGAAAGGCAGTAAATATTTCAAGAACAACTTCAAGTTACTTCCTTCTTACCAACTTCTCAGCATATCTTCTCCTTCACTTCTTCCATTTCAGTTGTAAACCCAGGATACAGGAATAGCATCAGTTTGCAGCAGTGATGGTTGTTCAAGTATTCCAAAGACAACAGGATAATAAAACAATTTACGAGTAAGTTGAAATGCTTCACTGTGCAGACCTCCTCTCTGTACTGATGAAATCAGTAGCCAAAAATTTCCCCTCCTACAACAGCTGTAGCTTAGGGGTTTGGTTACTGTACCTCACTGCACAGTGCCTGCAACTGTGCATGCACGTGGAGCAGAGGGAATGTAGCATGGGACAGCATCTTTCCAAAGGATATGTGCTATACTAAATGGAAATAAAATATGACCATATATTTCCTATCCTCTCCAAACAACTTAATGAAAGATTCATTTACAGACATGACTTGGGAAACTGGACAAAACCTGTGTCGCTTCCAACAATAACTGAGAAATGTATTTCTGGGACATTTATTTCTTGCTTATACAAACAGTCAATACTTGGTTTGAAAGTGGCATTTTATCTATAACCATTTTTTAAACTGGCACTTAAGAGAACAGTTTCACACATGAACATCCTGATATTGAAGACCTATTTTATTGAAATGAGCAAAGGTTGGGTAGACACTGGATCCATGAGAGACAAATGATAATTCCTCTCCTCAAAACATCTTTGAGAAAGAAGACAGTGAACAGTATACCAGACTTGGGTGAAACAAACTTTAAGTTTTGGCATTGTCATATCAGGTCACTAGCTACTTGGCAAAGGGATAAATGGTCAGTCACCCACACCTATTTTGTCAAATCTCCTCATGTTTCTTAGCATAGAAGTAAGACTTGATGTGCTGATGAGGTTTCCACCTTCAGAAATCAGAACCAAAGTTAAAGAGGAGTTATCATTGCTAACCAGGGTTTGCATCTGCTGAGCTGCACAGGGCTCCATTCTATTCCACATCCATGCAAAGTCCACACGAACATGGAGGTCAAATTATTACTAGAAATCAGAAAAGACCACAGCCTTGAATGGCAGCAGTGCATCAGCCTGCTCGCAGCGTCTCCCTCTGAGCCAGCTTGCCAAGCAAACAGACCTGCATGTGAAGGAATTGTAGGTAATTGAAATTAAGGCTCAGCAGGACGATTTGAATTATTATGCTCTTCGGCATAAGGGACAAAGCTGTATTTCGGTAATTACTTTTAATTTTAAAACCTACTGAGTTGTGGCACTATAAATGGAGGTACCTTAAAGAAGTCAGGCTTTTAGAAGACTAAAAAACAGCATCTTCTGAAATCAGATCCCTGTTCAGTTTCATTTTGGGTCCCTCCTAAACTGAAATAACTATTCCATAATGAACTATTTTCATAATGTCTGAATTTCACTAGTGACTTCAGAATAAGGATAGGTAACGCTTATGTTTAAATCTGGCGCATGGGCACAACTCTTAGGAGTCAGTCTTATCTGCTAAATTCCTCTTTTTATGCTGAAGTCAGGTATAGATTTTAACAGATACAATGTTCCTCCCAATAATTGCTGGAAGTAAGTTTATACTTTTGTCTGATGTTTTTTGTGACATCTCTGGCTCACAGGGAGGGACTATCTAGAGCTGAAAGCCATCTACTACAGGAGAGCAGGCTTACTGTTAGAGACACTTCTTCAGACCCAGTGCCTGTGACTCTAGCTGTGAGAGGTGCAGGCAAGAGCGTCCACCTCTGCAGACAATGCAAAAATGGAAAGAAATTCACAGCTGCCAGAGGATGAGGAGATACAAAAATTGAAGCCTCCTGAGTGATTTTTATGGACATTGAAGCAATATGGAAGTCTGGCTGCTGATGCTCTTTAGACAACATATGAAACACATAAAATGGAGCACAGTTGAGCAGAACAGCTATAACTATTGCTCCTCTTCGGGGAGAACAGGGAGTGAATTCAGGCAAGAAAAATACACATCTGTATACACATACACATAAGAAATGCAATAACAGAGCTTGGAGATGGTGGCGGCCTCTCCACACATGAGGCAGCTGAAGGATCAGGAAGACCTGTCTGACTTGCCTATTAACAAAATTTTACAAGCATCTGTACCTGATACACTTGTCAGAACATGACGGGTCCAGTTAGTCAGTGCTCAGGCTGACAACTGCATTGGTTTCTCCTTCGCTTGGGTAGCTCCAAAGAGTAATCAAAGCTGCTGTCAACGGGAAGCCATCACTTACATTTAGGGATCAAGTACAGCTTTTCTCAGTAGTTTCATAGGCACCTGTTCAGTGCCTGTTTGCAAATGAGATTCTGTTTTTTTCAGCATGAGGTTTATCCAAGGTCTATACTTCCGCTTACCCATTTGGTCTTACAAGATAATTCTTGGGCATCTTTTGTTTCCCTTATTCCTAATGCACTTGTTCCTTGTTCAGTTTAAACTGAGGAGTAACTCAATTTATTCTGCCCTCAAAAAGAAATATTACAAAAATCTACTTCCTCTGAAGATGCTAAGCTAACCCTTTAATAGACAAAAATGACAAAGCTCATGAAAAATCCCATTAATTAATTGCCATTAATATTAATAGTTTCTCATGTATCCTGTTAACAGCAAATTTAGGAGGTCAATGTCTCATTTTGACAATATCAGTTTTCAGTGGACAATATCTTTGTATCCCATCAATCTCTTTTTCTATAAAGACTGGACTATCAAGAGAAGTTATCAAAAGTTCATCCTCAGCACTGGGAAGACAATTTTCCACACCTGTGGCTAAGACACAGTTTACTCTGAGGACTGGAATAAGACTGGACTATTAAGTATGTGCTGGTTTTGGCTGGGGTAGAGTTAAACCATGACAGCTACCAACACTTTTAAGACACCAGGACACTTACTGCATTCAGTGCAATATGGCACACAATGGACCAGCACAACAGGAAGGATATACACAAATTTGACTCTGAGCTTCCGTATCTACACATCTTGTTTTTCAGTCTCTGAATAGGATATTTTCTTTTTCTCTCACACACATAAGGATGTAAAAAAGTGGGGACCTGTAGCCATGTGGGCTGTTTCTTTCATTTTTCAGGAGGACTTGAAGTAATTTATGCTTGCACCTGTGAAAGTGAGTGTCTCTTATGGCTAGACAACGTAGCTAGAAATCAACAGCTCACTAAAAGCTACTTTGAGGATCTCTATTCGACTTGTGATTATATCTATCTGGACAGTAGGGAAAAGGTGGAGAGAAGCAAAAAGGTAGATTGGTGCAGATAACGGGCTGAGTTACACCTGCTCTGCAGGTTTTCCCTGAGGCAAACCCGTTTGCAACCCTGTACGGGCAGCTCTGCGCTGGAGCCTCTGAGCTCTGAAAAGGTCAAGACATCTTTCCAAAGGGGACAGATCTAGGGGTTAGGAGACACTATTGTTTTCCTGTCCTTGAAGATAAATTCATCCTCACATAGTGCAGCATACAATGCAGATAATCTTTACTGATTCAGGTGCAAACCATGAGACAGAAGTTTGAGAAAAGCTGTAGGTGGGTCAGCAAGACTGGACTCTGGGGCATTAAATAGAAAAAAAATTAGTAACAAAGCCAATGAAAAGGTTGGACAAAAAAACCCACGTTATTTCTAAATTGTTAGGTTTTGCAGGGAAACTCTTCAGTGAAACTTACTATGAGCAATGTAACTGAAGACAACAGCTCCCATTCTCTGATTTTTCCTAGCTTAACTCCACTGACTCCTCTGCAGCCACTTCCCATTCATGCTATTGGAACTTGGATGAGAATTAGACCAAGCATCCTAATGAAATTTTAATTAATCATTCAGCACAAGCCCTCGAGAACATTTTTAGAACTGCAGCAAGAAGAAACAGGTACACAGAGTAACCGGTTGGGAATGCTCTAATGCTGAGACAAAGAGACGTTGTGTCAAGCATGTTTGTGAAAGACTGAAGCAGCCCCAAAGAATACATCACTGACACAGAAAATTACCAAACATTTATAAATAATACAGTATGCTCAAACCTATCACACTGCAAACAAAACAGATCAGCAAGCTATCAGGCAGCTGATGAGCAAGGAAGACACAAAGTCAGGCAGCCTGAAGTCAGCCAACTGATGACAACTGGTGTAAGTGATGGGGCAGGTGAACTAGGGTTTTAACAAGGGCTATAGCAAGGGGGGCTGCGACGGCGCAAGCTGCCTTCGTGGTCCCAACTGTTCTTATAACTGCATGAGGCTCCAGCTCCCGCAGCCACAGCCACGGCTGACACCCCTTAGCCAACAGCAAATTCTGTGAGAAAATCAAGGTAGAGGGAGTTGGGGTATGGGAGTGAAAGGAAAATTCTGATGCTGGAGATTATCTCCAGCAGCGAAGTGGAAGAGACACTGAAAGTAAGCTTCATGGATAAAAGACAAAAGCAGTCAAGAAATCCTAAGTACTACTAAAAGGCTCTGCATATGGATATGTCTATTATGAGAAGCAACATAATTGGCTCTTTTGAAGTCTGAATGTCACTCAGAATGTTTAGCAAGACAAAGAAGTAATAAATTATACCTGGAAGCAGACTCTTTCCCCAAACCATCACTGAACAGTAATGCTAGATAATAGGTCTCAATGCTAAAATCTAGTGTTCCTGTCAGATAGAAATTTAGGTAAACTAGCATTGCTTTATTTACAGGATATGACCGCCAGGGTCAAATCATCGCATCAGATCAAAATTGGTAATGAAACTTAACAGATTCTAGCTACATTAACTAAACCAAGATATAAAATTCCCTTTTCCTCTTGTTGACATCCAAGTGCCACAGGCAGACTGATACCCACATCGTAATATACCCTTAGTTTAGCTTTTTTTCTGAGTTAACAAGATGAAAAGATTGTGCTGTCTAGTAAATGCCCTCAATCACTTTTCATCTGCCTAATAAAAGCCCTGAATTGCTTTTATTAGGTAATTTTGACAAAATTTCACAGAGGAGTACAGGTCTCTATATACTAATTTGATATAACTTGTTATACATTTCAGGAAACCCAGCAGCTGTAGACAGTAGAGATGCAGCAAGTTCAGGAAGGTGGTGGTGGATGATGACAGGTAGAAATCTCAGCACTAGTGGACACCAGCAGGGATGGACAGTCCTACCTCCTCAGAGAACAGCCAACCCAAACCTCAAGGCATATGTATGGAAACACACAGAAATCTCTTTGTTCCTCCTATGGGCGCTGCAACACAGCAAAACAACATATCTAGAATTTACTGGTTCTGAGAGAAATCTTAAACTGTATCACCAATCTAGGATCACATTCATGCAGAATCTCACTTTTGGAAATCCTCCTGTTTTATATTAGCCATTTTAATCCAACTGTGGTTCAGCAAGAAACACCAAAGATACCTCAGCAGTAGAAATGAAGGTCTGGATCATCCCCCCCCCAGGTAAATGCTTGTAACAGTGCAATGGAAAGTCATATTTTCTCTTGGTCCCTCTGCAAAACTTGCCTTACTTTACTTCTCTCCCTCCATAACAGAAAATAATGGTTTGGGGTTTTTTTGCACTGCTTGCCAGCAAAAAAACTGCACAGCAGTCATCATTACAGTGCCTCTTATCTAGTACACTCATCTGGAAGAGAAGAAATGGCAGCTTGAAATTTTGGGGCGAGAGAACATTAAGCTTCCTGGATAAGTGCTGTAGCCACACCATTAATCCATCAAAGACAGAGCCCCTCTGTCCTTCCTACAGCCATATTCAAAACTAGTGTGACAATGCCTAGGTGCAGGGAGCCCAACCCTGTCAATGGGTGTTCCTTAACATTCAGAAAAACCTCCCTGGATCAAGCCCATCCAGTTTTATACGTGAATCACAATGCAAGCGGGTCCTGTTGAGACCACAGGGATCTAGGAAAGAAAATCTCAAGACCTTGTGGTGGTGGGAGCATTTAGTATTACTGCAAATGCACTGAAAAGCTGAAAAGGCCTCAGGGTTGTGTGTAAGTAATTTAGGCTTTTGAGACTGCAATATTAGATACAGGTATCTAAATTCTAAGTCTTACTTTAGGCAATCAAGACAGTTTTTGGATCTGTCCCCCTAGTGACTAGTCAACAGAAGCAGATTTCCTGTCGCCTATATGTATAATAATGATTTTCCAGTGGAGTAACCACCTGAGTGTCCTTTCACAGCCAATGGAATGTGGCTCCAGAAATGCTGACTCTTTTAGTGGTCCATATTTGGTTGAACAATCCCATCTCAGGTGTTCATTTCACACACAAAATCCCAAAAGTAAGCCAGATTTTCTGCAGTCTGGAGGAAGCTCATGCAGATCTGGTGATTACATTGAAGGGGAAGCAGGCCCCGGCTGCTCAGACGCTTGCTGGGAGCATTGAAGCAACCACAGGAAGAAGAAGAAGAAGGAGACAACAAAAAGGAAGGTTTTTCCATACAGTCTGAATGCTCCTTCCCAGCACCAGCACTAGCCTTAGGCATGCAGCATGCGCTTTGATTACCCTTGCATACCATAGGTCCATCCACCTCACACACACACACTGCTTTAAAGACTAATCCCAAGCAATTTCCTACAGACAGTAATAAAAGTCAGACAAGATGATTCCAAGCAATTTTAGTTTTAAAACACTATTATTTTTTTTATCAACAGTCCATATTAGGAAACAAACCCACCCATTGTGGCTCCTACTGTACACCTTTAGCTTTTGGATGCCAGATATGGTGACAGGGGCTGCATGTAGAATAGGTTTGAGAAGTCACATGCTTCTATGCCATAATTTTTTTTCCCCCCAGATACAGCCTCTCACTGCAGACTTTGGGTGAGTTCCTGGGTCTGCCTATCAGTTTTATGATCAGTGCTTCACAACACTGTGGTCATGTAGAAGTAATATGAGCACAGTTAAACGGCGAGAAGATCTCTGTCATGGTTTTGCATGGGGAAAGTAGGCAGTTCTCATGTGAAAACACTGAGATTATCCATGAAATTTAGGGCACTCAGTGGCATTTACTTAAGGAACACTGTCTACTTCAAATCTAGTCTCTGTAGAAAAAAATAAAACTGAAATTAGCTTGCAGCTACTGTACAAAACCTTCCATCAGTCTGTCTCAAAGAAATTAAAAAATAATTTTAAACAATACACCCACCTAAGACTTCCTGCAAAACATACTCATTTACCAGTTATGTTTTGCCATTTAAATAAACATATGCCCCTGTGCAGATACGGATTTTCAACTTCTTTACCCCAAGGCAAGTTTCATGGCATGGCTAGTATGAAGGCTTCTTCAAGCCCAGGGTAAGAACGTGGATCCCACTGCCCAGAATGGTGATGGGATGAGGGCTGTGGGAAGAGGAAGACTATGATGTTGTGGCCAGAGGAGGCTCATCTTGTTTTGTACGGAGCCAGGAGGCTGATGGCTACACAAGGTATATAAGTCTCGACACCAGGATTGCATGGGTTACAATGAGGCATGTGGGTTAAGCCTTGTACAAGTCAAATGAGATTCTCAGGATCCATACAGGCCAGGTTTTCCAAGGGAAAAGACCATGTAGACATCATGAAAAAAAACCATGGAAAAAATATGGAAAATATAAGCTATATATATAACACTCCTGATCACACTGCTTGTACAGCTGAGCCCTTCCTTACCTTGCCCTTTCAAAATAGAAAGTTCACACAGGTCTGAGTCTGGTTAGAGACTTTGCACTCTTAAATGAGATTACATGATAAGAATGAAACAGCTTAAATCACAAGAGTTGTCAGATTCCAGACACCGCAACTAAAAGAAAAATATTTGAAAAGGAAAGCCTGTCTCTTGCACAGGAAGTAAAAGCACCTGGCATCAAAACATTTTTATATAAGATTCAATTTCAGGACAACTTGTTACTTTAAAAACATAACTGTTGTCAGATTTCAAGATTTGGACTGATGCATGGTCCAAGAAAACGGTTCAGGTGGTTAACAGATAAGGATGTATCTGGAATGAAGTGAAGGGAGAGTGGATTAAAGCACTTCTAATTTCAGTAAAATATATCCTAAACTTCGCTAGTCTCTGATCTGCAACTGGATTTGCACAAGTGGATCCCTGAGGCCTGTGAGGCTCCTGCAGTGCCAGAAGGATTGACTACTTAGTCCTTGATTGGCTGCTACTGAGGTGAACTGTCAGAAGTCATCAAGTCAATTTTTATAAATAAGAGATTGATTAAAATTCTGCACAAGAATTTTCATTTTAGAGAAAAGCTCAGAGAATTCACAAGATGCCACTAAAAACAGCTGGCAGCATCTCCCCATGTAGCTCCTGTAAATCACTCAGACTCGACTATGTTCAAAACGTCTCTAAGGCTCAGAGCCAGTCTTGCCTCCCCATGTGTTGCAGGACCCCTCTAACCCCTTTCATAGCTGCTACTGCAACTTCTGCAGCTCAGCACCACACTGCAATCTGGCAGAGATCCTGCTGGGGAATCCCAGTTGCTCAGGTGGATGTACAGAAAGAGGTACAGAGAGCACACAATGTACTAGTAACTCCACAGTGCTAATGTGTGACTTTCACAAGGCCACAGAAGGACTTCACATTGGAGCAAAGCCATAGGCAGATCGAGATGGCAGGCTCTAAACCCTTAACAAGGGCATCGGAATTAATACTTCTGTTGCTGTGATGCTGCTTGGAGACCTTAAAACTGCTTCACAGACTGATAAACCCATCTCAACATACTCTTAAATTATTTTTGAACCCCAGAATGCTGAATAAAGCAGATGGAACAATTAGATAAAAAACTCACAATCAAATTCAGTTTAAAACGCTGACCAATTTGTAGTGCAAATGATTAAACTCTAGGCGGCTTTCCTGCACTCCTAGAGTTAGGCAATGTCTTTAAAAGCAGGATAAAAACACAAGCCCAGCAACAACCAAAAAGCATTTACAGGTTATTCCCTAACCATGGCTAGATGTATTGCATCATAAAATGTCAACATCAAAACAATATAGAAAAAATAATTACAGACAGTGTTAGTGTTGTAAGCTGATAAGGACCAGATGGTCTTTTGTATTTACGGTTTGCCTTGTGCATACAAATGCTTTTGGGATCTAATTAGCCTTCTACAAAACTCAAACTGGGTAATTACTATCATTATCCCCTTTTCAAATAAATCTGAAGTCTAAACTGCAATTAAGTTTTTTATCTTACAATTCATATCCATGCATTTTAAAAATTGTTCTTTGCTATCTTTCACAAATCTTCTTCTAGTGATTGACGTAAATAAAATGGAAGAGTTTAAAATAATTTTTAAAAAGGATGATTTTGTACGTAGAAGACTTTTGAGTTAGCAGCGTTAAAACATGCATGAGAAATGCCGCATTCATGATGAACAGGTTGCTGATTTCCTGAGCATTAGATTCTGCCACCTTCATGGTTGTTGAATGTCCCATATTCCTATCAACAGCAATCACTAAAAACAAAGAATGGGGCACAACTGTCAGACTTGCTGACAAATGTGTATATGGAGACATATAACTTCTCCTCTACATACAATCGTCATCTTTTATATGACACAAAGTGGCAGTCGTTCTAATTAACTTCTGACTTAGGCAACACCTAGGCTGATGATGGGCTATGAAAGGGTAGTGGTGCAAATAATAAGCAAGAATGTACTTTTTATTGGTTTCTTGCCCTCAGGACAGCTAATCACATGACAAAGGTAGCATGCTACAGAAGTGCATGACAGTATAATAATGCACACCACTGAATTAGTGTAATGGAGAATTAGTAAACATCTGTCCAAAAAACAGATAGAAGATGAGATTACAATGTTAGAAGCTAATCATCTTCCACCTTCACCTCCAACTATAGGTTTTAGAACTGCACTGTCATTTCCTCTTGTAAGAAAGAAAGTATAGAGATAAAAGCCGATGCTAAAAAGAAGTAACACTTCTGGAGACTAAGGAAGGACATACTAGGTGGTCAAAGTTTTGATGTAAATTCCTATTTTGCTTATGAAAAGTTTTCATTTTATTCTACTGCTTTTGTGAATATCATTAATAAACAGGGTATCAACCTCAGTACTCAAATCAGAATGAAAGCTCGTATGTTTCAACCTGGATTGGCTTTCTGATAATAATAGCAGTGTTTTCCCTAGATAAACTTCTGCAAACATGACCTTCTTTCTCATGTGAACTGCTTACGCTGAAAAAACATTTAAATTTGACTGTTCTGTGAGAAAAGGTTTAAGCATTTTTAACCCTCTGACTGCATGACAGATATTTCAGATATTGGACCACAGGATAATTCAGGCTCGAAGGGACCTTGGGAAGTCCAGTTTGTTGCAATCACCAGGGGACAGCTCATTCTCTTTAAGCGAATTGGGTGCTTTTGTGTAAATAGTGTTCACAGTTTAAATTTTTAGTAAACTTCATTTTACAACACTAACCCTTGAAGTGTTTAATACAGAAGACTAACACAGGCTTCTATGCCAATACGGAGAGATTCCCAATATTCATGCTCAGATTCCAGCCAGACACCTAAATTCCCATTACTGCCTGCGTTCCTGAGCCCACATCTGTAAGGTGATGAGGAAACAGTTTCACGCCTTGATGAATGTTGATGTGGCTAAAATTAGGCACCCAATTGTCTGTCATCTCACTGATCTGCAGCAGCGTTGGCTACGTGTGCTTAGAGCTTGGCTAATCACCTGCACAAACACAGGCAAGTGTGACCATCTTGCCTCTCACACCTCCAAATCCTGAGACTGATTCCTCCTGCTAAAATATGTGAAATTTATGAGGACCAGAGATTTGAATTCAGGCCTGCAGGAGCATGGCAGTCACCTGAGAGGAGTTTTCTAAGATACTCCCTCTTAGTGCATCCCTTTCATTAGCAAAAAAAAATTAATTATATATTCATGGAAGGAGGGGCAGAAAAACAGATTTCTCTTCTCCCAGTTGAGTGCCTATATCACCTGGCTACTGAGTGACTGTCACTCTTTGTGGCCTAATTCTGTAATGATTTCCATGACAACGGAGATATTTGCTATTTAAATATTGTGGAGTCTGAAAAAAAAGTCTTTACAGATAATAATGCGAAGAAATATCACAGCTAATATGAAATGCAAAAGAAAAATGGTAAAGACAGCCACTACCAGGAAGCAATCATCATCTCTCACTTCAGCAGGCAATTTCTCTCTGTTTGCAGGCTAGCAGCAGAAATTGCTTATGTTCGTCAAAAGATCTTTTCTGCCATAGTGAGATAACTACACGCTTAGTTGCTGATTTCCTCATCTTCAATTAAGAAGTGCATCATGTCAAAACGCAGCCTTACTTGGTTCCTCAAGATATCTGTCCATTGTGTTTTGGGGAGGAGGGATTTTTTTACTTGCACATTTGATGTTGGTGGTATGCAAGGCAATCTCATTTTACATGATACAGGCTTCTTTCAATTGGAAATTTATAGATGAAGAATGGTGCTTACTTCCTAGGAACCAAGGTTCTTTGTGACGTGCTTGCATTACATGCACATATGCATCCTACCAGGGGAGGAAACATGCCCCAGACATTCAGCTCCAAACAATTTTGTTTCCCCCAGCATTTCTTACAAAGGACATATCTGACCTACCCCTTCATGTGTTATACATCAAGGGCAGAAAGCTCAGTGCTTCTTCCTGCTCTCTTCCTTCCTATGGCAGAGCCTAGAATGCCACTCCAAGAAAAGGAGGGGAGGAACAACACCGAACGTATAGGGACACGTATAGGGATCATACATCCTAAAAACATTCCGTAGGTAAGTTCCCAGTCTCTACCAAATGCTTAAACAGATGCACTGGCTTCAGAGCAGACCCCAGATCATTTGAAGGTGAGCCCTGAACCTCCAAGCAGATGTGGGAGAACCCTGGAGACATGTGCTCCTGAAGCCATCACTACTCCATCCTATTAGGGGAATGTGAAGCTCTTCTGCAAGAAGCTCTGCAAAAGTCAGGAGAAAAATCTTCTTCATGAGCTGTAGAGAAATAAACTGACCATTGCAGCCAGGTTGAAGTCAAATCTGCTCAGTGCACACTGAGGTCAAGTTAAGAGGCTTTCGGGGCTAATATCACTATGACCATGACCTGTCTATTATTAAGATCCATTTCTATACCAATTTCTGGAAAGACTCCATTCAGTGAAGGTAAAAATCAGGCATCCTTTCAGATCAAGCAAACACAGCAAATCCTCAGAATTGAAGTAAGTAAGCAAAATGAGACAGAGGGCCTTGCACCTCCCTTTCTCAAATAAGAAGTGTTGTCCAAAGCATGTAGAGGGACTTGAAGGAATACTTTTGTCATCAAAGAGAGGCTCTATTTGATGAAATGCAGTTTTCTGTGTGTGGGCCTCTTTATAGTTAATACAGACAAAAAACCCAAACCAAAATAAAAGAGTTTTGGGAAACCTTCATCTTTCCCTTAATGATGCATCTGTAAAACAGACAGGCTGTGCCTTGGAATGACCTATTTCTTTCTACTGATTATAGACTCAGAGAAATACAATATAATTCAGGTTGGAAGGAACATGTGGAGGACATATAGCTCAATTCACTGCTCAAATCAGGGCCAAAAAGATCAGGTGGCTGAAGGACTGGTTGAATTTTGAGTATCTCTAAAGATGAAAACTCTATAACCTCTCTGGGCGCCTGTTTCAGTGTCTGACCATCCCCACAGTGAAAAAGTATTTTCTAATATACAGCTGGAATTTCCTGGATTGCAACCAGTAACCCTGGTGTGACAAGGATATGTAGGCTGCAAACATCTAAAGGTAGGTGAGGTGAATGCTTCCCTGTTTGTTCTCTCACAGGTCATGCAAATAACATTCCTCCCTGACCGTCATTACTTTCCACCAGCACATGTCCAGCACTTGCAGGGTATGTAATCTTAAAGGACCAACAGTACCGTAGCATTGAAAATCAACAAAAAATCAACACAGGACTGTGGTTCTGGGTTGTTTGTTTGTTTGTTTCGTGTGTGTGTGTGTGTGGTTTAATATTTATTTATTTGTTTGTTTGTTTGTTTATTTCCCCCCCCAGTTCCAGTCTCATCCTTATCTTTAGAGTGATATACCAGAGTCTTGTACTTCTTTTGCCCATGGAAGCCACTGAAAGAAAAGATAGGTGGTGAGAAAGAGGATCACAGCCTTGTAATGGGCTTGCTAGCCTTCTGCTTGGGCAAGACATGAATGGCAGACATCTACCACACTATTCCTGTCCATTCCTGTTCTCTGATGGGAGGATGGGACTAACTAGCTGAGTGCTGACTGGTGCAAATGTATCCCTGAGTTCATGTGGAAGCTTCTCTAATTCCTCCATGGGAATCTAAAGTTGGACTTCCTCTTCATGCCTTCCTGCATGCCTCCAAAGATATCCACTAGTGATGACTGTTCATCAAAAGAGGGAGATGAGTCAGACAATCTGTAGATCAAGTTAGAAAACTCATTCTACATAAAAAGCAAGTGGTGGAGGTCTTACAATGTAAAACCAATACATCCTTGGTGGTGTGATGTGCTTATGGAGTCAATTCTTAAATTGAAGGAGGGCCCACAGCCAAAAGAGACATTTTAAGGCAGTAGATAGCTCCAGAGCCAAAAAGGTAGGAAGGGTGAACTGGCAGTAGCCAGGATCAAAGGCTCAGGAGCCGTTCTTATAGGGGACTCTCATGGCTTCTGTGGGAGGCGCTCAGATCTGAAGGACTTATCGGTGTCAAAAGGAGAGCATGGAAAGCCCATCTTTGTAGGCAATGTGGAACAGAAACTAGGGACGGCTTTCAGTCAAAAACGGAAAGACCAGCATGAACCCTGCAGTTGTAGCTGCACCATTCGTGAGTGTAGATCTATGAAACGAAGTGACAACCCCAGATGCATCAATACTGATGAAGAAATACAAGGAAAAGTCCAGCAGTAAGGAAAACTAATATTGACAGTGCAAGGCTACAAAGCCATGCTTGTGTCAGTTAATTTGTCAATGAAACCATGCTCTGGCCTTGGATTCCACTGTAAGTCTGCAGCCACTCAAGTTACTTCATGTAGCTCAGTCCTCTGCTATGGAAGCAGGGGCTGACTCCATTAGGAAAACTAGAATTGGCTCTCAACAGGCTGTTTCCTGTCCTAAAAGTAAACAATACACAAACAGGGCAATTCCTATAGATTCATAAAGCTCCTATCATGGTGAATTCAGGAGTGCCATGATGGTGATGAAAGGAGTGGTCGAGCCAGGTAGGACAAGGTGGAGTTATCCTTATTTACAGAAGCCCTTTTTGGTGCCTGGTGGAAGCACATCACATGTGAACTGAAGCTGACCTAAGCAGCCCAGCTTTGAGCATGAGCTTGCCTAGATGACCTCCAGGGGCCCCTTTCAATCTAAACTTCTCAATGATTCAGTAGATAAAAACAAATAAAATAAAAAATTAAAACCAAAAAAGTTAAAGAGATGAAAGGAATAGAAAGGAACTCATTAATAGGACATGCCGGTTGTGAATGCTCTTTCTTGAGTAACAGTGGTCAAAGGAGAGCAGTAATTATGCAGTATCACCCATGCCCCCTTCACATGAGGTACTTAAAGCATCTGGATACAGACATGACAGACAGTTACACTAAGGAAAACAATCTTGGCACTTGTGTGCTGGAGGAGTGTGGAGGTCTGCAGTGCCGTGTGCATCCAGACAGGTACTCTAAGGATAACTGTATTTTTTTTTCCCCTGGCATAAACCTCAGTTGTCCCGATAATGACATGGCTTGCAGCCAACAGTACTGTTGTGCTTTGCTCTGCACAATAATTGAGTTGACAGTCCATTTTTTCACTGGGGGTTGAAATATCAAATTTGATCAGCTATTAGTACTGATGCTGCTGCATTTTGCTAGCTTGACAGTTTTTCTCGATGATAGGTGGATTTGTGATCATAGCATCATGACTGAGAGCTGCAGCTGTGTCAGGGGACAGCTTTGGTCATGGGTTCAGAAACTTGTGCTGCAGAATATAAAACAGTTCAAGAGTGTGAAAATGGGTCAAACAGACAGGAGTCAGACCCATGATTGACAGGTGACTGAATTCATAGAGTCACTGAAAATGCCATGGTCTGTGCTGTTGTTGCTGCAATTTCCCAGTCAAACTCCTGCCCCCCCCCTGGACTTTGGATGAATTTCTGACAAGACGGAAACACGATACAGATAAGGAATATTACAACACGTGTCTTTTCTGTAGCTGTTAAATTCGAAGCTGGTGATTACATTTGCATCTTTCCAGCCACTGGTTTTCAGATTTTATTTTTTTTTTTCAGGCTTTTATTCAGGGAAACACACCGTGCATACCGTTTAGTCTCCTTGTTTTCAAGAACATGCTTAGCTTTAGGAGTGTGCTTAAATGCCTTCTGAAACTTCTTCCTGATACGTGCCTTAAAGTGGGCTGGCATACCTGCTTAGTCATGTAGCAGCTCACCCAAAAAGTTCTTACTACCTAGATGGCTCATTACACCTCTCTCTTTCAATCTCTGCTGGATGTCAAATGGCTCCTAAGTGAAGCTTAAGGACTATTACTTGACCTTCTAATGCCATGTATAGTTGATATTGCTTGGGAAGCCATCCATCTTCCCCTTTATAAAAGCCAAGCAACCACATTCTACTGATGCAGTGGTGGTGAACTAGGTTATTCAGCATAAAAGTTTCATGATTTGAACAGGATGTGAGCAGGTAGACAGTTCCTAAATATGTACATCTTGATGATACTTCCTGAACTGTGAAATGCAGCTTCCTCCATCAGAAGCTAGACCTGCTGACACGCCGCAAGCCTCAGACAGTCCCTGTTTACAAAGAGCTGAGAGCTAAATGAATACATTATTTGTGTCTGTCTTTCTTCCCCAATAAAGTTTTTTTTTATTTCTTTTAGCCAATATTAACCTTAATATGACAGAAAGAGAGAATTCTCTATCCAAGTTCCTATAAATCCAATGACACCAAGCAGCCAACTAAAGGATGGAGGCCCATGTTACTGCCTCCCTGTGCTCAAGCTGTAGCATGACTTCAGTTGACTTAGTGGTGATCAAAGAATCCACATGTCAAAAAATGAATTATGAATGGAGCATTCAACTTATCAGGCACTAGCAACACCAATTTAATATATTTTTCCTGGAAGACTATGGTAAGCACAATCACATTTCATGCAGTTGCTGCATCCTTGATGCTCCTGTGGTTTTTTTATCCTTTTTGGACAGTATTAACCAATCATGACAGAGGGACAGCTAGAAAAAGGAGAAAAATGCCCAAGCATTCATTTCAATTCGCTTCCAAAATCCTATCAGTTAATCTCTGCCATCGTATGTAGAAGCCCATGTGTCACTGTTAGAATACTCTGAGAACTGGAAGGTAAAATAGGGAGACTTTAGAGATGTATATATATAGAAAATTCTGCTTTCTAAACTTCAATTTAAAAGCACCTTTAGTTGATTTTAAGCATGATTTTGATTAATTTTTTTGCAAGGCAGACAAATTGTAACAAGCATGGCTGTAGAAAGCAAAAAGAATTCTAAGTAAAAATGTACTTGATAATTAAAACTCATTATCATCTCTTTTAAGCAGCACACCTTTGTTATAAACGGCTGCCAGGTTTAGGGGTAATAGTAAGGAATATCAATATGTATAGTAAGGAGTATCGATAGGTTGGTTTTATATACCTACAGCCCACAGGACCAAATACATTCTTTTATGGTATAAAACCATCAATCACTCCATTTCCAGCTCAGTGAAAGAACAGGGCAATTGCACCCAACTGACACCAATGAATGAGGAGAGCCACCTCCCTCAGCTGTGGATCTCCGCTGTACCTACCTTTTTTTGAGGAAATCTCTCTCAAGAAGCAAGTCCCCAGAGGACACTTGAAGGCTTATGGCCCTTTCTGGACTGGAAATGTATTTAAACCTGCAAGCTGTGAAAGAGGCCCCTGGGCAAACCCCCAGCAGCTCTTCCAGGTACTTAAAGACTCTTTTTGCCTTGTTACAGTGTCCAACTCATTCAAATACAGGAGGGCAGTAAGGTGCAGTGTGCAATACTCTCCCAACCCCAAAAAAAATTTGCACCCATACCCTAAGAAATTGATCAGATGTAAGCAGAATATTAAAATTTAAACATGCAAAATGAGCACAAAATCCCATTTACTTCTTCTATCAACAATAGAAATTAACATTTTTCTATTGGCTGTGTTACTTTCATAAGGGATGAAGTTAATGCATGCCCCACTGGCTCCTGTAGTTCTTATAGAAAAAGCTGGGTTTGCACTCCAAATGATGATATATTCACAACCATCCGCCCCAAGACATCTCTTTGGGGGAGAGAAATAATCTTGCTTCATTTGCCAAGCTGATTTGCTTCAGAGAAATGACTGAGAGATAAACTCAGTGGAGTTTCCACTGGACTTTGGTCTAGAGACAACACAGAGAGGCCAAGCCGCGCATCAAATGGAGCACACTGCTAATCCAAAACTGCTGGTGCCAGCTTCCCAGCAGTTCAGAGCACAGGTGCTACTTAACATATGAGAAATAACAGATGTAGTATAGTTCAAAGGGTATAGAGTACTGATACAGGAGCCAGGCCACCACATAAGCTCTTGTACTAATACCATTGCTTTGGTTCAGCCATGCTCCCTACTCACAGTCTATCCCACTTTTGTCATTTTTGCTCTAACCAATGGTTTCTTCAACTTCTACACAGGATACCTGGATGTTATGTGTCTCCGTTCATTTCTCCTGGCTTTTCCATTCACATGTCAATCTATCACTTGCCTACTAACTCCGGTTTCCCTTGGAATTCAAAATTAGTGCTAAGGGCAGAGATCTGGCAGGCAGAAACAAGCTCTGCTTCAGTGAAATCTCTAGTCAACCCAAGCTGTAATAGAGCAGATCGACTACATAGCTCTGATCAGAAGGGGAGCATCTCTAATCCTCCTCTTCACACAGCTCATACTCCCTTCCAACTGTTACAAGCTTGACAGCATCTGCTACCATGGGTCCGAGAGCAGTTTTACTTCTATTCTCCAGTTAGACTCTGGTTTTATGATATTTTTATGACCATCTACACCCTGTCAACAACCACTTGCGTTTCAGTGTTGGACTTGGCATGTGAACTGGAAGTACAAGGCTGCCTGTGTTCCTGCAAACGAGCTCCCCCAAAGGAAGCAGGGGGTGTCCCTTGAGTTGAAGCCAAAAGACAGGAAAAAAGGACTAGGGCTATACAAACCCCTCCAAATGTTTTCCACTAAAAATGCCTGGCAATATGCAGAACATACATCCAGAACAGTGAAGCAACACTGTGTGCTTCAAGAGTGAAAGAATCATGTGAAAAGACTTTCAACAGAGAATTGTCCAAGACAGAGCCAGGGCCTGCCAAAGAATTCAGATTCCTAATGGTCCTACTGATACATGATAGTGATATCTTGAATGAACATCTGTATTTGATCAGATTATACTGTAATCACTGTGCAACAACTTTAAAACAATAGACCTTTTTATTTGCAAGTATTCCAAACATGAATGTATATGACCATGGGTAGCCTGCTACTGAGAGCATGTTGTCTGCACTCCAGCTTCAAGAGCTTTCAATCCGTTAAAATCATGGAATATATGTCAATACATCCATGGAAAAGGGCCATACTTTATATTACCCTTCCTGTTACACTGCCAGTGTCTTTTGGAGCCAGGGAAGGACATTTCTTTGAGCATTTGTGTTGCATCATGCCTTCATTTCCATCAAGACACCCGTAACACATATTGCAGTCTGTTACAGGCTTCTTTACGCCCCGAGGGGAGAGAGGGGTGTGAGCTGTTCAAATCCAAATCCTCACATAAACATGATGCTGCCTCAGAAACTGAGCCCCTGCTGCCAGCAGCAGTCAATAGGAAAGCTATTCCACACTAAGCACCATTGGCTGCAAGAGGTTTGGGTGGTAATGAAATCCTGTGTGTAATGCCGGCAAAGTAGCTCCTATCCAGATTCAGCACAGCAAGAGCTGTCAAGTAACCTAGGACACAGTGTTGCGGCTGGGATGCATCCTGGGAAGGCAGGAGACCTGAGTTTGAAACCTCAGAGGTGCAGGAGGGAACTGAACCTGGTTTTCCCTTTGGAAGGATTTCTTTAAGCATCAGTAAGTGATGCTGCAGAGGGTTAATACTGTCATCTCCTTTTTGAAACTTGGGTTTTTGTTGCAAATCCATCCTCAGAAAGGTGGGACTCAAATTACCCCACATGGATAGAAGCTCTGTGGCCCAGCCAGAGCTCTGCTGGTAAATGCTGGTGCTTGTCCGGTATCTCAAGTTTTACAACAATAATTAGCTGTGTGAGCTATGCACGGCTCCAAACCTTGTTAGGTTTTGTGTGGTCTTGAATGTGCTTTAGCTTGGTTTTTGCTGTACCTGCAAAAGTCAAGAAATTTTTGCTGTGCTTGCCACTTGCTGTACAATCAGATATCTAATTACTTTAACTTCAGTTGTGCTTAGCTCTGTGGAATTGCAGATTTTTTTCCCTCCCCCAAAAGAAAAATCACATATACAGAGAAGGATGAGTAAATTTAACATCTAACCCTAAGAATCAACAGGAGAGTGCAACCTGTGAACTACTGTGAGGATGAATCAGAGACTCAGGAGAAAGAAATCCCCATCATCAACACCACACTCCTCTCGCAAAGAGCATGTGTTGCTGCTCACCCTACTAATGCATTGGAGGATGGACACATTATATCAGAGGAAAGGACAGATGTTTATGCACAGTTTTACTGTACACATAGCTTTTCTGTACTGCTAATGATCCTCTACAGAAATCTGGAGATCTAGATTCTTGTTATAACTGGTCTAATAAGCAAATGTTGCATATTGGTTAGACTGGAAAGACAGTAATTAGAATAGAAATACTTTCTGATTCTTGTATTCTTGTATTAGATGTGTTCTTTTAGTTGCCTCTTTTTGTATGGAAACATTTGGAATTGTGTATGTAAAAATATGCACATCTACATATACATATAATGATTTACATAAGACTTTTATTCCACAGCTGTGCAGCTGTGGAAACAATCACAAGGTTGATTAATGAATTTAAAGTAAATCAGTCCAAGTCAATTGCTGGAAGATCTGTATGCTGCTATGAACAGCAGTAAAGTACATAAAATATCTGTGAAAGTGATCACCTGAATCCCAGAGTTAATACACTTCTTTTAAGCAGGCTATCAGGAATTATATTCTTTCCATTACTTACAAATATTTAACTATTATTTGTGTTGCCAAGATCACTTCTCCTTCTAAGGAGAGATGATACAGGACAAAACAGAAAGCAAGAGATGCTTCTCTAGCAAAAATGGACCCAATCAATCAGTTCAGTGTTGTTCTGAATAATGGCAAAGCTCTGAATCTAGTCCTTATCCCACACAAAACACCTAGACTTCTAAGAGTCACTACAAAAAGAGATGCTAGTTAAATGAAAAGTCTTGAAGATTTTCTGTGCTGATCCTTCCAAGGCTCTTAATTTTTAGTGTCACATCAATCTCATTCCCATTGTAAGTATTATTATCAAGCAAAGATTATCACTCTTTATAAGCAGCCAAAAAAGGCTTCTGAGGGTTGCCAGCAAAGAACAGTTCAGGGAAAACTTTCCCAATTAATAGACTATTTTCCTTTTCCTCCTGAAGACATAAGGTTATAAAATCTCCTTTAAAATAGATTAAGGCGAAAAGAGGTCTTTGTAATTATGGGACAAATTTCATTTGAGAAGAGGTCAATGAGTGCATTCTCAATTCATTATTAGACTACACAGCAGAGGACTGGATGGTCAGCCCCCAGCTCTTGCCACAATCATCTGTCACAAGGTAAAATCAAGTCTTTCATTTCCGCTTTTGTTTCATGCTGCTCAGAGGGCAACATAACAACAGTACAATCCTCTGCAGATACGTTCCTGGCTGCCTCTTGCCCCAGTGAGTGATTACTAAAAATACAACAGAGATACTCTGCTGAAGGATTTATTCAGGCTTGCAAAGTGTGCCCATTTTACCGATGCTTTAATCACCAATTAGTACACATGCTGCTGCTATTAACTCACTACAGCTTTATCTAAAGTGAATAAAAACCACCAGCTTGCTTCTGCTTTAGAAAAAGTAATAGGAATGAGCAGCACAGGACTGGCTGAGCTAAACTGTAGCTCTGCTTTTATGAAGACAACCTCGCCAATAGGTTAGACAGAGAGCAGCAGGCACTCGTTGTTTTTGAGGACTAGACAAATTGCTTCAAAATGTTTCAAGGTCAAAAATCTTTTAAAATATGGTTCCAGACAAGCTCAAAATGTAGCATGTCTTTTACATTGTATTGTAGACAATTACAGAGCAATACTAAAATCATGATCTATGCGGACGTAATGGTCAGCTGAAATTCTAAACCACTGGAGGTCATTTAACAAACTATGGTACAGCTGGTTTTACTACTCCTTCTTTCTTTGTGCACCATCTGATTCCTATTTTGTATATATCAGGGTCACTATTTGACCCATGTTTTCAAGCATGTATCTGACTTCCTGCTTCCAGTCCTGTGTCATCTCTTTTTATACACTTTTTTTTCCCCAAGGAGGAAGAATCATTCCTCCACTGACTAATTAACAAAACTCTCATTCACATAGAAATCTAATGCTCCATATAGCTGCCAAACAATGCATAATCAGCATCTTCATCTTTAAATTTATGATATCTGACTAGTGCCTTGAGCAATTCTTAACTCTGCCACCTTCACTTTAACAGGGATGAGTTCTACACATTCCTGAAGAAGTCACAAGAAGCCATCAAAATATGTACCCTGTGCACTGTGGAAGTTTCTTCAAACATCCCTGCCAATTAATGGCTGGCTTTGAAGAATGAAGGTTTATAATTCTTGGGGTTTTTTCCTTTTATTCTTCCTAGTACAACTGTGGATATTCTCATTAGCTGATTTCCTATTAAGTTCCATACCTTGAGGCCACAAGCAGCACAGGTTCATTATCTCGCATTACTTTTAATTCTGATTGTTCAGTGATCGAAAAATGAACAGTAAAAACTTCTAAATGCCTTAATGACATGAGATTCTCTAAGGGTGCTCCTAATGGGAAATAAAGCCACTGTTTTCACAAGGAATAAAGTACCAGTGGAATAAGGCTTACCATTACCAGTGACTGTTCCTTACAAGTCATACACATGCTTTTATGTTCCTAAGTTTTTCACTAAACATTTGTTATGTGGATACAACTTCTCATCCTACGTCTTTGCTGAAGATACTTCAAAATCATTTAGAGCCCCAACAGCTTTAGTTTCTTCTTCTTTTTCTATTTTTGCAAGCAAAGCAGCAATTTAAGTCCACATAACAGACCCAACAGATTTGCATTAAAAATATGTGGTTTAAACGTAAAAATAAGGAGCCTTTTGACAAGCTCACTCTACAAACTTACGAATATATGGTACCTAACTGTGATGAAATATTTAATACTACAGGCTATTTGCAGTTCACTTATAAAAAGCCACTGACAATTCTGAAGAAACTGTGAAAAACATACTAAAGAATTCTGCTGAAGAACTACATTTTCAAAGGGAAGAGTCATTCTTCTATATATACCTAATCAACAAGGTTAGCATTAAGAAACTGCTTATTGTGACTTTGACAATAGCCTCCTCTGGTTTCATTCTCACCTGCCTTCGTAAGTCATGTGCTCGTGACTGTGCAATCCCAAGTACTACACTGGGAATAAAGAATCACAGATGTCTGAGTGAGAAATAGCAGAACATTTGGTGCAGACGAGCTCTACAAAGACTAATTTTTCAGAAGCTTATGCCAAGAAGAGTAGCTTTATCTCATATATATCCAAACACAAAGGCTCTTCTCAGTGTTATAGCTCCAAATTAAAGGACAAATGTGATACTGGGAGAGGACACTGGAAATGATACAGGCAGAAAGAAAGGACTCAGGATACACAGAAAGAAGAAAGCTGTCCCTTCAACAGTATCCCAGGTGAAGAGGCACAGTCAACATGTTTTAAAAGAGCAGAGCTAAAAGGGAGCTCAAATGAGATGCAGAACTGCAAGGACAAGGATTGCACCTAATGACGCTTAAAGAGAGGCAGCAGGTAGGAGCCCTCTAACCAAATGCAGGCACATAGAGTGCAGATCTCTGTATCTTGCTTAGCTCCTCAGCACAAATTTGAAGTCAATGAGGAACATCCTTCATCCTCACACAGACGCCAGAATTGGGTCTTGTTTGTTTTCAGTGAGTATTTAGGGAATCCTAAGGAACAAGCTCAAATGCAAACACCTGTATTACCGTTTTTAAAAACTAGGTGATGCAAATTCTACTAAGATGTCTTAAATGGTTCAGCAACAGCACAGTTGTTTTACAAATAGATGCTTGAGAAGTTGTTGGAAACAAACTTAGGAAATTTGGTAAGTTTGTTTCCAGCTAAGAGCAATACTTAGGAAATGTCAGTGAATTCTAAAATTTAAGATTTCTCATGTTCAGTGGTACTTACAATTGTAGATTATTACTAAATAAAATTCCCAGGAATCATCAGAATGTTTATGTAAATCAGAAAAATATACAACAAAACTTAAACGTGTTAAAGCAAAATTAGTCCAACCTCTAACACTGTTAAGTATACAACCAACTGCTAAGAGCACCTTAACACAAGCCATGACGACATGATATGCAGATTTTATCACTCTTACTGTTATTGACCTGGACATAATGACTTGAGTACTGGTAATCTGTCAGTGCCTTCAAACTGCTGATCTGATTTACCTTGTCACATGGCTCTTTCCATCGCAGTTAAAACTCGAGGCTGTGAACATAGTCATAACAAACTTGTCACCCACAATTATTCGTGAGCTGTATCAAAATGGTGCATCAAACCTTCTCTTGAGCCCAACTTAATTTTAAATCCAAACCAAGAACACAGGCAGATGAAGACATGGGTAACATCTGGAAAGTGGCAGGGATGAAAGTTTGTGTCCCAGCAGGACCTGGATGAAAACTGAGTCTTGCAGTCCAGACAATCAACCAGAAGACTGCCCAAGAAGCTTAACTCAATCTACCACCATGGAGCCTATACCAACTTCTAACCACACTGTCTATATAAGACAGACGAACTGATCCATGATCTTGGCAAAAGGGGCCAAGACTGCAGCAAGACATTATAGGATGTGTAGGTCCCCAAGCTATGGGCATCTCAGTGCAGCAACAGGGATTTCTCAAGAGCATGTCAAAATGCTTTGGTTTTTTCTTTTTTTCTTACTCGAGCTTCTCATGGCTTGTACTCCCTCAAGTAATGCAAAACAGACAGTGAGGACAGGAAACATTATCTGGGACTGAACATCTCATGCTAGGCTTTTAGTGTTACTGAAACTACCCTACTTTTTGAAGAAAAAAAAGGATGTAAATGTAAGCCAGCATTTAATCAAACTACATGTGCTGCAGAACACATGACCAGGAAATTTCACCTTTAGATATTATTTAAAATTATCTTATTTACATCAGCAACTTCCCAAATCCCAACATTAGTACTGGGGAGGAAAAAAATCACACTACAGAGATATATAGTTTTATTTGTATGTATATAACTCAATTATGCACTTACACAAAAACATTAAAACAATAATAATAAAGTAACACTAAATAATATTAACAATTAACATATGTGAACAAAGCTACCAGTGTCATTCTTCAATATTGTCTAAAAATTCTAGCCATGAGAACTTTAACACAAGCATAGAAACATCACTGATTATAAAATTAGAGAGGGAATCCCGAGAATAAAAGCAAATGTAAGAATGCACCTGAGTATTCATTTATATCAAGAATGAAATCAGCAGATTTAATACTTATACAGGATCAGTTACATGACTGTTGATATTCAGGTGCCTATATTTGTTAATTAAAATATTTATTACTTACCCTACTGAAGTCTATATTTAACAATAGCAAGCTTACTAACTGGCTAGAAGTTATTTACTTACATGCTGCATTTCAGAACAGCTGACCTCTTACCCCTTACCACAGAAAAAACTAAGGATGCCCTATTTGCTATGCCTGGTGAAGAAATCTCCAGAAAGACCACATAGCGGCCTTCCAGTACTTAAATATGGCCTACAGGAAAGATGGAGGGAGACTTTTTATCAGGGAGTGTAGTGATAGGACAAGGGGTAGTGTTTTTAAGCTGAAAGAGGGTAGATTTACATTATATACAAGGAAGAAATTCTTTACTGTGAGTGTGGTGAGACACTGGAACAGGATGCCCAGAAAAGCTGTGTATGCCCCATCCCTGGAAATGTTCATGGACAGGATGGATGGGGCTTTGAGAAACCTGGTCTAGAGGAAGATGTCCCTGCCCGCGGTAGGGAGGTTGGAAATTGGTGAGCTTTAAGGTCCCTTCCAACCCAAACCCATTCTATGATTCTATGACATACAAAAGATCCAGTGTTTCACAGCAAGGAAGTCAGTAGCAAGGCTTCTTTCTTTCAACCGGGTTTTAAGAGTCTGGCAAGACTGGATGCTCTCTCTTTTAAGTCTTCTCAGGAACTTCTTGACTAATGAAAATGGCCATTTGTCTTTGGAAATCTCTGATGTCTTTCTCAAGGCCTATTTATATCATCTTTACAGCCTCCTCATTCCAGTAACTTTGGTCTTTGAAAAGTCACATATTCAGGTATTTATCAAACCAGTAGCTGTGAAAACATTGTTCTTTTGACACAGCTTAGGGTGGGTATTGCCTCAGTCACTCTAAAATATCCTTACTGAATTCCTCTTCCTAAGCATCATGCAGAGTAAAAAGCGTTCCACCTGTATCACAGTTTGGGGTTCTATTTGGACACTGTCTTACTCTGCTGAGCCTGGACATATATTGATAGATATAGATAGAGACACAGATATAGACAGCCCTGATGTCATCAGCAGAAACTCATCATTGCCTTTTAAAATGCACCTTACTACGCCATTCTTTTTATTATGCATTTCATTGCTCAGACACCCACATCCAGGGTGAACAGTATGTACAGAACAACCCATTAATCAACAAATTTAATAAAAGAATATTCAGGACAAGACCAGAAGACTTTAAGCAGTTTTGTCCATCTCAGGACCCTGAAGATGGGTCAGCACTACATAAATCCTTCCCAATAGGTATTCTTTTTACTATCTTTACTACTCTTACTACTCAAGATACTCTCTTAGTACTCTACTACTCCTGAGGATGTTTCATGGCATCTCATGTATCATCACTGCAGTGCCTATCTGTCCTTACAGTTAATGTATTCCCTAAGGTTTATCCTAGATCTCTCTCATTACCATGACACTTACTGAGAAAATGAGCCTGGTTTTCTCTTTTGATCACAAGGCCACTGAAAAGGTGTCATATAAAAATTGAAGTAAGAAAAATCCCTTGGAAGCCTCCAGCCTGAATATCAAGTAAAGGAGAAGAACAGGAGTGATATGAGCTGTTCAGGCACCACACACTTACAGACAGGGCAGCAGCATCACCATCTGCTGGAAGAAGCGAATTTAGCTAACATACCAGTTGCCACCAAAGGAATAGTGAGAAATGCCTTTGGCAGATACGCAACATAACGAGAGGAAGATGGAGACACCACACGCTGCCCAGTTCGTAAGAAATGAAAAGTTGAGTGGCTTTCCCAGGCCACAGAGCAGAAAAAAATCTGCCTTGATAGTCTTAATAAGAATAGTTTCAGATGTTTTGTGTTTTATCTAATATCTGTTTAGATAGAAAGCCCAAACTGTTTAAAATTCACCTCCCTCATGGCAGAGGCCATCTGCTACGGTGGAGGACTCCTGGTCTCTTCTGCCCAAGCAGAGACGGAGCAGACTTCCTGTCACTGAGACAGTGGGTTGGCTCAGAGGGATAGCCCAGAAGGCACGTGTGTACTTTGGGATCTGCCCATCAGTTTGTGAGAAGCCAAGAGCAAAGGAGTGCGAAAGACTGGTAATCGCCTCGGGAACAGATTGGGCTCCTGCTGAAGAGGAATTTAGCACCTCTCTGCAGGCACCGCCTGGTCAGATGGTGCTTGTTCATGCTACAGAAGTCTGTTTGTGGCTGGGCAGCTAACGCTCACTTTTATCTTCCTAGTATCTGTTCTCCTCTTCCCAACTGCTGTAGTAGCTCCAGGGGTCCTGCAAGAGGGGGAACAGGAGGCCTCCATGCACAGTTGGACGTGAGACACCCTATGGCAGAGCTTAGGGGACAGCACTGGGGAGATGCCTCCAGGGCCACTGCAGGAATGTAACGCAGCATGGTCCTCTCCAGAGGGACTCAACAACATCACTGATGACTTCAAAGAAAACCAGGGGGAGAGAAGTGTCCCAGTGCGTTTCACTGCTAGATTTAACAGCAACAGCTTGTCTTTCACCGCTGTCATTTCAGCCTTTCCAAGGGCTCATGCTGACAGGGCAATGGAGGCAAGTTTCTAACACATCAACTTCGGTAGTCTGTGGTGTCATTTCTGGTGGTGAGAACCCAGGCTCTGAGAGGTGTTGAAGAGGGTTAGCACATTAATTATTGTCACATTTCACCACTGATGAACGGCGCTGAGAGGTGTGGTGAGTGGAGAGCCTGCAGATGCAGCACAACAACAGGCACTGGGGCTCCGGCAGCCACTATTTTTGCTGGGTTTAGTAGTAAGAAAGCCTGGGAATAGGGCCTGAGGGTAGGATATGAATCACCAAGAAAAGTAGTTCATGCTGCACTGTTCACCTCCTACCCCCTTTCGAAAGCTGTGGTCACACAAGCCCCTGCACAAAGAGCCAATGAAACTCAGCCAGGAAGGCATATATTTTATCTGCAGGACAACATGTGTTAATTTATCCCAGTGTAGAAATGAAGTGGTGACAAGGCCTTTTGTCTGTGGTGAAGGTATGAAGAATCACTGCTAGTTAGCTAGCTAACAAGCAGTGAAGGGAGGTTGTCACCACTGATGATTTTAGAGTGAAGCAACCACTGTAAGATAGCTATCTCTGAGGAAAAATAAAATGCTGCACCCATTTTTGTGTCAGTGGAGATGGCCCTGGCATGTCCTTTGCACTCCTGCCAGTGCAGAGTCAGTTTATATTGTCTTCCCCTGTGCTCTGGTGAACTGCCCCAATCACAGTCCCACAAAACTCCAAGCCAAAGCATCCAACACCCATCAGCTCTTCTGATAATGTTTCCTACCACAGTTGCTTCCCTACTCTTGCCAGGGAAGTGTGTGTCAAGGAGTCCATTCCTGTCCTCGAGATCTAACTATGACATTACATTTAAGATATTTTTGTGCTGTTGAATAGCTGTAACTATCAGCAGCCCATGTTTTGCAGCATGCTGAAAGCTGGCTTTGCACTTCACCAGTATTTAGTATTGGAATTATTTTTAAGATGCATTTCTTTCTTGCTGTAAGGAAAGACCAAAACCTCACCACTTAATGCCTCCTCAGAGCCCACAGGCAAAAGTGATTATCACCATATGCCTGAAATTGCTATGTTTTATTAAGCTTGGCATGTCACATCCGACGGAACTGCAGCAAGTAGGCTGCCTCATGGTTGATATTATGGTGGAATCACAGCTGTGATTGTGGCTCCACTCCGCACATTGGTAGGAAGGCTGACCATCAGATTTCAAATCTAATAAAAGGTGGGATATTGAACTCCTCTTAGCCCTTAACTGCTAATTGCAAAAAGCTGTATCAATGCTGCTGCTGAAAAATGGTTTGGGAACAACCACTGAAGTTCCAGTCCCCAGACTCTTATAAATGCTATGAGATAAACCTGTTTACAGAAAAAAGTAATGTTATCATTGTCTAAAACATAATGGTCAAGTATGTCAAAATGTATCCTGCACCCTCTAAATTTTAGGTGATACATCTACGCCTGCATTGTCAACCACAGGTGGTGTTACCCTTCTGTGACCTGAACTGTCATGGTCTCCTGAGACAGACTGAACTGAAGGGGTTCTGTGAGATCAGAGGTGAGATACTGCAGCAACCACAATGACGTCCTATGCCCATAGTAGTGCAACTTAGTAGCTACCAGCTAGATCCAGGAGTACCAGAATTAAGCTCCCTCAGGTTTCATGTCATGTGGCAGATTGATGCTTGGTGTCTAAGAGGATGAAAACTTGGCAAAATGGCCTTGGTCACAATATCTCAAACTGCTTTGCACTCTTTCACCTTTTGATCTGATTGTCCATCATGCAGCTTTTCCTGTGTCAAATAAGTCACGAATTCACAGTACTTGCTTCTGTCTGTTCTTTACTTCTGTCATTACTTATGTCACCTGAAAGGATTTCATCATCTTTAAGATGTCTGTCTTACTGCCAAGGTTGGAGTTGGATGATGAATCAAAAAAAAATAAAAAATAGCAGGGGTACACTCACCCACAGAGACAAAGACACAAATCAGATGATCACGGAGTAAGTCAGGCTATAAAAAAATCACTGTGTGGTGGAAGTACTCTTGATTTATACCAGCAATGATGTCCTTCCCATCAAACCTTTTTTTCAGAAAGCAGGCATAACTGATTTGAGAGATGAAAAGCATAAGGCTCCCTTCCAAGCGTTGTCTCAACATTTCTTTAATATAGAGGTTTGGGTGAATTTAGAAACATCTTTTGGAGCAACACTTTATATTTAAGCAGAGATCTCCAGAGGGTGTTAATTATGAAAGCAAATATACTATTACAATGGAAGGTACTTGTAATTCACAACAGCAAGTGAACGTAATTTTTTTCTTTTGAGTATTTGTAGTGGCAGAAAACCAGCACTCCAGAAATACACCTAGAGTAGGCAAGCAATGAGACCTAGATTTTCAGGTGCTCTGCACACTGTACAGTCACTGAAGACAGTAAAACCGGGGTATTTACCACTGTAAACCTGAGTAGCATGTTGTGTTCATTTCATAAGGATGTGATTACAAACTGCTGGGCTCTGCAGCAAGTCAGGCTTAAAGTGTTTATTCATTTAGGAGACATAAAGCTGATGCCAGTATCCCCAACTTGTTACTTTGTGGTTAAAAGGGCTCTGAAAGGCAGACACCTTTGTCTGAAAATAATATACTTGGCATAATTTTCAATACTGAATACTCAGAATTGTTTCTCTTATTTCTTTCAGCTCCGTTATTTAGGTGTGACATTAAAGCAATGCCAAACCACACCACTTATCACAGAAGCAGGAATTATAAACAGACTTCAAAAACTCCCAAACCCACAAAGTGATGTAAAAATCTCAAGTAGTGCCCCAGTGAATATGTCATTTAATATAAGAATTGACTTGCAGAGCTATTTATGTCTTTGAATATCTGAAGAGACACAATATGATATTCAGATTCACTAAACCAAAAATGGCAATCAAGTCCCAAAGACTGTGTCTTTAAGCACCGAAGTAACACCTTTGAAAATGTGGACTTTAGGCTTTCCTGAGATGTTTACCCACTATCCCTTTAGTCAAGCATAGTACTGTACTGTAAAAGAGAAATCTCTCCTGGGGAGGTATCACCAGTTTTCAAATTAATTCTCCACCCTGTTCACAAGGCTGCCTGGTGGTCACCATAACAGTGGCAACACTTTCCAATAATTATGGCACTGTGGTGAGCAGGCTACCAAATATTCACTTTCTGATTTAAATAATTCTCAGAAAGAAATGCTACTGATACTACTGCCCTCATGAAACACTCATGCCCTGTTACACTAATCATATCAAGGAACCAGATAACTGATTTCAGTGTTGCCACACATCTGGGAAAGAGATTTCAATAACAGAAAAATCCAAAGGACTAAATGATATATCAGCTGGAGAGAGGAGACTTGAAAACTATGCAGCTGTTTATACATTCAAGTAATATCAAATGTCTGCTACAGAGGAAATGTCTTTACATGTGGTAAGACTGATGCAGCCTTTCCAACGCAGGTCCCTAGAAGGTGGACTGATACCATGGTGCTGGACAGCTGAGGTTTTAGCTCTTGCAATGGCCATTTACAGGCTGCTCAGAACTGATGAAAACTGAAACTTGTAGCCTGGTGTCCACAGACAGACAGAAATACCTACTAATGGGACTACAGGTTTCCTCATCATCTTTCATACCAATAAATAAACCTCTGCTCAAGAAGAGCTTTTACTGTGAAAAGAGAGAAATGTTAAAGACTTTGTAACAACCACTTAGGACTTTTGCTTGTGAAGGGGTTTCAAGGGAAATGACAGTGATACTTAATAACGGTAGCACCTACAATGACAAAAAAGTACAGTGATGAGTGACTAAGACCTGCCATTGTCCAGCAGTGACAGACAACAGTTCTCTGCATAGCCCAGGGACAATCAGTGGGCACAAAAACTGAACAAAATCAGAAATAGCATGGCCAGCAGGACTACAGAAGTGATTCTCCTCCTGTACTTGGCACTGGTCAGTCCACACATCAAATACTGTGTTCAGTTTTGATACCCTTACTACAAGGATACTGAGGACCTGGCGTATGTCCAAATTAGGGCAAAAAAACTAGTGAAGGGTCTAGAGCACAAGTCTTATGAAGAGATGCTGAGAGAACTGGGGTTGCTTAGCCTTGAGAAAAGATGTATCAGGGGACACCTTATCTCACTCTAGAACTACCTGAAAGGATGTTGTCGTGAGATGGGTGTTAGTATGCTCTCCCAAGTAACGAGCAATAGGACAAGAGCAAACAGCCTCAAGTTGTACCACGGGAGATTTAGGTTGGATAGTAGGAAAAAATTATTTACAGAAATAATCAAACCCTGGAACAGGCTTCCCAGGGAAGTGGTGGATTCACCATCCCTGGAGGGATTTAAAAGACAGGCAGATGTGGTGCTTAGTGACATAGTTTAGTGGTGGACTTGGCAGTTCTAGATTAATGTTTGGACTCAGTGATCTTAAATGTCTTTTCCAACAAAAACAATTCTATGATTCTATGAAGTTTTCAGATCTGGGGTCTGAATACAGCTCTCAGCATATAAACCCATGGATCATCAGCTTTGCTCAACAGACTACTTGAATTTTTAATCACTCTCTTGAATTCAGACATCAGAGAAGGCAACTAAGTTTGACACAGTAAATCATCTGAACATGAGTTATGTAATTGCTTCTGATTTTACATGGAAAAAGCTTGGATAATGTTGAGAAAGGTATCAGAGACATTTGAATAATGTTGTATTAAAGCAAGTCAAATTCATGAGCAAAAGAAAACACAGTGCTCAGGAAAAGCAAAATGTGTTAACAGTGTCAGGAGGAACCTCTTCACCAGAGAGTACACCAAGTTCCATTTGATTCAGAAGCCATTACCCTGCATCTGTATGTTAACGAAGCAGCTGTTCCACTGCTAATTGCTGCTCCGACAAATTGCTTTTTTCCAATTAAGATTTTATTATCGGATTTATCATTGCAAACAGAAATAGATGTATTTCAATTTTAGAAAGACAACAGAATGGAGCAATTATCCATGAGTCTTCCAGACGGACATAAATCAGAATCAGTAATTCCAAGGTTTTACAAGTTCTTTAGAAGTTGAGCAGGTATCTAGATACACACATATTCTGTGAATGTCTGTCTCTGCAAGGATGCCCAGATTAGCCATTTTAAATTATGTTGCCTGGTTAAGATACAGGCATTTTAGGCCTTATCTAGACATTTAGGTAATTGATTTTTAGAAATGCTGAATACTTACAAACTCCATCCCCATTCCAGTTTAGTAGTTTTACACATTCAATGTCACAATCTTAAAATAATATTTACAGTTTTCTTAAAGAGTCATTACACAGTTCCTAAAGAGAAATAAGGAAGGAGGAGACTAAAGCATTAGCCAGAAAAAATTAAGAATGCAGAAGCTTCAGAGACTCAGAAATGTGATTTTGGGAGGATAACATTCCTAAGACACTGTAGTGGTCTCAGGAGAAGAAAATTTCTAAGACATCTAATTTTTCTGTTTCTTCTGTGAAGAAACTGCTTTATAAACACCTCCCTAGATTGCAGAGATGCCATAGAAAATTCAGGCAATATAGAGGAGTAATCCTGAACTTTCTGATCTTTTGTTGTGTACCACATGCATCTTTCAAAATACTACAACCAGGCCCTAGATCTGTGTCTTCACTGGGCTGTATTTTCTCTTCAGAGGGAAGCCACGAAGGTTGCTACAAAAATAACCTATTAATCATCCTTGCAGAAAGTTCTGAACACCAATTTCCAGTTCAGAAATGGGGCTCACAGGTAAACAAAGAGAATTTCAAGGGTATGTCTGCTTTGTACTACTGCTCATGGCAAACATCTCTCTGAGAGGGCAAACAGCAACCAACGACAATACACAGTGATAATACAACAACAGTAAAGACAAGTCAGTACCAGATGGCTGCCCCTCTATCACAAGTGACTAGGAAAGGTTATGGCTGTATTTATTTTATTAATTGTCTTTGTTGTTGTTCTCTTTATGAACATAGAAAGCATTTCATATTTTTTAACTTCAAAACACTGTAAGTTTTCTGAAAAGGTTTCCCTGGCTTTTTAGATGCCTGAAAGCAACTCTGACAGCAAACTGATAACTGGAGAAATAGCTACTTTAAATACAAACAGAGCAATAACTGTCCATCTATCAAGTATCAGCTCAGAGTAATGGATTACAGAGAAGAGCCACTTCAGTTAATCAGGTTGGACTTTGTAATACTTCTGTGTTCCATAAATAATATTCTAACAGGAGCTTTACTGTTGGAGAACACTTTGAGCAAATGGTGAAAATGAATCTGTCCTTTGTCAGGAAGTATGAAATGAAAAGACACACTGATGACTATCTCTGCCCTTTGAAGCAAACTATTAGAAAATCAATCTCTTTAAAGGTGACCTGCATCAGCCCCAGGAAAAACCTAGCAGCTTCAAAATCATACACTGACTGTCCAAAATAGCAAGGCTAAAAGGGCTAAGTCACAGAGATGCAAATGTGGTTATTTTCTCTACTTAAAAAAATGGAAAAAAACTCACACTAAAACTTTCAAGGTCTCAGAGCCAATGATTTGGGAATGCAACATTCACTGAGGAACTTTGCTGTAGACAACGAGGGGTATGATTAAGTGGTCATGTAAGAATAGCATGCTTGGGTCTTTTTATGTATTTATTTTCACCAAAATTGCCTGTAGCACTTCACATTGGGGTAAAGTGTGGCAAGGACAACAACCTTCTAGAGACTATGGATATTAAGATTTCCTTAATTAGGAAAAACCTTTGACTCCCTAGGAACATTCTCTTCAGCTGCTCTTAGTAAATCTATCAATAATGTAATAATAGCAAGACATTAAAATTATGAATCCATTTATGGCAGAGGAAACCGGAAAGCTTGTAAAACATGTAGTCCTGACACCTTCAAGCTCCACATGTCCTTCAGGAAGAAGTAAGCCTGTTATGATGATCAGAAACTCAATGTCATTCAGTGTAATGTGCACTGCCAAAGAGTCATTCCCCTGATGGATAGCTACTACAGCATTGAAGGCTGTAGGCAATTAGTAAACAGCACATCATGCAAGACAAAATTCTGGCTAAAGTGATTTGGCAAATTTCTACTATTACAGAAAGTGGTAATGGAGTGTAATGGCCATATATATCAGATGGGGTCTCAGTCATTAAGATCTCATCCAAGAGAAGAAAAACACAATAAAATAGCTAGTCTTTAATTCACATAACAGGACAGGATAAACACTGAGGTGATTCTGCCAAGATTTACATCTGTGATTCCAGGAAATCAAGGTGGTTTTGGCTTCATGCTAAAGGTTAACAATCAGTCTCATCTAGCTATTCATGTATCATCTTTCATCCTGAAGTATTCTATAGCATTTAAAAAATAATATACAGAACAGGATCTCTATTCAATAGGAACATTCATTTTTATTTTTCATGCTTTAAGAGCTCCTAGCACATGTAACAGTAAAGTAATGGGCAGAGGCAGTTTGATGTTTTAATGCCAGCACGGTTCATTTTCTGCCACTGTTACTACTAAATAAACATGTTGTCGTCCAAGCTCTTCCACTAACAAGTAAACAAAACAGACTGGCTCTTGAGTTTCTGCAGCCTTCTTTTCCTTGCTTGGACTGCAGAACATATTCAAAATGGAAACACACTGAGATTAGGCATAAATAAAAAGACAGTCCTTGATGAAAGGGCAGGGTGAACACATCTCTGTCCTTGTATGTTTGAATATTAGCCACTGCCATAGAAAAATGACAACTACTCTGATAGATCTACTATGAATGCAGCTGAGGTTGCATGGTATGCCCTTGATGTAAGGTTAGAACCTCCAACAATAAAAAATAAGTAAGAAAAAAATAAATAATTATTCCATGTAGTTTGTTTCTATTTCATGAACTGCGTTTTTTATGAACTCTATCAGGAGCTAGCCACAAGGACTGCTAAATCCACAGACAAAAGCCATGAGGATGTATGTATTTTACAATAAAGAATGAGCTTTGCATTCCAAAGCATGCACATTTTTAATTCAAGTAACACATATTTTGCCCTTCATTAATTTCCTCTCAGCTTCCCTGCTTAGCTGGATATTATCTCCCCTGTATCATTTTAAAGACAATAATAGTCTTATTTGAAAGAACTGAGTGGTTCACTGAGAGTAATCTTATACATCCAACAATGCCCAATGCTGGATGCTTCCCATGGAGGTGCAATATGCCTGTCTGTGGAAGGCTAGTCTCCATAGAGGAAAACATTCTTTTTAACTTTATCAAAAGCACAGAATTAATTTCCCTTCCTCCTCAAAGCACAAAACCTGGTATCACTTATCATTTTCATGCCACCAAGTGTAACAGTGATTGTAACACCAAGTACATCTGTTTGCTTTTTTTGTTTGTTTGTTTGTTTGTTTAACAGTTCTACTCCACATTACCAGAATTTCTGAATGCATCTCTAGGAACCTCTAGTACTATCACTCCTGCCTGAATGAAGGGAAAACCTTCAAGAACCTAAGAGTAAACCGTGCCTTTTAAACCATACTCTGTCAACTCTCCTAGCTCTCTCAACATAAGAATAAGGGCTGCTGGTATTTAAACAGTTTGATTTGGAAAAAGCAAGTGACTGAGGTTCTGACTCAGCCAAGAGTCATTAATTAAAAGCAAAACAAAATGGTGGGAGAGTAAGTGACTTTTTTTTCTTTTTTTTTTTTTTTTTAATATTTTTTTGCTATGATCACGTTAAAAACGGCAAAGTTCTAAATCCCACTACAAGCAGAAAATACCTAGGAAATTGCCTTGAAGACATAGTTTAACATTTCATTCTCCAGTAAAGAGGAGATACAAGGAATCATGCCTTCCCCAAAATTAGTGAAACAGACAGTAAACATGTTCCTAATGCAACTTTTCATCCAAAGCAACTTCCCTGGAAGTCAGCAGAATTTTTATTATCTAGTTCATTAGGAAAAGCTCTACCTGAAGAGCTGTCTTGATGAAGTTATTAATAGCTACAATTATGAGTTATAAGCACTTTTCTATAAAAAATGCGCCCACATTCACAGTAAACAGAAACCATAAGCTCAGCGCATCTCCAGAAATGCTGGTTAGCACTTCTGAACAGATTGCCTATAGGTATCTCCACTGGAAAATGGACCTGGAAAGAGATATTTTTTCAGCAAGTCCCAAGGTATCATGGAGATGTATTTCTGTTCATCCTACTTGTGCTTATGCCATAGGCAGATTGAAAGCTCTAACATAGACTAGTTTTGGTCCTTTTTAAGAATTTAACCAGCAGAATCATCTTCAGCAGCAATAAATATCCCTAAGGAGACAAGTCATGATTTTATTTTTTTTTTAATCTACCAGAAAGAGAAAAAGAAAAAATGCCAAATAACTGTCAAAAGACATTCCATTTTAATGAAACTGAAAGATAACTAATCTTCTCATTTTAAATATATAAGGAAGAATTTGCCAAGTATGGTCTATTTGATGAGGTGGTAATTCTGAATTACCTTGTTTGAAGCTGCTGGCCTTTCTGTTGCTTCCTAATTCCACTGTGGAGGTAGTATCTGAGACTTGCCTCCCTCTGCTGACTCACCGTGTCAGAAAGATGGAGGGAACTGAACACCTCCATATGCTGCTTCTCTCTGATGTAGCAAGGCGATTCCTGATCAACCCTGCACCTACATTTGAACTTGATGGCTGCTCTTCCAAGGCTAAATCAAATGCTGCATCTAATGTATCACTTCACTGCAACGTGAAATTTCCTCAGAAGCACACACAGAAACCATAGCTACAATAGTTGCTTGATAACACTTTTGAGAAAATAAATGTTTTAACCCATTTCTGAAACCTTTTTTTGTTTTGTTTTTTTTAAGCAAAAGTGCTGCGTAGTATGAAGACCCAACAAATCCTGCTCATGGCTGCATAGGCAGACCACAGTAAAAGCTCTCTTCTTTTGCCAAGGCACTCTTCCACCACCACGGCTAGATCTGTGATTCATGGGGTAGTGAACCATTGACTCCAGTGCCCAAATGCTATCAGGAAACTTGTTTTGGAGAAAGAAGATACATGGGACTTCTGTACTCTCATTAGCTTCTGTGAGACTGATTTCCTTTACTTATGCCTCCTTGAATGACAAATTCTTCTTGATGCAAAGCCTTATGAAAACATGAATGGCCCCAGTGTGAATTCTCTTTATTAAGGATGTATGAAAGGATACACAAATTTAGTTGAAGGAGAATGACTCAATCCCTTTTGACACTAATGTAAAAATCCTTTAGTGTAGGTCAGTCACTTACCTAATTTAGGGACACTAAGAGCATACTATCGGTTCTATAAGCTGCAAGGCTTTGGTTTTGCTTTTTTTATTCCCTTCAAAAAAATTCACTTTCCTTGAGGAAACTCTACTTACTACTCAGTAGGGCTGGATCCCACTAAAAGACTTTTTTCAGGACCAAACTCTAGCCATCCTATGAAACTGCCCCACGTAATTACAGTATGTGATGAGATGATAATCTTCTGAATGTCCTTAAACCCAGGAGTGCCATTACTGCTCTTTGGTAGATTTGAAACAGAAGTAGAAAGAAGAGAGAACAGCACATTTTATGTCCTCCTTTGCATTACACATCACAAAATTTACTTATGAGAAGGATTATGAATGTTCCAAAAAGGATAAAAATAACCTTGGATGTTTGACTGCAAAAAACCTGTGCATTTTCCACCTCTTTAAAGTCAGTCAGAGAGTTTCTCATATTCATTCCTTTGAACTTTAGGCAACTGATATTCAAAAAACTGAAGATTTCATTACGATCTCTTGTATTTTCAGTAATGGTTTGATGGAGATTAACCTCTAGGTTACAGTGAAAGCTCTCATGTCTTCTGTTTCTAATGACTACAATAATTCTCCATTTGCTTAAGATTATTCCCTTAAATGAAATTGAAAATGTAACACAAAACTTTTATCGTAAGAAGTCAGACCACACCATACTACGTCATGCTAAACTGTGAGACAGACAGACAAACATAAGCAAGGTGGGGGGCTATTGAACAAACTGATGCAGTTTACAGATTCATCACTGCAAAACTACGGGCATGGTCCAGCTCTGCTGCAAATGCAAAGGAAAGCATGCAAACTTTAAACTTCCCCCATGGTGATTTTTGCATTGGCATGAGTTAAGAGCATTTGGCGTCCATCACCATGCTCTGCTGATGAGAGCAATTCATTAACCACAGCAGCTGTAGTATTCACATCTGTTGATATCCTCCTCCTACATGTGGTGGGAAGAGTTGTCAAGGTATCACTGAAGTGAGGAAGGACAAGTAAAACAAAAGACATTTCAGACAAAAAAAAAAAAATCAATATGTAGGTTGAATAAAGAGGTCAAAGGAAACGGTAATTAGATAACTTGTGATACAAATGTACTTTGTTTAAACAGAAGGGGAAAAAAAAACCACCTTGCATAACTAGTGAAGCCAAGAGGACTCTGAAATTTGTGGTTTACTAGAGGCAGTTCTGTCATTCTGGGAAAGGAAATAGCATCTCTGGACTTGGATTGCAAGTCTCTAATCTGCACAAAATGATATAAATAGAAGTGACTTAAATCACCCATTTTAATCATGATTTAAATCAGCAAGCAGGAAACATTCATTTAAATAATCAATTCTAATCGTGTTTTGCAGCTGTATTTTTTAGTTATTTCCCTAAAGTAAGTTTCAGTCCAGTGGTTGGTAATCATTAAAACACACTGAATTGTAACTAAACTGTAACTATACACTAAATTGGAAACCTTTTTCTAACCAGGACCATACATTAAATCTGCACACACTTTAAAGCAGTTCTACGCTTGGCTATGCGTGATTTTTTTTTTTATTTGCTAGATTAGTTCTGTTACTTCATTTTACATTTTATTCTTGGTATCAAATTGCTCTGAGAGGCTAACTAGTATGCAATTACAAAGTTCATAAACAATATCTTAAAATCATGCATTAATTACTATGAAATGATAGATTAAGTATAGAAAAAATACAATACAATACAAATTAACTGATTTATCAAATTAATGAAAAGCTAGTCAGTGAACTGAATTGCTAGTTTCTAATCACCCTCTCTCTGAAAACTGCGTATTTTTTTAATCTCTGTGTCTCTTCAAGATCATCTTGACATCATGACACGAAGTCCAGTTTCTTGCTTTACATATCAGGCCTGTTTTAGCTGAACAGGAAACCAAGCTGCACCAGCAAAAAAGAAACAAATACCAACTAAAAATAAAACTATAGTGAAAGCTCAAGCTAACAAGACTTGGTCCCATTTGCCGACTTGGTGACATCCACCCATTCAGAGATGCAGGCAGGACTGACTATTGCATTGCACTTCTCTTGGTTCAATTCAGGGGATGGAACATGTTCAAATCTTCAAAGCTACACTTGGGAGACTGAGGGACAGTGCTTGGGCAGGAGCAGTCTGGGCTACCTCTGCATAGTGAAGGCAAGGAGCAGGTCTCATCAACAAATGTATCAGGAAAATGGAGGAATTTGTAGCTTTGTCCCAGTGCTCAGGCACATGAGCCCGCCTGCCACATGTGAGGCTCTGGAGCAGGCAGCGGTTTTGTAGCTCTCCCAGTTACTGAGCAAGAGGCACACTACAAGTTTTGGTAGATTTGGTATGAGTGAACTCATTTGGCTTCCTAATAAATTCATGCAAGAATCACTATTTTGAAAGGTCTGCCACCATACAAACATTAGTGGACTGATCTAGGAAACAGTAAGAAGAAACTGGCAGTGAGATCAGAGTATAAACAGATCAATATTCCAGAAATCACTGTCCTTTTTTGACTATGTTTCTACATAAGGCATAGACAAGGGTATTGCTTTCTGGGCATTTGTGAAATAGGGATATTAGAGAACAACACCGAAATTTATTATTCATCTTACAAGAAGCTGGCTGAATCCACATATAACTGAATATCAATATATCAGTTTCATAGATTATAAATAGATTGGGATCATGCTGAATATCAGAGTGACATTGTGTATAAGGCATATTATTTGCAGAAGTTTATTCCTGCTTGCAGTTCAGAGACAGCAGCCAGCAGGAACACGTACATCATCAATACAAAGTAAGCCTGTTTTGGTGCCTTACGGACAAGACACAGTCCAGGGAACCCTCCCAGCCTCTGCCACTGCTCAGGCAGAGAGCCTCCTCTTGCACAACCATAGCCATTTAAAATGCAAATGTCATTAATTTTAGCTAATGATACACCATACTTCACTTTGACTGTTTACCATTTGAGTTCAATGTACTTAGTATTTTATGCCCCTGCTCTGAGCACTCAGCAAATGCAAGCACTGAAACATGTGAAGGGGCACAAAGGTTACGCAGTCTTGCTTAACGTGTGCTACTGAACAAATGTGACATAATTACTACTACAAAGAGAATTAACTACTGTGGAAAAAAAAAAAAAGCTAGTTCTCTTTCACACATTAGTTTTATGTTGAAAATTTCAAGTATTTTTTCTGTGTGTGCATAAGGTTTTTACTGTGTTATGCAATGGGTGAGGATTCAAAACAGCTACAGCTCTACAGCCATTAGTAAGAGAATATACAAGCTATGCTTCATCTTAAGCTGCTGCAGAGAAAATGACTGACATGAGGAAAACAACAACAACAACATAATAATGGGATTTAACGAGTTATGTTTCATGAAAGATGGATTCTGCTTCAAATTTGGATCTGTGTTGTAAAAAACAACCAAATAAAGTACAATTGCAGAGCATCACTTCCAAATGAAGATTTCATATAGTTCTCTGCCTATTAACCTATTAATTATGTGCAGAAGCAATGCAGTCAGAAGGCACAAACAGCAGCCTGTGGGGTTTTTAAACATGATCCCACGGTGTAAGGGCTCTTTGGAAAATGTAACACATTGTGCTCAGCAACACATCTAATAATGCTACTAATTATAATACTAGATTTTCATAACTCTGCTCATTCTGGAAGATATAATTGCTGCCTCTCATTCTGGACTGGGACTACTCAAGTTTTTAAATTAAGTCTAAACCTCTGGGTGGGTTGCAGACCATAAAACACAAGGGAAATCACAGAATGTTAAGGGTTGGAAGGGACCTCGAAAGATCATCTAGTCCAACCCATCTGCCAGAGCAGGACCACCTAGAGCATGTCACACAGGAACGCGTCCAGGCAGGTTTTAAATGTCTCCAGAGAGGGGGACTCCACAACACTTCTGGGCAGCATGCTGGAACACTGCCTCTGCTTTTAGGATCTTAATGTCATCACCTTGCTTATTTTCATCCCAAAATGTAGTAAGAGCTAGATAAAACAGAAGAGATCAGTTCTGATAATTTAAGTCACTAACAGGATAGCAACTCTTGAGTTTTAATAGAGGTAAAATATTTAAATTACATTTATCTTCAGTTATTAAATATACTTATCAGTGTTCTCTTCCATCTGCACTTTCTATAGAATACTGTGTATTAGTAATGGAATAGAAGATTGCATTTTTAATATAAAGTACTGACAATATTGAGGGGGTTTTTGCACACATTCAGAATTATATATCCATATTTTCAAAACACAAATTACAGAACTATACCAGACAAAAATCTTCCAAAGCATAGGTTAGTCTCATTTTCTCTCAAGCACTTTCCAGTTTCATTTCTTACCTTAGAAATAAATGAGTACAGCTTGTATCCATATATACATGGCCATTAGAACTAGGTAAGTGATCATGTCTCAGTACACAGCACTTGCGAGGCTGTACCTTGAATCCTGTCTTGTGTTTTGAGCCCCTCAGTACAAGAAGGACATTGAAGCGCTGGCATATGTCCAGAGAAGAGCAATGAAGCTCATCAAAGGTTTAAGACACAAGTCTTATGAGGAGCAGCTGAGGGAAATACTTACCCACAGAAAGGAGATTTTGTTCTCATTACTGATTCTTAAAACATTGAGAACTGCATTCGTTTCTTTTGCTGGTTCTGGATTCTTCACATGTGTTCAGCTTTGCCAACAAGCTGAGACAGCACTGAATAAAGTGATGGTAAGAAACATTATTCCAGAAAGACAGATTATTCCACAGACCTTTGCCTGAGTGGGAAATTGTGTATTCAAACCCAAAGGGCCTTGGAATAAATCCACTCCTGGTATGAAATCACTCCTGGTATGAAATCCACCCCTGGTATGAAATCAAAGTAAAAAGTGAGACCCTGAGGTCCTGTCTTCCAGTAGATGAGTAAGACTTAATCCAAAGAACTTCCTTCTGTCTTTGCCAACTTTTAAAAGACACTGTAAAAACAAGAGTGACAGCTTTCCATGTTCATTCTGTGGGCCTGACCGGCGTTTTCCCTTTCTTGTTTCTAATGGATGAGATACCAGGCTCGAGGTACAGAGGAACTTAACTCTTCAAGGTACTGTTTTAATATCAATGGATGCACCAGTTGCTGCTCTGTTGCAGGTTGGACTTGGCATTACAGACAGCAGTGGCTGCCTCTGAGAATGACAAAACAGAATTTCCAGAAAAAACAAATAAAGGAAAATTAAATGCTGGTGAAACAGAATTTTAAGATCCTATTGGATTTCTTTCTCTAAATAAGGAGTAAATGTAGCCTGCAATCCTACCCAGAACTACAAAAACACTACTGTGTTGCAGAAATCCTTTATGGGGACTAAAATATTGGGCAGTGAACACTTCTCAGCTTTTGGTTTCTAACAGACTTTGGAGAAAGACCTTTTAGGAAGCTTTCCAAAAAACAATATAGTCTTACCAACTGGATTTATGCAATTAATTTGTAGAACTCCAGTAGGTTTGCGGACACTGATATCCTTTCGAAAAGCTACCCTGATTTGTTTTATCAGTCTGAAATTCCTGGAAGCATCTTTTGAGATATTTCTGAAGAGTGTTGCTGGCCACTCTACATAATGCAGAACTCAATTCCAGGTTGGGAGGAGCAGTCTTATTAAATAAATAAACAAATTCAGTTTGTGATACTGAGGCTTGTAGAAAAGGTACCATGTAGCACAGTGGGAAAAGCTATGAACACCACTTCTGGTTGAGACTACCTTTGAGAGCAAATGCATTAGTAAAGTTTGATCCAAAATAGTCCAGTAACACTAGCATGGAAAAAGATGCTGCAGGTGAAAAGACCTTCCTTAAACCAAAACCCAAAGGAAAACTAAAATAACTTAACTATCTTGTTAAAATACAGTCTCAGAGATGTCACTGTCTTGTGCAGATACTCACCCTTATTTGAAGAAAAAATAAAGATGTTTAATCTACATGTGGAACACATAGGGAACAACTAAAGTGACTTAACATGCAAAATACAGTGTCTATCCTGTCTAGTACCAAGGAAGTGACTGGAATCCCTAATGAAGCTCAGCACACCTCTCTTTCATATGCTCAAAATGCCCTACTTTCCTCACAGTGCCACCTGCACTAGAAACGTCACTGTGCAACCCAGCTTCTTGCACCAAGCGCACTGCACTCCTTTCCAAAAAAATTATCTACAGCAACAGACGCTGCTTTATTCACCCGACTGTTTTTATTGGATCCTTCTCTCCTTTATCCTCATGCAAACTTGAGTTAAGAATAAAACACATTTGTACTCCATACAAATGTACATTTCACACCAGGAGTTTTGGTACTTTCTATGTGCTGGCACCTGGGGAGTATTTTTTGAAAGCCTCAGGCAAACTATCTCTTAGATTTAGACATTCCTTTTATACTGAAGAGTTTGTGCCTCTCCTTGAACAGTTCAACAGCTGCAGTATAAGGTGTTTCTTTCTATTGCTGCCTCATAGCAGTTAATAAAAATTAAAAGAGAGAAGCTAAATAAAAATAAGAAGCGGGATTAAAATAGCAACAAATAAGAAAAAGTATGCATGCATCTTTTTCATGTGTATGGCAGAGAATTCAGACTGCAGTGTCTTTTTCCACATATAAAAATAATTCAACACTATTCTGAGGTCTTGCTGAACAATGAATTTTACAAAGCCGCTTCTTAGAAAATACAAGTGCTACAACTTGTTCCCTAGTGACATTTCAGCACCAGTCTACCAGGTTAACTTTACTGTAAAGTAATTCTTACAATGCTTACCTTTCATCTTATGATGCAAAAATCTAGTTTGGGTGGTTTGGGTTTGGTTTGTTTAGGGTTTTTTTCATGTTTTTGTTGTTGTTGTTTTGTTTTTTTCTGCTAAGTAAATTAAATAGTTTTATACATGACAAACCTTCCATGCACTCTATGGTTTCTTGCAGGGAAACTCATCCATATCTATATCCACAGTCCTAGTGGATTTCAAAACTGAAATGCCACAGATTTAGCTGGCTCTGTAAAAGCAATGACCTATGGGAATTTTGTTCTCAAAACCCAGATGGCCACTGAGCTAGAGCGTACAGTAAAAAAAAAAAAAAGGCATAAAGTACGTCAAGTGCTGCGTATTTTGTGACTTCACTGACTTTTCACAAAATCAGTGGCTTTTAACAATGAAATGCCTCATTTTCTCTCACTCAGATTTTGTTACAGAACACTAAACAAACAAACATGTCTGTTATGGAACACTAAAGTATACACTGGGTGTCAAAAGACCACCCAGAAAGAAATTATTCATAATTAAAATGTCCTAGAGATCGAGTTCTCCTCTTACGAAGAATAAATGAGAGGAAATGCTTTTAACGCCCCTTCCATTTTCTCTTTTGCAACCAAGAACACAGACTACCTACCTTTTACGTCTGCTAGTACAACTGTGAGCATCTTCATTTCCAGATGTCCTAGCAGAGAAAAACTCAAACACATACTTAACCTGAAGCAAAAAGACACTGGCGTGCTCTTTGTGGCATGCAGATGCATGACAAGGCACCACAATGAGAGACTGGAAAGCAGCCACCACCTCCACTATCCCTCCTTCACCTTGTCGCAGAGACATTAATCAGGCTCTGCTCCTCTGCAAGGACTTTAGGATGTTTTGGTCAATGTCAACACTGGGAAAATGAGAAGTTTGCCCTTTTGTCAAACTTGCCTTCAGAGACATCTTCACCAGTTATGTCCAGGGGCTGTTCAGAATAAAGCTTGAGCTGTACGTGATTTGTACGACGGTACTTGACAGCATAAAAAATGACCAATGCCTCACAGAGTTCCCTCTCCTGTGTTTTACTATCTCTTTGTATCTTGTTCAAAAGTACTGTGCAAAGCTGTATTGTTCATCATTAATTCACCTCCTAACAGGTTACTGTGGAGCTGAGAAAAGCTACCCAGGGTGCTCTGAAGCTGTGCTCTTTGTTCTCTATAAGCCCAAAAGTAATTTTGTTCAACAAGTACAATGCTGGGACTCTGGTCCTAGACAACCACTTTAGGTTTTAATAGTCTGAGAGGTATTTCTGGCATGACAAGGCAGAGCAGGTGAAAACTGCAAAGGACACTACTTCACTGTTACCAGTACTGCCAACCTGGAGAATTCAGAAACCATGAGGTTGCTCAAACCAGAATAAGATTTATAATCAAATGCAAGCAACAAAACACATGGGGTGGGCAGATAAGCTGTCTTCCCTTCAATGATTTTTGAATACAGCCTGCAGACTAAATGACATAAGGAAGTTCAGCAGATACTCCCCATCCCTTTTCCTCAGGCTTTTCTCCATCACCAACTTTCTTCTGCACTGCAGTGCGGGTGAAGTGGGTCTGGGGTGAATCCGCTTCCCTTGCACTGTGTCCACTGCAAGTTCATAGTGCTGGGACACTCCTAAGTGAGCACTACCATGCTTCTTCATGTATGGTTCAGAAGATTAAAAAGCTTCCCCTCCTCTCCCATCACACAACTTCCCCACCACCAAGCCTCCTCACTCATCACCCATTCCCTGGCCTTATTCTACCCACACCTACGCACACATCCAAAGCTGAGGAACTTGCTGTGTGGTATTTCTGAAAATGTTAAGCTCTGTTTCCAGGAACCTGAACAACAGTAGTTTGTTCAGTGTTTGGATTTCAGCCCATACCTTATGCCTACACCTACACAGCCGTATTTAGTGAGGCTGTGCAATGCTCCCCACATTGGTTCTTAAGTGCTGACCAGCTGGATGAGCTTTAGCAGTCTACAATTTAAAACTTTGATACACACTTCATATGAGAATGGCAGTAGCTATGTTAATGGGCTCATGTAACTCTAGCCCAGAAGTTAAGACAGTAAATATAATATGAAGTGTTTGTTTTGTTGACAGAAAACCATTGTGAGATGTCTGGCAAAGCTTAGGCTAAGATGCAAGCCAACTGCTAAGCAAGACTGTCCTGAGGTTGTATACATGGTACCTCCTTGCGCTGGCACAAATCCTACCATGGAGAGGTCAGGAAATGCAGCTGAGCATCGCTTAGTGCAAAAGCCAACAGGTTTTACAGTTTCTTATCCAAATCTCTGGCTGCTGCTTATGCAGAGGGTCTCCACCGCCTCACTCCTTTCTCTTCTTGGCTGCTGCATGTGGCCACCTGAACCCAACTCTGCTGCCTGCCCCTGCTACACTTCCCCTGGGAAACACCCCCAAACTGCAGAAGGCTGAAGACAACATGATCTATGAGAGCCTTCGTAGCACAGACTCCTGGAGAAACCCACGCAGTCTATTTATACACCGACAGCTGCAGCAGAGGCAGAACAGACTGAACACTTGCAGACTCAGGAAAATAGCACAGCCTCATTTTAGGAGATCATTGTAATAAACAAAATGTATAGCTCTTTTTGTTCACCTTTAAAGAAAAAGCTTAAACTGATCAATCTGCTCTTTGCGATGGCTACGTGTTCCTCCTTAATGACTTCTGAATAGCGAGCATTTGCTAGAGCCCAGAGCAACTGTGGAGAAAAAAATATTGAGACCCCGATTTTAAAAATGACTGGCAATTTTATCTGCTTCAATACCCAAGTGGTGTATGTTTGCAGTCGATTAGTCACTGCAGATTACTTTTCAGCCCACGTGGCAATAGTTGTGGGTTTTTTTTTTATCGAGAACACGGAAAATCAGGCCAGAATAGTGAAATTCAAGTCTGATTCTCTGATGTCATTACAAATATGAACCAATATGTTTACCTGTAAATAATACAGCTACACATAACAAGGGTATTATGATAAAACTAAGATTTGGTGATCAAAATGGTAGTTTCTAAATTAGATTAATTAATTATAAATTAATTATATTAATTTTTTTTAAAAAAGAAAAGGAAAAAAAAATAAAAATCCCACCAACGCCAGGCATCATATTCCTCTCAGCTTTGAAATCTAATCATAAAGTAGCATCAGAAGAATATTCTTTCTCTGGACAGTGTCTTCTGAAAAACATTTTAAGTAGTAATCAGATTTACTATGTAAATTAAACCTTGATAAGTCTCACTCAACATCTTTTTTTGTGTGTAACCTCTTTAGAAAGATGCATGCTCCATTTTACATTTTTCTTTAATGCACCAAATCACAGGAGGTTGAAAAGGTTAAAGATGTTTAATTGCTACTAGATGATAATCAGTCAGAAATGATAGTCTAGCATGTAGCTGGCTGGCAAAGATGTTGTATTTTCAGACTCTTCCCTCCTAATTCTTCCTTTCCCTTTGGAATTTATCATTAAGCTGCATTTATGTGTCTTCCATGACATGGACAGTCAGGAATCAATCTGAAAAGTCAAATCTGAAAGCTTCTTGTAATTTCTCATTTTCTGTGACCAAGTAAGGGGGAAAAAAACTACAGACTTTTTTGGTGGAAAAGACCAGCTTTGTTATTTTCAGCATTTACACTATGACAGCTCTCAGAGGCCCCAAATGTGGACCAAGACTAATTGTTCCAGACCCAGAGCAAGCAAAAGATGAAAACAAGCTGGATGCCAAAATATGTAATATAATTTCACACCTCTCTTTCCTCTCTCTTTCCTGAAAGCATTGCTAAACTGGGGCTAGAAAGGAAAAGGAAAGGAGAGTAAAGGGACTTCTCATGCTACTTGTCCTGTGATGCTTAGTAGTAGGAGACAGGGGATGGGAGGAAGACAAAAGAGACAAAGTCCTGGCAATTCCCACCTTAAAGCCCACACTTCCTTTTTGTTTTTTTCCTGTTCTGAAGCCACGCATTCTGCTATGCTGGTGGTGAGGTTCCAAAAGCTATGTTAAGGCACCTAAGCTCTTTCTTTAGGACCTTCATAGAGCCATTCACCCCTTCCAACTAAAATCTGAACGAGAATAACTGCCCTCTGAAGGGGTTCCTCTCTGTGCTTTCATTACAGACAGATGCGGAAGTTTTGGGGGTTTTTTTTGGCATATGGTTTAAATAAACTCTAATGCAACTTGAGTATTGAACAGTATGCTGGTAATATTTCTTATAAAGAAGAAGTTTGTGTCTTCATGGACATGTTAACCGGATTGGTTAATGCATTTTTGAAAGGTATTTTGATGCTGTAGCATTAAAGGTTCATGTAAAAATCTGAATACAGCAAAACTAAATGCAATTCAATAGACACTGTGGTACAGGCACTATAATACTTCAGGCATCAATATAAGCGGCAAATAGTATTTTCCAATAACTTTATATCTGACTATAGTCTTGAAAGCTGCAAAATATATAAAAACTCATAGGACTGTATGGGAAAAGGTCATTCAACTTGCAGGACATTTTGAAATTTTCTTTTTTCCAGGTACTGAGTGATATTGCAACATCTGCAAAACTGTGAATGGGTATGAGCTTGGGTCCTTGGGTGCACTGGAAGGGGCATGGACACTGAGAGCCCTGGGAGCTGGCGGGGCCCTCAGACCTCACTTCCCTCTGGAGAGAAGGGGATGCCTCAGAGGTGGCAGTGCAGCTGCCAGCACCAGAGAACTATTCCTGCAGCTTTGAGCCCTGAGGATGTAATTTAAGCCCCACTTTCCCTCCCCCAGAAAAGGTGAAACTGTTTTTTCCCTTACTGGTTGTCTCAAAGCACAACAGCTCCTTTTGGCCTTGAAACCTATGGCAGCAGGTATTGCTTCCTTCTCAGAAAGTAAACCAGGCTGTAATAGGTGATCATCACCTAAGAGTAAAGCCACAGTGAAATCTCTGAAAGGAAGCACAAAAACCTGTAAATAACTGGTATCAACCATTGAGATAACCCAAATAGCATCACAGCGGCCTCTCGGCATGGAGTGATACAAAACCAGGCACTGATGGAAACCTGATGGAAACCAGAGGAGGAGGACAGGTGTGGTCTCCCAAGGCAAATCCACTTATCTGTCACCAGGAAGCCCTAAATGCAAAGATCTCAGTGAAAATGGAAGATGAGTGAGAGCAACCAGGGCTGAAGCCATGTCCTACCATTGAGCTTGAGGCTGGGAGGTCACCACGCTGCATCTTGAGCTCCTCAAGGGCTGAAGATGGAGAAGCAGCAGTGCCAAGAGTGACTTTGACTCTGCAAGTTGACTTTGGTGATGGAGAGCATTTACACTGAATGTAGATTGCGTTTTTGTGAAACCAAGTGCTGCAGCATATTACATCCTTCTAAACAATATTATTAAACTACTATAATAATCACCCTGCTCTTCAATCCAAGGTCTCAAAGCACATTACAGGCAGTAATGAAATAACTCACACAGGACCACTGTGAGGAAGAAGGGGATCATTACTGCTGCTTCTCACAGTCATAAAGCCGTGCTTCCAGACACTGAATTTCATTGTGAGGAGCCAAACACACAAGTGTCACCATATACTTCACTCCACTGAAGTCAGGTACAGGTCCTGTCAAGGATTTATCATTGCTTTTCTGATGCTCGGTATTTTAGCTGAAGTTTCAGGTCTTGAGGGTCTTGCAATTACAAGAGACTCTCAGCTTTCATTTACAAGAAACAAAATGAAAACAATCCCCAGAAAAAAAGCTCTATTTGTGGATCTGAAGTTGGAAATCTGTTCAGTCTACCCTAAGACAGAAGGCAAATGAAAACAACAAAAATGCATTTTCTTTTTTTGTGTTTCAGAAACTCCCGTTTTCTTAAAAGGCTGCAACATCTTCTTGGGAGCTGAGTCAGGGTTTCTTTCTGTGTGTGTCCAGCAGTCTTGCATCACTGCTGTGACATCAGCTGGCTAGGATGAAATCCTGACCTCTGTGAAGGGAAAGTTGCCCCAGGAGACATTTCCAGATTGTGCAAGAGACTTATGGCAGAGCTAAGGAGGGAATCCAGGTCTTAATCACCCCATGCTTCACATTAATAAGGAACTGTTAATACACAGGCGAGTTAACTGGCAAGTCTATAGAGCAAACATGATGCAACATTTTGTGGTTCACTTGTAGCTGGAGTTCAGAGAAGTGAAGATTAAACTCAGGACTCTCCCACTGCTTTCCCATGTCACCTAAAGCCAATCCCTTCACCATGATGCTCCGTTTTCCAAAACCACACCTCCTTGTGATTTATTACACTGGCTTCTGTGCCACTAGCAAGGTTTTGTCAGCAGGTAAGGAAGTGAGAATCATCCTGTACATTGGACAGAGACCATGACTGGATGGGAGAGCACTAAGCAACAGCTCAGACACCAGCACTGGTGTTTTGGTGGAGAAGCAAGTGACTTCAGTGCTAAGGTGATGGATCACATTGCACTGTTCCTCTACTGTGCTGCACAACATCTGTCATTGACTGCGACCGATAAACCCACACTAAGGACTGCAACATGTGCGAATCTGAAATCAGTGGTAGTAAAGGGGAAACAAATGGGAGTTTCTAAGAACATCTGCTGTACATTTCAGAAATACCAGAACTTGGGTCTTCTTCTTATTTTTCCTTTAAATTTATGTCTTGTGAAGTTCAGAAAGCTAACATCTGTCTAGGGTCCCTACTCCCAAAAATCTTGCTGTGTGTTTAGATGCAACACCAGCTGTCAAGCTTTTGACACCAAAGGAAGCATTAAATGGGGTGACTGCCCCAAAGCCAAAAAACTTCCATCTCTAGCTATAAAAACAAAAGAGTAATTTGTCCTTGGGGAAGGGGGGAAATATCCAAGGTGGATGACGAATGGCTAAGCCATATGCATTCACTTTCTGTCTACACAGAATTAAGCAGTTATAAGCTTATTGTAGAAGCCAGAGCCACAAGCAATATTTTTTTTGAATGATAACCTGGCACATCTTCTCCACTGCAGCAGCAACTGCTGCTGCTCATGTTGGGAAGGTCCTCTGAGCTTCTTCAGACCCTCATATCTGCACCTGATCCTGGTCTTTCCTGCATGCTGAGGATTTGGGGAGGAAGGACTTCAGAGGTCACTATTGGACTGTGACCACGAACGGTTTTAAGGAGGCAGAATAACCTGTCAATATAGTCAACTGTCATATAAGTCAATGAAAATCTGACACTAATTAAATCACTGCTTCATTTCCCCCCTCTGCATTAAAGAGCTATACTGTGTTTAATTTATTAATAACTGGATTAATGATTGTAAGTACCTGTACAGGGAGAAATTACTAGGGAGTAAAGGGCTTTTTATTTCAGCAGAGAAAGATACAACAAAAGACAATGGCTGGAAAGAAGAGGCAGACAAATTCAATGAAAAGTATACTCGACATTTCAAAGAATGCAGGAGATAAGTATGAGGAAAAAAAAAAGGGTCTTGTAGCCTTTAAATCAGTATCTTCCTGGAATATAGGCTTTAGTCAAGCACCAATTAGACATCTCAGTGTAGGAGCAATTAGGTGACTTTCTACAATTTGAACTATGCAGGGGGTTAGAGTAGGTGATCTAGCAACCCCCTGACCTTAAGATTATGAATCTATTCATTCACTATCCTATCACACTGCAAAACCTCGGCTCCCATCTCTAAAACAGAAATTATTACAAGCAAGAGAAACAGAGGAGCTCTCATGGGCTGTGCTGGGAGGTCTAGGAAAAAAAATCACTTTCATCAGCAAATAAATACATAGAACAGTGTTGCAATAGTGAATAGCATAGTAGTATCAAAACCTGTAATATAATAATAGGACAAAAATAATGGTATTGCAACGATAGGAAAAGAAATAACATCTTCAAATATATATATTTTTAATAAAGTTAAAACAGTTACTTAAATGTAGTAAACTTTTGATGGGCAGAGGATAAAAGAAACTGCTATTTTTTCTATGTTACATTATAATTCCCTTAAAAGGAGGAGATGTATATGGGGGGAAAGTGTATTTATACTCATGACATGATTTATGGTCAATATGTTGAAAAGACATGGAAATCAGCTCCAACTGTTACCTTAGATGAGAATATGTTTCCCATCTGAACCAAACTAAATGTATTTTCTCATTTCACACTCAGACAATCACTAAGGGTTCAATCCCACACCCATCTCCAGCAGAAATTCCACTTATTTCACTAAGAGTCAGATAACTCATTCCTTAAAGGTGTTACAGCATAGTTATAGTCACTTTCTCAAAAGTATACATGAGACAAAAGAGTGGGGTTTCTTGTTTTTGTTTTTTTAATTGAGGGTTTTTTTTCCAAAATATTAAATTAGCAGAGAAAATGAAGTTGCAGTTCTTCTACACCAGCTCTGATGCAGACCTATACAACCTGGTGTAAATGCCAAGTGCACAGCACCAAAGTGTTCAACCCAGGAGCTAAGTTATGAGACCATACGGATATCTGGGAAGTATATATTTTCAAAGGCATCTAAAATGGATTCTCAGAAGTCACTTCTAAAAATCATTCACAAGCATTTTTTGATGATTTTACCTGTGGTTGCCGTGCCACCCATCCTACAAATCAGTGTTGACTGAACAGAATGGAAGATAGCAACACAATTCAAGGTTGGGAAAGGATACAATCTAAAGTAATAAGATCAGGCTGCTATTAATTTACAGTGCTTTCACATCCTGACAGTTCCACGATTTCTGTGAAAGATTTATCTTGCCCTAACAAAATCATTTCTCAAGTGTCAGGGATAAAGTGGACCTCTAGAAGAGGCAGGGCTGAGCACTGGGTGCCAGGTGGGAACTGGTACAGTGTGGTGTGCCTGGTTTCACATCACTGACAGCATGGATGCAGTGATGGAGAGGGGATGTCTCTGCTTAGAGGGTGGGAAAAGTGATCCCGATAGCAATTCTGAAAGCATACCAGCACCAAAAATTCTACAAAATTGGAACAAATTAGTCTTATATTAAAAAAACCAAAAAACAAACAAAGCAAAAACCAAGTATATGTAACTTGCAATTACAATTCAGTGAATATTTCTGGTAGAGACTCACTTAGAAAGAGCACTCTGTGGGCTCTGTAAGCCATTTCTAAGGCACTCAGAGTTTCATTTATACATTTTTTTTTCTTTTTAAAGGCAACTGAATATTCAAATGCATTTTTGTATTTTAAGTGTAATTTCTAATTACATGTGCAATTGCTAATCCATCTGTTTACTACATACTGTAAATGTCTGTAGTTATATATGCTTGAATAATTATTGAAAATTAGATATTGTAAACAGTCAAATTAATTTCTCTCAGCATACCAAATTGCAGGAAGGCTGCAGGATGATAAAATATTACATGCCCCCAGAAATGGAACAAGTCACTCCTACCTCACACCTCGCTGGATGTGCTTATTGCTGTTCTGTAACAGATAGGAAACTTTTTAATACAAAAATTTGTAACAAGAAGAGTCTGAAAAGCTCCATTACACTCTGCTATCAGTGAGAGAGTGATTTAAAATGAATGTGGTCTGGAACATTTTTCAGCTGTGCTGGAACAAGAGAATCATGTTTCTTATGTGAGGCAAGTTGGTTTTAATGTTTCCTTATTTCCATCATGTTAGAAGCACCACAGGAATATATACAAGAATTTTTTTCTTTTGTTGATTTATTTATAACATTGCATGGCAATAATGCTATTCAAGAAACCCTGAACAGGGAAACACGAGAACATGCAGTATTTGAATATACATTATCCATTCCCAGAAGAGACATGGCCTTTCCTCTCAGCTTTCTGTGCAAAACAAGAGTTGTGCCATAAAGCCCCGCTACTGCTACGGTCATTTTTGGCTCAAACTGTGTTCATTATGCATTAATAGGTTTTCAATCCAGACCAGATCATATTTTGAGCTCCTGGATAACAACTGCCAGGGAATTTTACTGCTCAGCTCTTTTGTCTGCTGGACCATAACTTTGGAATAGCACCTTTATAGTTAAAATTATCCTGAGCGAGAAAAAAGAGATTACTTCTAGTCAGAATTTCTCTAACATCACCTTCCACTGACTTTCATACCTTTTATCTGTCAGATGAAAGAAAACTTTTGCCAGAAATCCTGTCCCCACAGAGGCACACACATACTATGAAGGCATCACCTTTTAAACTTTTCTTGACAAATTACACAGATGACTTTCTTTACCTCCTCATGGTAAGGTAGGGCAAATTTTGGTTTTAAAAAAGGCAATTTAGAACCCCAGTGATATGATCGTTTTAAGTAGATGGCTTGACACAGGATCCAGACAAGCTTGAAAAGAGATGATAATCTGGCTCTAACGGTCTGACTCCATCATTTAACACTGAGTCCCACTGCCTACACAGAGACACAGATGAAGAAAATTTAGGATCTTAACTCTGGTACATGCGCCTACACACACACTGTTTTCAACAAGAAATTGGATATCCAGATGCCTACCCTGGCTGTAGGCAACAGGTCTCTCTCTAAACCCATTCTAAGCTACGGTGTAGGAGGAAGGGATGGGGATCCTCCATTAGATATTTTATTTTTTTACTAAGGTGAGGAGTGTATCCAGCTTTTCCAGAATATAAATGAATTTCACCTTTCAGGAGCACAGCTGGACATTGTGTTTGAGATGCTAGCATCCTTAGGTACCTTTGCTCTCATGTCCCAATCAAAGAGCACCTAAGCTCTTTTACCGTAAGACTGTCACCTCAGAGAGTGGAAAGGAAATCTCTCCATAGATATAGATGCAGAATACATATATATCTCCTGTATACAATGTGGGACAAACCCCTTGCACATCCCTCCCCCCACTTCCAGCTCTGCAAGACACTAGGAGATGCAGCCCCCGGACAAAGCCCACAGCACACAGGGGCATGTGGGCACCCTGCCAGCAAGGGATCAAACTGCCCTCTCCTTGATTTTAAAAGCCTGGCCTTCACTCCTTCTCACACCTAGAGTGCCCAGGCACAAACTTAGCACTGATCAATACCATCTTGGTTTTTCTGTCGCATCCCCATCTGCTTTTTCCCATCTGTTGTCTCCAGATCTCCTTAAACTGTGAGCTTTTCAGTGTAGCAACCATCTTTTACTCCACTTATCCTGCCAAGCACAGCAGGGTGCTGCCTCATGACTGCAGTTACAAAGGTGCCACAATATTGCAAATACATATTAAAAAATAAGTCATTGTTTCAGCTTACCAAAAGCCACCACAGGTTTTGCATTTCCTCATTGAGTCCTTAGTTCTGAATTATTTTTAATTACTAAAAGGAAAAAAACCCAAACAAACAACAACCCTGCCAATCCCTCTTCCTTTTCCTGAAGGACTCTAAATGTAAAGTAATTAAGGTATCTTGATAACTTGAGGATATGTTTCTGGGTTCCTTTTTTTTTTTTTCCCAAAGGCACTATCAGAGGTGAGGGTGAACATTCATTATGACAAAAGTCAAGTTTCTATACATATATGGGTGATTATGAAATATTTTCTGTGTGATGCCACTGTCTTTACACAGTCAGTTCAATAAAATACATATTATTTTCTTAATGTTTTTACCTCTATTCCTCATGTTTGTTTATAAGCAAAAATGACCTCTGTCTACGTAGAAATTTCCTCTTCCCTGACATATTTTTGTTCCCATTAAATCTGTTATTATGTTCTCAGTGCTGCACTTCTGCTGCAGGTAAAGAAGTTAAGCTGATGTCTTGTAAGGTGTTTGTAATATCCCAGCTATTCTTCACAATGACTCCAAGCAGAGAGTAGAAACAGAAGTTTCTACTTCACTCTCATGAGATCCTACCTGGAGTACTGTGTTCAGCTCCAGGGCTCCCAACATAAGAACAACACAGACCTGTTGAAGTGGGTCCAGAGGAGGCCCAGGAAGATGATCAGAGTGCCAGAGCACCTTCCCTATGAGGTCAGGCTGAGAGAGTTGGAGTTGTTCAGCCTGGAGAAGAGAATGCTCTGGGAAGACCTTATAGCAGCTTTCCAGTACCTAAAGTGGGCCTGCAAGAAAAGCTGGAGAGTGACTTTTTAAAAAGGTATGTAGTGATAGGAAAAGGGTTAATGGCTTTAAACTGAAAGATGGTAGATTTGGTTTAGATTTCAGGAAGAAGTTCTTCACTGTGAGGGTAGTCAGACAATGTAACAGGTGGCCCAGAGTGTTTGTGGGTGCCCCCTCCCTGGAATTGTTCAAGCCAGGTTGGATGGGGCTTTGAGCAACCTGGTCTAGAGGAAGGTGTCCCTGCCCATTGCAGGGGGGCTGGAACTAGATGATCTTTAAGGTCCCATCCAACCTAAACCATTCTATAATTCTATGATTCTGTGATACTAAGTTTTGGAGGAAGAGATGAAACCTGTTCCTGCAAGTTGAATGGATAAAAAAGCCCTTGAGATGCTCTCTTCTCAACACCAGATATCAGGAGGAGAGGATGAACCAACAGACTGGAGCTCAGCTCACAAGCAGGAGGTGAAGCCCATCTATCCAGCTGACAAAAGAAGGACTATATCTAAATCCTGACTATTTGCTGCTCTGACTCCAGATTATGCACAGCTCAATACAGGACTCTGTCCTCAGCAAGCGAACCCAACTCAAGCCAAGGGGCTTCCACACATACAGATTCAAGTCACACGCATCTTACTGAGTCAAAGGTACAGTTTGCCCCAGCAGACTACTCTAGAGTTAATTCTGGTCATGCGGTTGCTTTATTTATTTTTTTTTTCCCTTTAATACAAAACACTCCCTTAATCAGTTTGGAATACATTAAGTGTTACAAGAAAGAAATAAAAAAATCTGAGAGAAATCCTCTAAGAAATTAAAGACTTTCTTGAAAAATTTCTACAGCATCACGCATATCTAAGCTGTTATATCATCTAACATTTTTCCATCTCTGCATCTAGTTTGAGTAATCTTTATGTGTTTATTCCCTGCTTAATCAATCTAATTCACAACTACTCAATAAATGAAATCTAGCAAAAAGTATTCTTTAGGTCGTTTGTAGTATGTTCCCATGTCCTACTTCAAAAACTGCCTCAAACACATAGAATCACAAGGAAAAAGAGAAAAATCTGCATCCCTGATTGCATCTCCTGAAGGATCTCTTTGAATAATTTAAGTTATGGGCATACAATGTTTCCTGAGAGATTTAAAAAAACCCACCTTGTTCTCACATTAACAAAAATAACTTGAACATCTTTGAGCAATGACAGCATCTTTACATAATAGTATCTTCTTAAGGGTAAGATGGTCAAGTTTTCAGGCGGTACAAACTGTATCATTCAGCTGAAGCTACAGTACCTTACGCACCTGTGCTTCCTTAAGCAACTATTTTTTTATACAGCACATTTTATTACATAGTGTCTGTGATTCAAATGAAGGTCAGAAAATGCAAGCATATGGTGAATGGAAGCAAAATTAATTATAGCCAAAATATTCTCCTGCAGAGCAGACTTACATTTATCTTTTGGGTATTGTGGCTACATGAAAAAAATGTGAATGTACACTGCTGTTCATACTCTGTTGGTAAGTTAAAAGTTCAGGAAATAGTACTTAGTTTTCAAACAAAATCCCTTCAAGACCTTAAAAGCTACTTGCTAATTACCATACAAATAGATCATTGCAGCACAGATTCCTTGCACGTAACTCATCTGACAAAAACATGAAATTTCACTTAGAAGGCAACAAACCCACAGCAGATCATGACATCGACTCATATTCACAGGATGCAACGAGCAAATATGTTCTTGTACAGAAAGTACAAAAAATGTAATATTGAGAAAGAAAGAGTATGATTACTGGGGGTAGTGTGGGCTTCAGGGCTCTGGGTTTGCTTCCTTGGCTCCACGACAGCATCAGACAAGCTGCTTAAAGCTGTACATGCATTAGGTTGATGAAGAAGGGGTTTGCTTCACCCACCCACGACACAAATCAGCTCTGCCCTTACATTGCTTGGGAGGCTCCATCAGAGCCACCCATGTCTTCTTGACCCTGTGCAAACTGGAATCTTTCCTTGACTGTGTGCAACCCAGGCTTGCCTTCAGGCAAGAGAGAAAGCAAAGAGAGGAAGGGCTGAAAGGCAGGGATTGGAAATGGAGGAGTAACTGGAAACTGGACAGATAGGAAAGAGGTGCAGTTGGTGCTCCCATGTGCCCAGATAACTTCTACTCACATGGTAGGGAACACTGGTGCCAGATCAGCCTTACCTTAAATGTTTAGCAGTGCAGATTGGGCATTGTACTGCATGTGACTAGTGGCTTTGAAGGCAAATTAAGACCAACTCTTTATTACTGGCATAAGATGAATTAGTTACTTCCTTTGTCTTTGCTTGTTGAAAAAGAAACAACGGTGCTGCTCTACACTACCATACAGTATGAAGGACAAGGCTACCATGGGAGGAGACACCACTTACGTGCAGAGGTGAAGAAGTACAAACGTAGCAGAATCCACATGATCATCAATGTAAAAACACGATTACAAGAGCAGACTCCCTTGTAGGGAGGTGTCTTTTAAGATCTAACTTCAGAACTCTCAGAGCTCTGCAGAAAGTTTTTGTATAATGTGAAAGCTGTGATTAGGGGGGTCTTCTGATATTTAGCCCCCAGATACTGCTTTATTTTTATACATATACGTCTCCCGTTAAATTAAGCTCTGTGCGTCTAGACATATGGCAATGCGATCTGTACAATTTTACAGATAAGGTCACATACTTAATTGGCAACGGCACTACTAACTTCAAAGAAGTTGTGTCAATCTTCCCAGGGAGAGAAAAGCACTCTCATTAACATAAAGGGAAGGGGAAAAGAGAGGGGAGAGTAATTTCACAGAAAATTATCTTTGGTTATAACAGCATAACTCTGATGGAGATAAAGAGTCAGAGAGAAAAGGAAAAGTAACACAAATCTGCTGTTAACCTGGATTTTTGAACAGACCTGTTCAGCTGCAGAGCAAGGTGAGAAGGCTTAGTAGGTGCTGACACAACCTCCCATGTGATGGAAGACAAAGGAGAATTAATAGTTGGTGATTACTGACAGCACAATGGCGTATGCAAACAGAACTGTCTTCACAATTGCCTTCTCATTCTAATTTCCCAGCTAATTTTTTTTTTTTTTTTAATATATACATGAAGCATGGGTCAATCTCATTCTTCCTGAAAGGAAATATCTCCATCTTTTTTTTGTTTGTACCAAGGATCAGATGAACTGAGAATAAACTATAGCTACAGTCCTTGCCTTTAACTTCCAACCCATAAAGAAATATTAGAAAGTGCTTGCACAATGACATGACGATACACCATTCAAACCACTGAAAATGACAGTCCTGAGATGCCAGTATGAGTGCATTCATTGCCACACAAAAAGAAAAGGGAAAAACACTGATTCCATATTGTCTGCTTGGGATTTGCAGGGTCCAACACCACAGAAACATGTAGCACTTCTGACTGTTGAGCAAAAGGTAAATACGAGGTACTTGACTCATTAAAAACCAGTGGGAAATAAAAAGAAAAAAACCCCAAACCCAATAACAAAAAAAACCACCCCACCCAAACCTTCACCTCATCTGGGCTAACATCACAGCTTTATCTTCCTCCCTGTCAGCTCCCTCCCCATACCCCTGCGCCTCCACAAACACCATGCTCTTGGGCTCCTCATGTCAGCATCCCTAACTCACCAATGTAATTCACCCTGCCAGAATTCAGACTTGGACAGTGAACAGTTACAGTAATACAGGGGTATTCACTACTATTATCATAATAATGTATGACAAGTATCCATCGCATATGCATTGTGCATACATTTAGCGGGGCTGTGACTCAGTATGTGCGGTACACAATTTCACCCAATCATCTCAATTATGTTTCTGTCATTGATAACAAATTTATTAAGAGTATTTGGCTACATGAAAGTGAATGCAACAGCCCTAATCACAAATTAGTGAAGGAATAGTGCAGCATATGAAAAAGGTAGATGGTTTCTTGTTCAGACTAGTCATGGCTTCTGGAAATTTATGAATAGAGAAAGTGGACTGACAGACAAGGTAGAAAAATCAGTTTCAAAACTGATAGCCAAAGTTAGTTCTGAATAGGACAGAAGATCTGCTCTGCTGATGATTTTGAAAATAAGAAATGACTGCTGTAATGTACAACAATGTAAATTCATGGGATTAATGGCAAAATCCTTGCTGTTCCAGAACGGGTGCTGGGGTAGGACAGGAGGGAGCTTTTTGGTTATCAAGCAGTAACCTTCATCAGCAAACACTGACACACTGGCTCTTGCCATCCTGTTGCCCTTCAGATGTTAAGTCTGCTGAATCAAATGGGGAGTTCAGGTTAAAAACTGATGTTGCATTAAATAAGAGAGGACACAATGGTCCAGTGAAGGCAATGGGGATACTCCTGAAGCTTCTCACTGTGAAAGAGGACTACAAAGGTCATCATGGAGATCTAAAGAAAGGTTAAAATTTCTATAAGCCATGTTTAAATCTGCTGATTACAAAGAAATGGCATTTATGAGCAGTATTGTATCTTCTGATGCCATTTTAAAAGAGGCACTTGATAGCACAGACATACAGCAATCTCAACTGTATTCAGTGCTTCATGAATCAAAACCCACTGCTAGCAGAAATCAGGTCTGTTCAGGAGAGATGATAAAGCTGGATTTATTATTTTATTAATAGCAGCATTACTGTAGCCTCAACTAAGGTGACACAGCTCACACCTTTATCCTCTCCACAGATAACACACACAGAGTAAGGAGGGAATCACTGCCAGGGAAGATGGAGGACATGGGTTTCCTGAGCTTAATTTTTTTCATTTTCAGTGGAATCAGTGGTCTGACACTGGACTTGTTTAATCTAAAAAAGTTTTATATTTCTGTATATCCTACTGTTTCAGAAGTGATGCTCCTCTTTCTTTTTATATGCCTGTGAACACATGAAAATGTGTGGATGTCTGTTAATGCCAAGATGCCTCAAAAAATCAATAGCTTGCATTTCCACAGCCTTTTGATTTGCAAACTGTCTGCTGTGAATTAATTTCCAGGACGATCACATGAGGTAACAAAATATTTTCACCAACACACAAAAATAAAAGAAAAACAGTGAGGTTGGGTGACTCACTCAAAGTCAAAAGAAAGTTATGTCACTGCTGGACTGCAGCTCAGGATTTAATTGATCATTTACTCTGGGGAACACATGCGCACTGGCAAGCTGATGGACTTGATGATTTACATCCTTTCCTCCCTGGTTTGTTTTTTTGTTGGGTTGGTTGGTTGGTTTTTTTTCCTTTTTTTTTGGTCTTAATTATTACTATAATTATTGTTATTATGACAACTTCCTTGAGGCAGGAACTTTGTCTAACATGCTGCACAGTGCCTAGCAGGCTTTTAGGTCCCACTGTGATTAAGCACGTAACTTTAACATCCATGGTCGTCTGCTTTGCTAATTGCTAACTCTGGACTCAAACCACTATAAATATGGTGTCTAGTAAAGAATAAGCCATTTCAAAGTAGAAATTAAAGCTTTTAACATGCTCAGAAGCTCGGCTTTTAACAGTGAGCATATTATAAAGAAGTCATTAAGAGCCACACTTTTAAATACTATTGAGAAGGGAAAGAAAGAGAGTAGATCATTTAGCATGTGTTGATACAACATAAATTACCGAAAGTGGAAGACAACTAATGTGCTAAGGGAATTACATTGTAAAAATCTGGTTTAGTTATGGATAGTTACAGATCAGTGATGGATACACCGGGCTGGACTCTTGGGGTGGTATGATTCCCCCCCAACTCATGGACTGCTCAGTACAGTATACAGCTCTCCTCCCTGGGCCATACAGAAATGCATTGGAAAAGTACAGCTTGCAAAAGGACGTGTAGCAGAGCATTAAGGCACCCCTGTAATGCTCCTGGCTCCTGCCTCCCCTATTGTCCTCTGGGGACAATAATCACAATTACCTCCTGCAATGGACCAGAGCACTGAGGCGTCCCCTCTGACACACATAGCTCCTTTCATCTTGGACAATAACCTTGGATGATAAGTCGACCCTCTTACGACCTGATACACTTGTACTTGGGTTGTGGGACAAAGGGAGCTACCAGGATCCTAAGATCCAGTAAGTTCTGGACATGCACAAAACAGAATATTGCAACACTTGAATCAGGACAAAATGGAAAAGTACCTGACAAAAGGCAGTTATCTCGGACTTTATAGATATTGATACAAAAGGAGACCCTTTGAGCTCTCCTGGACCACAGTGGGCTGCATTCAGCATCTCCCCTGCACACCTCTCAGGACTGCCTGACCACGAATGTGATGCAAAGCCTGGGAGAGGTCACCTCCTCAAGACTCAACCCCCATCTACTGAGAAAAGCCAATGCATTGTGAGTATTTAAATTCAAAGGGGGAAATTTTTACTATAGGCCAGTCTCTTTTACCCACCTCTCTACCTGTCTAGGTGTTTATTTTATGCATTTGCTTTTATGAGTGTGGATATCTACATATTTCAAACATATTCATCTGTGACAACTCTACAGCTGTTGGTGAACTCAACATTTTTACAGTGTTAAAGATCAGAGACAAAAGGGAGACCAATTCCTCAAGTTTATTTTTAATTGTGGAGACCTACAGTCAACGGTTTCATCCTCTGCAAGGTCTTCCGTGGTATTGAACAGGTCAGTTGAACTACAGAAACACTTTTAAGAAGAATGACAGCACGTGTGGGACATGTTACCACGCACCCTTCAGAGGAGCCTGCAGTGGGAGGGAGGTGATCTGCAACACTCTCAGAATTCAGCACATGCATTTCCCAATTTAATCACTACAGCACCTAAAATGCATTCTGGAGGGAGACGGCAGGTTAGACTACAGAACCCAAACAAACAAAAATGCTAAAGGCCTTCATTTACAAAACATCAAAGATACTATTTCAGAGTTAAGAGTTTAGCAGCATACACAGCACCAACTGCAGTGTTAAGGAGGTACCCCAGTAATGCAGTTGACCCTCCATGATGGAGAATTGGTGGTCAATAACACAGAAAGCTGCTCATTCTTGAAGAACAGACTATTTGGAAAATAAAAATTAAAAAAAATAGAGTGACAAATGGACCAAAGTCGTACTAAGTTTAGATTGATATTGTTAATTCAAAGTCCCATAGAAATGCCATCAGAAAGCAATTTTCTTTAATGTTTTCAAATGGTCTGGTATTTACCTTTAATTATTACATGGTGGAAGGTCTTAAATGTCCCTTGCTTGACAGAAACTCTATATGCTAATCATTCTTTTCACCCAATGCAATTTGGCTTTAAACCTGAAAAATGTGCAAGGCTGTAGTAAGAACTATGTTGTCTCTACTTCTATTCATTTTCCCTACAGCCTTTTATATCATGTACAGTACAGCAGGATTGTTAATAACTGGATTATTAAGATCACTAAAGTTTGCCTCCCAGAGCAATCTGTGTCCCCTTGAGATGGTACCTACTGCAAAATCCCAGCAGAACTGAAAAATTCTGGAGAATTTATCAGTTTCAGTTTCTCTGATGGAAAAAGACACATGACAAACATGGGCCTTGGAGAACAAGAAATCATCAGAGTCCCAAGAGTGCTCTCCTGAATATATAAACCACTATTCTATCTCCTTTCTGGCATACCATTATTCCTGGGCTGAGAAGACCCACTGGGTAGCCAGCAGCTGTACAGCTGGCAACCTTCTGGACACAGGGCAGCAGCAGAGCACTGGATTTGCCTCAGTGTGTGAGAGCAAAGAACACATGTGGGGATTTCCTGGGACAAACCAAACAAAAGCATCCACAAAAATCAGGATGAATGGCCAGAGGGTGAAGCACTGTTTTAGTATGGCAGGAAAATGTGGTGTCCAGCCCCTGCAGGATCCTGTGCTGGCTGGCTTAGGGAATGCAGAAGAAAACAAAGCCCAGCCTACTGAGAAGAGTAGCATTCATATCAATTAAATTCTGCCACTCACTAACCCCATAGTAGCATACATAAATATTAATCCTACTTCAGCATGAATATATCCATTCTCTTTCCAACCCTAGGTGACAGTTCAGAGACAACTTCCAGAAGCAGAATCAGTGCTCTGGGAAGATGTACTGACCTACGTATACTGTTTCTAGAGCCACTAGTCCATCCTGTCTTAAATACTGCAGAAAAAATTACTTGGGAGTGCCAGGGGTCTGCATATGTTTGAACACTGTCAGCAAGAGACTAAGCAAGGTGTAACCGAATTTTTCAGACACATAAACATGATTTTGGAGTAAATATGTTAACAACATACCAGAGAGTGAAATTCAGTTTGTGGCATACTAGTTAAAATATTTCTTAATCTAATCTACATAAGACTGAAAAGAAGCTTACTGGGTTTGTCCAATATATGTGCAACACTAAACAAAATAATGTAATGGTTTGAATTAAAATTCATTGTTTTCCTCAGAGCATAGAAGAGTAATAAATCAACACAGTAAATTACCCCGGTGCTGTGCTGTGAAATTAACACCCTAATATATGAAATAAAAATAAGAATTTACAGCCCTAATCAATCAAAAAAATTTTATTAACTCCATCATCTGTTTTATTTACCTTCTTCCAAATGCCTCTCACCCCAAAATAACTCACTGAGCTTGGGGCAGCTCTAGCACTCCCATGGGCTCAGCTGGGAAGTGGCCAGCCCAGCCACTCTACAAGTATCTCTGCCTTCCTCCTCCTCCTTCTGAGTCCCGTCTCAGGCCACCCACCAAGGAGCAAAGCCCGGTGACCCTATGCTTTGCCAAAGCAAGCCTGAGTCCTCCTCAGCACAGAAGTTAGGCTAAGAGGGAAATCCCTGGCTCACCCAGCAGCCATACCAGTGTTTAGGCTGACCCGTGGCTACTGGAGGTGCTGAGCACCAGGAATGCTTCCATTGCCACTGGGGGCATGACACAGCTTGGAAACCAATGCATAGGTGAAGTTCCCTGGAGGGGAACTTCACCTATTTGAAACTGAGTGTAACCTGAAGAGTGGTCATGTAACCTGGTCATGTAACCTGGAGAGACATTTCAGCTATTGGAAAAACATGTTACCTACCCCTCTCATAAAACTGTGCCTTGCAATACCTCTTGCTCACTATAAAGAAAAATCCTGATCTGCTTTCTTGGACCCGCTAAACTTAGGCAGCAGTCTCCACCAGTCTTCAGAACAAGGCTGCCTTGTTCTCAAGCACAGATGATTTATGGTTTCACACGTACTCACGCGCTACGTTATTCACTTAGTGCTTGTACCTATGAATATCAGCTCACAAGATAAAAGTGCATGTTGAGAGGTGCAGGCTGCTGATGTTAAAAAAAAATAATCGAGGTGAGAAAACAAAGACCTTCACGGCAGGCTGCCCACGCTGCCTTTGCATACCCATCCATCTGCGCTCATGTTCCCATCCTCCTCTCCTGCAGCACCCATATAAACTCCAAGTCTGCTGGGCAGAGCCCCCGCTGCTCACACGCTTTCATGCTCCCACAGCAGAGCCAGCCCCCAGCAAAAGCACGGGCTGTCCACAGTGACTTTGGTGCCGAAGTCTTGCTCTTGGCAGCTTTATAGCAGCGCTTGGCTCCTGCAGGAGCTCCAAAATCTATAGAGCAAATTGCAAGATACAATCCTGAAAGGTCTGAAGACTACCTTCAGACAGATCCAAATGCATGTAATGTATTTCCAGTTTGACAGTACCTAAAATATCCACACAGAGCTGTGCCAGTCTATAAAATTGTAGGAAGCAAACAGGTTGTCTACTGAAAGGTTTCTTCTACCTACAAATGTGGCATACAAGGAGTATTGTTCTTTCCACTACCCACATAATAAATAAAGATTTTAAGATTTGGCTGCAGTTATTTTCCTGTATCAGAACTGGGAACCAAACCTGGAGTGCCTATGTCCCCGTTTGGTGCCTTGATCAGGTAGCACTGCACACAGTGGAACATGCGTCTCCAGAAATCTGCATGATCTGCATGAGCTATAAAGCGTCTGAAAGCAAGCTCCAGACGAAAGCAAACACAGTCATTGCTGAGCCCCAGTGATCAATGAGCAGCACGAGACTGTGCAGAGAGGGACATGCCATGAGCAGGGTGAAGTAACGTCTGTGGCATTCCTCTTCATGATGGCAAGGGCCATCCAAAAAGATGGGATTACCCACCTCTATCTACCAGGCTGCAGATAACCTTATTTTCTGGAGTCAAGGCAAGAATGTCTGAAACACCACTCACCAGACACATGCCATAAGCTATGACATGTCCTGTGCACTCTCTGTGCTTTGTAACAAATCCAGCTTTGTCAGTACAAAGCACCAAGTCATAAAAATAATAAAGAGGGCACAGGAGGCCAGAGCTAGTAATGCCTCATTCCCCAGCAACAGTGGGAGATTTTTTGCTGCAATATTGCCAGGTGATCTAAGGAAGTAATCTGTGAACCATGACCCATGCTTCCTTGCAGTGGTGGAAACCACACTCTTCTCTCCAACCTGTTTTCCTGAGCCTCTAAATAATCTGGGTTTAGGGGCTCATTTCTGGCTGCAAATTCAGCAAGACGTTTAAACCTGGGCAATTTAGCCAAGCCTAATCAGTCAGGTGTTGGAGAAACTTCTTAGGACCCGAAGAGCATCTGTACACTGCATCCAATCTCCCATCTCTAGTTGAGGCCAACTTCTGCCACTTCCCATGAAAGGATGTAACAAACGTGGGATGCAGGCTCCGTGTTGCCTCTCAGCACCTGATGAGTCACAGGAGCGAGATGCCAGTTTGTTGGCACAGTTTAAACTTCCAGAGCGACACAGAAAAGAAAAGATGCCGTTTCTCACAAATGATAGCTCTGCCCCAACAGCTGGAGCACGCTCGCTCAACCCACGTACGTGACAACTGCCACATATATGGGCTCACGTTAAACCTTTTCATCTTGATTACACAGCACACTGCTGCGCGCAGGGCTGCGGTGCAAAGCACTACATGAGCTATGGCTGTGCTGAATCCCAGCAAGCAGATGGGGGCTGCCATGCTACAAACCTCTTCTGAGGGTGTAGAAGCTGCCTGTCTAAAACAACCAGAGTGCAAAATGCTGGTTTAGAAAAACTAGCACACTGCAGGGAGATGGCTGAAAAGAGGCTGGACCTGAGAACCCCAAGGGCACTCTCTGGGAAAATTCATTATGCTTTTATACCTCAGACATCAGCTTTTAGTCTGGAGAAGACTGAGAGAGGATCTTATTAATGTTTACAAATATCTGAAGCATAGGTGTCAAGTAGAAGGGGACAGACTCTTTTCAGTGGTGCCCCATGATAGGACAAGGGGCAATGGGTACAAACTGGAACACAGAAGTTCGATCTCAACATGAGGAAAACTTCTTCACTGTGAGGGTGACAGAGCCCTGGAACAGGCTGCCCAAAGAGGTTGTGGAATCTCCTTCTCTGGAGACTTTCAAAACCCACCTGGATATGTTCCTGTGTGGTCTGCCCTAAGTGATCCTGCTCTGGTAGGGGGGTTGCAGAGGACCTCCTCTCCAGGGGTCCCTTCCAACCCCTGCCATTCTATGATTCCATGATTCTGTGATCCTGTTGGGAGAAAGTGTCCCAGTGTCGATGCTGGGCAGGCAGAGCTCACCACACCTTAATATTTTCTTTCCAAGGGAGAAAAAGTCCTTGTGACAAACCTCCCTTTTGGGATAAGGTACCTCTGTGCCCAATCATTTCCAAAGGCAAAATCAAATTACAATGGGCTGCCTTGCCTGACTCTCACTGCTCTGCATTTGACACTGAGGTGAATAGAAGGGGATAGTTTATCCCCTCTGTGGCAAGTCCCTGTCAGTCATCAGCCAGGATGCTCACTGAACACAATGGGGCCCCATCAGAGGTTACCTAAGCAGCAATGTTACTCACCCTGAAGCCTTTAAGTTCTCAGGCAGCAATTTCCCCAGTGTGAAAAAAAGATGAACCATCACTAGTGTTAACTGTGAGAAGGAAGATCTCCTTGCTAGGGAAAAGTATCCCTGCCCGCTGCTCTGACGGGAGGAAGGGCCTCCCCACATGGTGTGCTGACAGGTTAGGGTGCTACAGGGATGCAAGATGCCCAGGTGTGGTCCTTGGCACAGGCTCATCCTGGACACCATGCAGATAAGCAGAGCTGTACTGATCTGGTCCCTCTGTGGGAGGAATTGGTGGGAGGGAAGCACAAGCATTAAGCACTGCAGAGTCCTAACTCTGCTGCTTTGCCCAGATGGGATTTATGGGGTGGGGAGGGGGAGAGGGATGCAGATGGAAGAGCCATCTTTGGCCATTTAAAGTGTTAAATGTGCCTTAGGGCTCAGCAGATTGAACATAGTGATTATACAGGCTCCATGATTCTTCACCTGGGCTTATGTCTGAACAGATCCTGACCCCTTCTTATGCTACACATTTCAATAGGATTGCCCAGCCAAATGTTGAAAATCTAGTTAACGAATGTCATTTTCCTGTACCAAATTAAAGATGTTTCCTCTCAGGTCTATCCTTTCTGGTTTTCATGTTGTTTAAAAATTTGCAGCAGACATAATAAAACTTCAACAAAAATAATAAAAAAACAAGCCCCCAGATCAAAATAAGCTTTACAACCAGCATAAGAGCTGTGTGAATGCTCTGAAGTATTTTGATAAAGATCAGCCTGTTGGTGCCAAAGAGCCCCCTGACTCTCTAGCTCTGGACTGTGCTGGACAGTCCTCACCAGCCATATAAAGAGCAAGGGATGGCCAGGTACACGCTGGAGTGAGGACCACCTGGAGCCAATCACAGGTAAGCACCGAGTAGAGCATCCACAACCTTGGGCTATGTCTCCTGGGACAATTTCTTCATCAACCAGACACCAGGGATACGTGGTTCGGCAAAGACACTGAGGACAGAGAGATTGTGGAGAGCTGATCTGCAGAGGTGCAATGTTATACTTCAGCAGGGCCAGGCCAGCAGCAGTTAAAACTTAAAACCACATCTGTGGCATTGCACCCATAGGCTACATCTGCAGCTGTTAGAAATCAATGCAAATACATATATTTTTTTTAAACTATTTTTTCAAAGGCCACAGGGACTTTTAGATTATCTAATCTGTCTTTTTGTATAAAACAAGCTGTAGAATACATCCAGCTACTCTAATGTGGAACCTAATAACATGTTCTGGACAACTGTAATGCCCCTCACTTCAGTGTTGACATGCTGGCTTACAAAGGACAAGACGTCACTCTGTAAATCGCAAGAGCCTGAATCTGCTTCATACCATTGCTCTGCAGACTCAGTGTAGCAAAGTCTCACCCCTAGGCACAGGGAATAGCCAACAGCCAGAAGCTATCTGGTGACCTACAGAAAAGCAATTGCTGCAGCAGCACATCTGCAGCACATTATCTGCCACTGCATTCGTGTACCAATGCAAAAGAGGATGCTTTCAACACATACAAATGCTGTAGACACATAACTAACCAGAAAACAGAGGTCTGGAAAGCAATGCAACACCAGCAGATCCTGAAGGGGAGCAAGCTGATAAGTATTTAAATTGCATTTTCCCGCCACCGTAATGTAGCAGGACTTTTTTACCTGTTTTGGGATTGATTACAAAGAAGTTCTGGGGATTTCCACTTGTAATCCGGTAAGTCATTTTTTCATTAGTGCTGGAGTCAGGGTCCTGGGCCTGGATCTGAATGACAGATACATCCTTTGGGGAGTTTTCCATGACAGCTGGGTAATAGATAGGTTCAGAGGTGAGGGGAGCATTATCATTCACATCCTCCACTTCAATGTAGACTTCAATGGTAGTGTAGAGTGGGACGACACCATGATCAGTTGCATACACTGTCAACCAGTAGGATTTGGTTGTCTCCCGGTCAAGAATATCTGCTGTGTAGATAACTCCTGCAGAAAAACAGCAAGCAGAGGATGTCAGGAATAGGATCAATGAAACACCACAGTTATTTTGATTTGGCTGTACTACAGAAATGTGTTTGGCATATAACATACGCCTCACCTTTAGAAAAATTAAAGCGGTGCCTGAAATGAAAACAGAAACTTGAACTTGGGCATTGTTTCCTCAATGCTGCTCAACACCTCAGTCCTTTGTCCCAAGAAATTAACAGAATCAAAGAACAGAATCATAGAATCATTAAGGTTAGAAACGACCTTCAAGATCATTGAGTCCAACCATCTACTAGGTATTATCAGGACCACTAAACCATGTCCCTAAGTGCCATATCTAGATGTTTTTAAATACCTCTGGGGATGGTGCTTGCACCACCTCCCTGGGCAGTCTGTTCCAATGCCTCACCATTCTCTCAGTAAAAATTTCTTTCCTAATATTCAACCTAAACCTCCCCTGGCACAACTTAAGCCAAATTTCTCTGGTCCTATCACTAGTTACCTGGAAGAAGAGAACAATACCCACCTCACTACAACCTCTTTTCATGTAGTCGTAGAGAGTCATAAGGTCTCCCCTCAGTCTCCTCTTCTTTAGACTAAACAACCCCAGGACCCTGAGGTGCTAATCATAAGACATTTTCTCCAGACCCTTTACCAGCTTCACTGCCCTTCTCTGAACTCACTCCAGCACCTCAATGTCTTTTTTATACTGCAGCACCCAAAACTGAGTACAGTATTCAAGCTGTGGCCTCACCAGTGCTGAGTACAGGGGCACGATCACTACCCTGCTCCTGCTGGACACGCTGTTTTTGGTACAGGCCAGGATGCCATTGGCCACCTGGGCACACTGCTGGCTCATGTTCAGCCAGCTGTCCACCAGCACCCACAGGTCCTTTTCTGCCAGGCAGCTTTCCAGGCAGTCTTCCCCAGGCCTGTAGTGTTGCCTGGGGTCGGTGTGACTGAAACGCAGGACCCAGCACTTGGCCTTGTTATACCTCATCCCACTGACCTCGGACCATCGATCCAACCTGTAGAGATCTCTCTGTAGAGCCTTCCTACCCTCAAGCAGATTAACACTCCCACTCAATTTGTTGTCATCTGCAAACTTGCTGAGGGTGGGGTTTCTAAAAAAACTGACTTTTTGTAAGTGTCCTAATGTCATAGCCAATTTTTTTTTTTTCCTGCAATTGCAGCTGGGTGAGTAACGGGAGGAAAACCATCATTTTCTGCTGGTGATATGAACTTCTATAAACCACGGCAAAGAAGGCTATCACCATTGACAACGAACAGCACAAGAGAATGTGGCTTCTCTTTTCATGTTCCTGCCAGTGCTCTTGATAAAGAAGAAAACCTAGGTGGCAGTTTAAAATGAATCCATTCAAGTTCAGAAAATAGATGGCCAATTTAATAATGAGATCACTCATTGCACAATGGCAAAATCCTAGATAACAAGTAATCAAAAGCTTACATAGTAGAGACTCTTACACAACGAGTATATGCTCTTTTATTACAGAGAAAGGAAGGGGTTGGCCACTCTACCTACTGGCTTAAGAAAACACCACCTATTTTCCTACCTGGTCTTAAAAAATCAGAAAGTGTGTACATAACAGAGCCACAGAGAGGCATGGCACCCACCACTCCACTGAAGTACCACCCCCACTCCCGCACAGTTCTGCCATGAAGGACTTCCATCCACCTCTTTTCTGCCTCAAGTGATTTAGAAACACGTCCTGCTCCTGAAATTAACACCAAAACTACGAAGACAACAGGCAGAAACAGATACAGGGCTCTTAAATCAGAAACACCTCCAAGCACCAGAACACCTCCTCGCGTTTGTGTAGTCCAAACCTTCACTGACTTGAGAACTGACCATGAATGCACAGAGTATCAAATACGCCAGTACCACACAGACAACCACACCAGAATCAGTATTAGCAAATGTACATTTCCACCACTTTTGTGACACATATACCAAGAACGTTTTCCTCTCCTAATACAGCAGTATTAAATCTGAGGCAACACATTATTACAGTGGATCTCAAGCTTGAGATATACTAAAAAGGCCAGTTTGTGGACCATCAAGTAATGTCATTAGTAGATGAAAGCTGGTAGAAAAGTTGCAGGGCAAGACAGGAACACAAGAAACCTGAATTTAGTCTCAGATGTGCTTGATGCTATTTAGAACAAGGTTATCAGTTAATCACTGAGGAAAGAGGTGTTCTAAGATCAACACCAGTAAGGGATGTGTGTGTCTTTTTGGCTTTTTGGGTTGTTCAAGTATGAGACTGCGCTGAAAAATTTTCTAGGACAGCCTGACATCTTAGAAAAGCTTTGAAAACACCACAGTAGGCAGAGAGGTGTTTTGGGTAGACTCTGGGCACTGCTAAGGAAGATGCGGGCTTTATGCTGAGCCACTCTGCAGAGCACTGGCTGCCAAGAAGGGATCCTCCTTGACAGTCCTATGGGGACTCCTTCGTAATGAGGTATGGAAAGTTCAGATGTAATTTATCTTTATTATTCCTCAACCTCAGTCTTACAAGTTATGCATCAAATCTGGCTTTTTAGGTGATACCAGCAATTAATCCATTTATGACACTGGATTCAGACAAGACCTTTGGTTTAAAAGTTAACTGGTAAGTCTATTCCATTTCTTGAAGAGCAGCCATGAAAACGATGGCCCTGTGCTCCTGAGACATCAGCAGAAGGGATGGATTTCAAGGCATGATAGACCTGATTTCTAACACTATGAACAGCCCCAGTGCTAACCTCCTGTAACTTTTCACAGCAGAACACATCCTATACTGAATTTTACTGGCAAATTACTAAATTACTTTTAGCAGCAAGAGGTGAATGATGTACCCTCTGTTCAATGGGACTACCACCCTTGATGTAAGACAGAGAAGCCTGAGTGAGAAGGAACTGTTGCGTGTCCCGAGGGAGTCAGGTCTTGACCCTGACATCCCCCATCCAATTCTGCTCTGGGCAGGAGGCAGCACAGAACTCACCATACAGTTACAGAGATTCCTGATGTACTCACACCTGTCTTATAAGACACAGGTGGGTTTTTTTCCCATTTTCTAAATAATACTTTTCAAGTTTGGAATTTTTTTATTATGCTTTTAAGGCTAGTTTGAACTGACAAGCATTTTCCTACAGTTTGAAAACATATAGAGAGGAAGGGGAAAGGAGAAGTAGTAATTCCAGCCATGTATGGCCTTAGGTCTTTTTCTAGTAACATCAGATCCATGTCCTTCTTGCTCAGATATATTATTCATCCAACAAAGGTGAGCAACACAGCACTGGAGGACAAAGGCACAATGTATTGTAAATATTCTTGTCGGCAGCAGGCTGTGCTATGTAATGACTTACTGTAGAAACATGAGTGAAATATGTAGTGAACTGTGATGAAAATGCCTAGAAGTCCAGAATAGAAATTACATTGCAGGGATGAGAAGAGCCCATAATAAATGACACCCTGTGGAAATAAATAAATAAAATAAAATCCATGTGGGCAAGGATGAGGCAAAAAATGATGAACATTAGTGCTCCTTGAGATGTTGATTTATTCAGAAGACAAGAAGAATTAATTTAGACCTTTAAACAAAATTTGAAATAAGTAGGGTTTTCCCTCAGTGAGAGCACAGAAGGTTTTGGCAGATTAACCTCTGTTTATGAAGCTGAATTTCACCAACAGGGAGCTGATAAAACATCTATCTTCTGAGTCACTCTTTCATTTTATGACTCCTGGCAACAGTTACATTCCATTTCTTTATTTCAGAAGGAAAGAATCATTGAATACATGTTAGTGGCTGCCAATGGGTCCGATACACTGGTTCTCCTTTTTACTTTTGATTTATTAAAAGGACCCAGATATAAATTAATTCCTTTTGCTCAATATGTCTTAGTCATTTCACCTGTCACCACTACATAGCAGCTTGATAAATAAGAAGAAGGTCTTTGTTTGCTTTCAGGTTTTCCTCATGGAAACCCTCCTGTCACCCTAAGAATGCGTTCCACTGTGCTCTCAAATGTCCTGCACAATGTGCCTCCTTGCTGTCTACCCAAATATGGGTCTAAACTTAGTACCCACAAGAATACACATGTTGCCAGAATATTTAGCCAATCTCTCTATGTAGGTACATGTGACACCTTCCAGATGGATGTCAAACTTCTTATGAGGCTGTGAAGACTAATGATGACACCTGATTATCAGCACTGCTTCTTCATCACTATGGCATGAATGCAAAAAGGCTGACAGAGTTGGCATCATGAGCCCTGAAATATTTCCTAGTGCGGTCCACAGGTAGGCTTTCACTCACTTTAGTTGGGTGACAGTATGGAAAAGGCCAAAAATATCACTGGATAGGACCACAGCAAATTCAGAAAAGACCTTCTTAGTTCAAAGCTTATAGGTATTAGCAGATACTACAGAAAGACAGAACATTGTTTTCAGGGCCAGGAGAGCAGAGAAGAGGGGAGGCCTTCAGGCTTTTCTTGGACAGTTTTTGTGGTGCACTCTTTCCAGTTGCCTGCTAATTAGAAGAGAAACATGAACAAGCTAATGACGCCTGAGCCAAACAAATCAAGAAGTGAGAAGAAACACCAGCAGAGATTCTGAAAATTTCAAAGTGATTTTAAAAGAAAAAGTTCCAAGATCTTGCAGACGCATTTCTGAACAAGACAGAAAAACAGATGTTCCCTTCCACTAGGATGCTACGCCAGAGAGACACTGCTGCATTTCTAGACGAGGCTGCTGAAATCCAACTGAGCAGTCTGTAAGCCAGCTCTTTATGTCACCCTTGGCCAGATTTTGCAGTATCCCTGAAGGACTGAAGCCAGCACTTACTCAGGCCCAGGGAAACCTCCAAAAGAAAGCCAGCCATCAAACCAAAAAGCAATGCCACTGATATGCTTACAACTGCACTTCTCCAAGTACATTTGCCCTGTGTGATTCGCCAAGCACCACATGAATGCATTACGAATGCTGTAAGTGAAAAATAACCACAGAGTGCATTAATCTCTGATTAATATCCTGGACATTTATATGTAAATTAAGTGCAACTCTTGGGTTTGGCAACGTGCCAGCAATGCAAAGGTTGTGTGCTTCTTTCTCTTAAGGGCTTGTTTTCCCTCTTTCCCCAGGAAAATAATAGGATAATGTTTTCTGTATGGCTCCTACAAATGGCACACAGTGAGATGCTGCGTTATGAAGGCAAAAAACCCCCAGGAGTGAGAAGCCAGTGGATATTAAAGTGGACAAAGAATTGGTAAACTGGATTTCTTTCCTGCTTTTTGCACAGATTGGCTACACATATTTTCGCAGACCACTTCAAATGACATGTTCCACTCAAAAATTATCTCAAAGTTATGCATTCACTATATCCATGAGAAACCCGAGAGGCCTTTAAAACAAAAAGGGATTAAAGAAAAGCATTATTTTTTTCCTCACCTCTTTTTTGCCCCCTGTTTGTTTACTTTATGTATTTGACAGTACTTTGTGTATAGGTCCCGTGATGAATGGACCTGCCTCAGCTCTGCAAGAGAGTGTTTACTGGAGCTGTCAGCCTTGATGTTTACATAGGTGCCCATCGCCATGGATATCTGCTTTGTACATACGTTCCTCCTAAAAGTCAGATCATCCTTCATGAATAGTCTCAATAATGCAGACATTGAAAGGAGTTCAATTCTGGTTAGTTATTTTGAAGGCAAGATTAAAAGACAACTTGGTGGTCTGTAAGAAGCTGGGCAGGGAAAAGACAAGAGGAAAGAGGCTCTTTAATCCATCTGAGAAAAGAAAATCAAGGTCTGATGGCTGGAAGTCAATGGCAGAAAAAGGAGTGTGCAAACACTCAATGCAGAGGATATCTGTCAGGAGTAACTGTTTGCCAGGGAGGGGCCAGAATCTCGTATCATTTGGCATCCTGGTCGTGGGACAAGACAATATAACCTATTCTCCTACCCAAGTTATTGTCCTAGATGCAAAAAATAATGTAGCACGTGATTTTGCTGAGTGACTCAGTAGCAGTGTTATAAAAGATGGCTGTGTAAGTAGTCATACTCTGTTTCAGAAAATGAACAAGATGCAGGGAGGTTCCTGTGCAGAAAGAAAGAGGTCTGACTTTGAAGTATCTGCTACTCTTCCAAAAACTTCTATCACATTTAGGTGTTACAGAGAATCTCTCAATTATTTCTTTTTCAAAATATTGCAATGGTTTTCCAAGGGGACATCCTGCTTAATACCATCAGCTCTTCTCAGTTGTTCAATTGAGAAGAGCCTCAATGACAAGCTGTTTCTTGTTCTTCTTAACCCTTTTCAGGTATACGACATAACTGCACAAATCTGCATCTCAAACTTGGAAATTAAGAAAGGCCAGATAAGGTGAACAGACCACTTATTCCTAAAGCCTGACCCAGGAGTGGCCATAGAGTAGTGGAAGGAGTGTCAGGAGGCATCAAAGGCAGAGCCTGTCTTTAGCACATGCTGCAGCATGGGATGGAGGTGACACTATGGCAACATGCCCCCAGACGTTCCCAGCTGCCAAAGTACAGCATGCCCCTTCCCACCCAAAGCCAGCTCCTTGGTAGTACAAACGCAAGACTTTGTGGTAAAGTAGCTATAAAAATATACAATGACTGAAGGACTAAGAGTGATGGATGCACCTTCCTGACTCCAGCCCTTGAGGCACCTGCAAACTCACCCTCAATATGTGCTAGGGCCACATCAGCTCTGCCATATAAAATACTACAAAAATGCATTTCCAGAGTCCTAAGTCTGCCTCTCCTTCCTCCAGCTTCAAAACAAAGGGGTTCAGTGCAAAACGGCTACAAAGCAGAAGCTGGTTTGTCCCCAAATTGAAATGGCAGGAATGAGGCAAAGTCAGAAACGTCTACTGACAGTGAAATACTCAGGGATATGTTTCATCTCTCAAATTCAAAGGAAGAAAAGAACCAATCAGTGATTCTGAAATACCACTAATTATTCATGACTCTCATCAAAGACTCTGCAAGTCTTGTGGCAGTAAACACTATACCTTGCTTGTCACCAAGTCATCAGATAAAGGTCCTTGCTTACATTGCCTGGCTGGGAAAAAAATACTAAATAAAAAATAAAATAAATAAAGGCAGCTTTAGAAGAAAACAGCTGAATAGTGGGTTGTTTTTTTAAAAACTTGTTAGTCTAAAATACAGAGCGGAAAAAAGAGTTTACACACACCTCATCTGTCCTCACTGAGACAAAGGCTTTATATGTGCCTACCCTGAGTCCTGACCCCAAGCTCCGATTGGATCCTGCCCCCACACATCGTTGCACAGCAGGAGCATGGAAAGATTTGTGAGTGTAAATGCACATGTCAGAGCTAATCCATATTCCTTGCACCGAGCAAATACGTGATTTTTGAAGGACACTTAGCAGAGAGCTATCGTAGGCAGGAAAAGTTTAAAAATACTGCAAGCCCATTATTCATTAAACCAACGAATCAACCAAAATGGCATGATTTGTAGACAGGAATTTCACACTCAATTAAGGAAGAAAATTTATGATTTCAAGAAAGCTAACATTACGCCTAACCCGTATATTTTTTATTTAGGGCCTTCACATAGAATGGCTCTGGTGTGTATAAAAGCAGAGTGCATACCTCTTTTAGCAGCTTTATATTTAGTTATTTCCATTAAGGGTAAACTGTAAATATAACCCACGGGATCAAACAGTTTTAGTGTAACAGAGATGTGAACCTGAGCACTGATGCCAGACAGATTCAGCGCACAGGGACCACTGAAGCCAGTGGGAATCAGAATAAACCATACATTATATTCACCCCATTTTTTTAAGTCTTCTCAAGCCATGAATCACCAGTGCCAGTTCTGAATACGGACAGCAGTATCGCATCAGCCACAAACTCAACTAGAGCATGAAGGAGACCTATTGCTCATCCCCCCCACTGCTCACAGCCAGCAGCTTTCAAAATCAGGCTCCTTATTCTGGTGATTAAATGCTGTTTCAGTGCCTTCATTTAAGGCCCCCCATTGTGCAAAGTGTGACCTCTCAGTTTTATTTTATTGCACAAATTTTCTAGGCTTTAATGCATATTAAAACGCAAACCAAGCTCCTGTTGAAGTGAATGGAAATATCCCTATTGACTTAAATGGAGACCAGATCATGCCTAGGAATGACTCCAAAAGCAATTTTAAGTTTGTGAGCCTATACATACATAGAACTTCCTAATATTCTTCTTTTTCTGGTTTAAGTATAAAACATGTATCATAAACTTTGCTCAGCAAATAATAAAAGACAGGTAACATTCCCATCTAAAGCTTAACTTTTACTTTTCTCTTTTTTACTAATGTTTTGAATGTACAAATTTACTGTTACCTCCAAATGCAGTTTCTGCAGTGAATATTATGTCTGAGTTTCAAGAGCCATAAAAGAGAATTAGAAAGCCTCAGCAATGCTATTTCCATTGACACTGGATTAGCCTGCAGATATACTTTTCAGTGTCAGTACACACAACATCATGAATATCACAACTGGCCAGGATTGTGACAAGGACATTCAACATGTTAATAAATGTAATACATGTAACATGTAATAGATAAGTAGGTAGATAATGTACAGGTTTACAACTCTTACTGAACATGGCATGCTCTCATGTGTTTCAGGGGTAATTTCAAGTGTGGGCTCTTGCCACAGGAGGGATCACTGCTGCTGTTGTGCCCGCAACTTTAGGTGTACAGAGGGGTTGAAAACCGCTTCTGCTTATAGAAGAAACCTGCACCATGTGGTTTAGACCACATATGGCCAGTTGGTCTGAAATCCAGATCAGGTCCATATGAAAACTTCCTCTGACCTCTCAGATTTTGGGCCAGCCAATAACATGGACAAAGTCAGGGATACTCATGTGACTTCGATGCACAGTGCAATTGTAGATCAGGTCTGGCAGGGGTCATTAAATCAGGTACAGCCCCATCATCAAGGCTTGCACAGGCATGACCTTGACACCATGCTGGGTAAGGTGTCCTGCCTGAGCACAGACCTTGGTCAGCCATGACTCAGGCTGCAAAATACAAATATAACTTCATTTACTACAGCTAAAGGGAAAGTTCAACTAATTAAAGATGATAATCAAGTTTAGGTCTGTTCAGTGCTCCCTCAAATCAAAATAATAAGAATTAATATATATGTAGGTTTACACATTTATCGATACTAATATGTATGAATATATTAACATTTATGAATGCATGAATAATTATTATTTTATGGTTGGAAGGATTTGAGCCAATTGCTCATGTATTTCCAGCCTGTGTTTCTTGAGTGTTTCTGGATTAGCACAGGGGCACTCATTGCCAGATGTAAAACAGGTGGATCCCATGACACCTCCTAAT
>WUAM01000323.1:22413732-22427257 GCA_024336885.1 Actenoides hombroni
ACCAAAACTGGACACAGTACTCAAGGTGCGGTCTCACAAGTGCCGAGTACAGGAGTACGATCATCTCCCTACTCCTACTGGTCACACCGTTTCTGATACAGGCCAGGATGCCATTGGCCTTCTTGGCCACCTGGTCACACTGCTGGCTCATGTTCAGCTGGCTATTGACCAACACCCCCAGGTCCTTTTCCACCAGGCAGCTCTCCAGCTCTGAATGATTAAGGGAGCTGGAAAAATAAGATGTAAAGCAGGAGAAAGCAATACTCCAAAGTCCAAATGGGAAGACTTGAACATGTGGAGTATTGGGAATATGTTACTGGAGATGATGTGATGAAGAGTCACTAGTGACCTGACTAGTGCCTTCAGTGACAAGGAAGAGACAGAGAAATGAACTTGTTCGAAGGACTCGAAGGTACATACTGGACGTGTGATTACAAATGAAAACTCCATAATCCAGGAAAAGAGCAATGAAGGAGAGGGACACCAGAGCAGGAATCAGATTCAACAGAAAGAAACACTGGGGGAGGAGATTAAAAAAAAAAAAGACAGCGATTTCACAGGTTAGATGGCAGAAGAGAGCTGTGGTACCAAGGGCTGGTCAGCCAGGTGAGGCAGGATGGGGCATAGCTAAAAATAATAGAAAGGAACCAGCAGTGCTCTCAGCAGTGTAACTCTTAAAACACCATTTTACAAGTGGGTTTTATTCATAACATCTTTCTTGCATGGGGTGGATAGGAATAGGAACCACAGACAGAGATAAATACAACTATCATGACCACTTAAGTCTTTTTTTCTTAAGGAGCAAAACTGAAAAAAACCCAAAGAAATGGCAAGAAGTTGAAGAGAAGGTTTTTGTCCTTGGTGGAGAGGAGACAGGGGCTTACTTTGGCAGTGAGCAGGGCACTGATAAGCACAAAAAAGACAGGCTTCCCAAGGTGGGAAGGCTCACTAGGCTCAAGTGGTTAAAGAGGGAATAGAAAAATTATCAAGAAAAGCAGCATGAGGAATCAAATTGCTTCAGTGATAAAGGACATTCAAGGTGAGAGACAATACACTGGAATAGGTACGTACTGTAGCGGATTGAGAGGGGCGGGATCATTTACATGTACTTTGAAAAACAGTACAAACACAGCAAGCAATTACACTGCAGTAAATAAACCAGTAGCACACGTGCAAATGAGGATGCCTCACAGAGTGTGCACAGGAGCTACAGCAGTTGCCAGCAGACTGGATAATCGCCCTCTAGAACCTGACTTCAAGGGGCCCTGTGGGTGCCACAGGGATGCCATCTCCATCAGGGGCAGAAGGAAGTAAGTGCTGGCCTTCCTCTTATACCTGTAGCATACAGATACAGAACGACAAATGCCTAAACTCAGGGGAAAAAAAAAAAAAAAAGATATATTCAATTCCCTTTCTCACCTCCTTGAAGATAAACTGCAAAGTTATCCAAACACTGAGTTAGTTCAGGTTGTTGATCATGAAAATCAATCCATCTAGGATTGAAGGTGATCTCAGGCACTGTAGAGAGCATTTCCCAATTAGAGGATGAAGGTTAGAGAATTAATACTTATTTTATGCAGAATCCATTATTTTTGCTCCCTTTTGACTGAGTTGATCATGGAATACAAAACAAGTGTCCTTGATTTCATGGCTTCCTTGGAAGTTTCTAAGCAAGTCTAAAAACCTCTTTTATTTCACTGTTCATTTAAGGTACTATTTTATGTACTGTCTCTTCCTTTGGTTGCTTAGTGTCTGTGAGAAACAGGACAACTTTGCATCTAGCTGAAAAAAAATCATGTTGGATCCAAAAGATGGACTCAAACTGACAATTCCTCAACCCTTGTTGACTGCCCCTCCCCAGGTGCCAGCTGAATTGTACCTGTACAGTCGCACTGGAGCCCTTCGCAAATACCTGCCTGTCAGAGTCACTTAGAGGTGTGCAGCGTTTCTCCTTCACCACCTGCCTTCCAGCAGCATCTCCTCCTAATAATCTGCAATTTATACTTGCACAAAGCACTTCACTACACAGCATTTCTGGGACTCACACATTTCACATTGCACTGCAAGGTGTCTCAAAAAACCCCATCGCCTAATTTAATGGCACATATGAGTATTTGACATTAACAGGACATTTTCTATCTACTTTTTGCCCATTTATGATGAGGTTGCGGGGGGAGGGGATTCTACCTTCTCAGAGGTACAGCCTATATGCAGCTCCACTCTCTGAGCTATAGAAAAGCTTTTGTCTTCTTTACTCACACTCAGCATGACTTTGTCAAACTATCTGTCTCAACCGAAAATAATCCACATACTGATTGGCACTGGGATGAGTTTTAAAGATGGCAGGAGGAAAAGCACTTCCCCACTTGTAAGCTCCGTGAATTTGACAAAGAAATGTGCTTGGACAGCTACAAGTCTCTTCTTACAAAGTCACTTTTCTGAATAAAATCACCTAGTAAAGGCTTTTTCCTGGCAGTAACAATTCCAGCAGCATTGTTATAACGTGTCTAAAAGATGTTTTAACCTATCTTGAAGAACCTGTATGACATCTTTGGCTGTCACGAGAAGGACAAGGATTAAAAACATGGTTACCAGCATAAGGAGTTACTCCTGGAAACTGGAATAAGAGGTACACCAAAAAGATACATAGGAAAAAAGAAAACAAAACAAACAAAACAAACAAACAAAAAAAACCAACCAAAAACAAAACAACAAAAAACCCCACAAAACCACAAACAACAACAACAAGGCTCTGGGAGCCTCTCATGATGAGTCCCCATAGCAGGGGCTACAGCCTCTTTCTCTGACCCAGGAGCTGGGTGCTACACATCACCTCTAGGACAGAGAAACCCCATGAGAAACAAGGTGCTTGCCTCCTCACCTCAGCCACACATAACTATTGAGAGACACTTTCTTGAAGAAAAAACAGAAGAAAGTGCAGCAATGCACTTCTTCACCCTGAATACATCTGGGGACAGTTATGCTATAGAACAAACTAAAACCAAGTCACACAGTCCCCAAAAATAATAGCTTTAACCTTTAATTAATCAAGTTCTTAGCTCCTCCAACTCTATAAGCCTTTCTAGCTACTATCTTGTCTTCTTGCCCCTCAAAAGCATGCATAGCCATGCTGACCACTAACATGCCACAGTTACCTAGCCACATCAAGTCTGAAATATAAAACACAGCCATTCAAATCAAAATATATAGAAAGCCCACATTCAATCTTATCATCATTACTTAATCACATGTTAAATGAGCTAAGAATTAACAGTTAACACATGAAAAAAGTTGGCTTTCCATCAAAAGCAATTATAATTAATTCCTAAGAAACATATTTCTGGATGCCAAATCAGATGGAGGAATCAACTGGGGGATAGATGCGCTCCTTCCATAGTTCCACTCAAAATTCTAATTAAGACCAGAAATACAAAAGTGGTTGTGGTGGAAAGGTTAATAGAAGAGGAGGCAATCTCAAGAGAAACCATGCCAGATATTCAGTCCCTATTTCTGTCTCTTCCACACTTTTCCTGTAATAGACAGTCCCTAGAAACACAGATATGCGAACACACACACACACACTGTATCACATGGGTATTTTAGTAAAAAAAAGATGACCACAAAATCACATGCTCTGCCATCCTAGAGATCTTATGGACAAAGTGGCCTGAAATCTTGTTCTCTGCTGTAGTCAAAGATCAGTTGTGTCAGAAAAGTTGATATCCTGGAGCTACTGGGGAACGGAGAGAAAGGAGAGATGTGTAACTCTGAGGATGATGAGTGTGTAACTTGCTCCTTACACAGTGGCGATGCTGAGCAATTACAGTTCAGACAATAGAATGATGGTATGCCATTCAGAAGAGCAAGGAATTTTTTTCAGCTAAAAAGCCCATTTCTTTTCAACAGATTCTCATGAAATATTCATAAGATAAAGAGAACCTGTAAAAAGGAAAGGAGCTATCTAGATTAAACCATCTCCAGTTTGGGAGAAAAAATAAGAGGTGAGTGCTTCCGACAATGTTTCTCAAACCTTTTGGTGTCCCAACAAGGATGCAGAATGGATACAGGAAAGATACAAGAAAGGAGACATCCCTGACCTCCTTGAGTTATGTTACCCTTATAAAAACCTCCAAGCCTGGACCAGATGTCTCCAGTTTGCAATTTCTCACTAGGTTTGCAGACAGCCTTACTGAAGTACCACTGAGCCACAAACTAGCCTTTCATTTCAACTGCAGGTATTGCAAATACCAAGAGCAACACTTCCAACATCACTGTTGTGAAAACCTGGGACTGCTCACATGAATGAAAACAGCCTGGTTAAAATCAGGCCTTTCTGATGACAATAAAAAGAGCTTTGGGGGAAAATGATCAGAAAGATATTTTTTAAATTTTCATTTTCCAACCACTTCTACCATTCATTAGTGCTAAAGAAGACAAGGAGGAACTAAGATATTCAAAACAATCTCTTCTGACACCTCCCAAATCCCTGTGCATATCCTGCACGGTTGGTAATTCTCCTGAGGGAAAAACACAGCTTTCAAAGACCAAAGGAACATTCTCCTGTGGACAGGGATTTCACAAAGGATCATAGGACCAGGGTTGTTTGGTTTTTTTTTACTTCCATTTAAGATATTTTCCCCTGAGAAAGAATATTCTCTGGCAAATCAACCCATGTGGTCATCCAGACACACCCCATGAATGGCATGAACAGAACCTGAGGTCACCTAATGACTCAGATTAATTTCATAAAAAAGACCCTTATCTAACATTCTTTAGGTGACTCAAATGTTGTTCATCTGGAAATAGCACAGAAGTCTCACTGCCTGTGATTTCCATAAATATTTAGGCTGCTTATCCAAAGCACTGTGCATAAAGGTACCTTCAGGATTATTCTATACTTGTCATCTTATCAGGCAAAATGCTTCCCTTCCTATTATTTATCTTGCGTAAAGTGAGCCATGGAGCAGGGGTTTGTTTTTTTTTTTTTCTTTTTTAAGATTAATTTATTGGAAATTCTGTCTGCATTAAGATTAATTTAAGCCCACTAAAACTGATAAACTGTTGTTATTGGCCTCAATCCACACTACCTTTTAAATCTTTGGATTTTCAATCCAGGGCTCTGATGAAAGATTCATTCCAAGTACATAAAGTAATCTTTACTTTCTACTCCCTCTCCTACACATCACTCTTTTCCAGTATAATCCATTTTATGGTTTCAGTTATAAATACATAGCTCTGCCTACCTGGCACTTTAGATAACAGGGGTCCCCATATAGCACAGTCTGCCTTGACCATGTTTAACGTCAATCAGAGGAACTTCTCTCTTACTGATGCCGGTCATTTTGCTCTTGGTGTAAAAGCAGGGGGGATGAAATATTTCCATATTCGAGGCAGAAAGACAGAAGTCCTGACTATGCATCAGGTCTTCACACCTCAATAAAATGCCATAAATAAAACATTAGAAAACTATCAATTTGTGGATCAAACCTGATAAAAAGTGACTTTCAGAAGAAATGAACAAACTTTACTCAATTTGAGGTTAATACTTTATTTCTACTATTCTGTTAACTAACTGAAACAGAAAATCCAAGTGCTGTACATAGCAATTGCTTCCACTGAAAGCTGTGAATCCAAGTGGAAAGTTTTTGTAAAACCACTTTTTCAACTACATGTTGTTTTGGTTTTTGTTTTTCTTTTTAAATTAGAAATCTCAGCACTCTGGAGCATTTTTGATGCCACAGGAAATTATTATCTGCAAACAAAACGCCTGTCCAGATTGCAATACACACTACTGCACAGGCACCAACATTGCTATACACTGGGAGTTTTAACTTCACTGGGCATACAGTTGAATTTAAGCATACATGGGTACATAATTTTACATCAAATAGGCACTAAATCTAACCTAACATTTAGTATATTAGTGATGTAGGGCAACAAAAAACAGGTTATGAATGTAGAAACTTCATAATACAATATTCACACCAATCAACTTTATTTTTTATGACAACTTGCAAAGTATAAAATGCTTTAGAGGGTTAAATAATAAATGACAGGAGATAAATGAGAGGGAGAAAGTTTTAGGGACTAAAATTTATATGTCCTGATGAAATATAAACTGACATAGACTCACTGAAGGAGGAAGATACAAAGAAACTGGCCCAGATAGGGAAACATGCAGAGGCTCTTTAGTGTTTATAGAGCCTGGTCATTTTTATCTTGATTCTCATTTGCATTCTAGGATAATACAGTATTCACTCGCCATCTAAGGGGTAAGAGCTTTGTCAAAGGACAACATTTATTAAGTTACTATCAAATATTCTCCTATTCATGTCCTGTGGTGTTTTCAGATCTTGGATCTTTTTTTTTATTTTATTTTTAAAAGAAGCTTTGCAGCCAGTGGGTCATTTGCTCATTGTCAGTGAACACAAAGGAGAACAATGGCACATACGCACCTCCCAGGCCTCACAGGTTATGGGAGCATGGCACCTTGGACACGCTTCTAGTAACTAGCACTGTGATATCATTTATTACTATAGCATTGATTATTATTTTATTATATTTTTGATTTAGCGTTCTTTCACTGATTATACTACTAGACCATTGATTGTCATCTCTACCAGCAGGATCATGGGCTTCACTGACTCCAAAATTTTACTTTCAAAGGCTTGATTTCTCCGACAAACTCCAAGAAATATTGTCACCAGATCCAGTGCATTGCTTTATTACACTTATTACCAAATACCAAGTTTTCCTACCTATGATAGTATTAGACTTACCACTGAAGTTTCAGCAAGATGGTAATGCAACTCCTGCTGTGCTACCACACAGAGCACTCACAAGGTGATATTGCATAAATAACAAGTATTTTCTTAACTGGGTCATTCAATTATTTAGAGATACTTGGGAAATGTGCCACTAACAGCTGTTTTATAACAGATTTCATGGCACCATACACCTGGTGCTAATGCTTCAGCATGTCTAAATGGTTTTCTAAAGATTACACAATCAAACATCGTAAGATAAAATCACTGTAATTGGAGCTCTCATCAAAGAAGAAATTACTGTTACACTTTACAAAATGTACACACTTCCTTCCAAAGGTGAGCAAAAGGTAATATTACGGTGGCCACAGAACTACAAGATCATACCCCTGATCTAACCCCAAATTTGGGGATCCCATTCCTTACAGTGATTCTGAAACAGACATACAGGGTCCACGTGATAATACAGAACATAAAAACCATTTCTGATGCACCTCCTCCATTTTAAGCAAAATAAAGATTCCAGTTCAAAATCTAATGCAGAACAATAACTCAAATACTGTATCACTGAACCCTTCTACTTATCTGCTGGCATCTCTAAGAGTCAAAATTTATTAGTGATCTTTGAGTCATGCCTTAAAAACTTTAAATTTCCTCAGCAGTGATACTATGCCAAAAGCATTTATTTTGATCCCTATATACTACACAAATAAGTGGGTATTTTTTAGATGCTGGGTAACAAATCGGTGCCAGATAACTGCTGGCTTCAGCCAGGTGTTTTCAATAAAGCAAGCTGGGTAAAAGTAATGCAAGACGGATTTGCTGAATCTGATGATGGCTTTAGGGAATTTGCTATTAAAACAACACGCGAGAATCACACGCGTGTCTCCCAGTTTATAATCTGTCTGGGAATCCATAAGTACAAAGAGGATTTTTAACTATGTTCATTTTTGCATGTATTTAAACGCTGTAGGATTACTGTGACCGTGATTTGCACAGAAACAGTGGCTCTGCAGGTGTTTAGGTGCGCAGATACCAGTACCGGGTGAAATCCTAGGGTTACTGAAATTAATACTCAGCTTGCCACTAACTTCAACAGGGACTTTGAACACAAACAGATTATGTTAGATGAGATCACATTAGATTGCAGCAGATCAAAGAACACATTCAGCTGAATAAAACAGAAAGAGTATGACTGATGGGCAAAGACACAGAGACTCAACCCCATGGGCAGCTTCTTCTGAGCTCTGAAAGCCAGTAGGGTCAACTGGGAGAGTCACTACTCTCCTCAATTAATTCCTATGAAAAAGACCATGACATTGGTTAATAAGTGAAGTAGCCTCCTCCCTGCTCCCAAGGGTCATTTCACAGGGCACTTGCAGAGTGAAGCAGTAACCTCAGTGCAGACTTTTTCACCACCACCAAGATTAAACACTTGGTTCATAGTTGGCGTGAATGAAACCAAATGCCCACCTGCTTCTCAGAGTGGATCAGTAATACTGATGGAGTTAAAATAAAAGTTATTCTGATTAACCCCCTTCTGTTGTCTTTCCCTCAGGGAGTTGCACTCCCACTCCAAAAGGCTGGAAACGAACTGTTTTTATTAAATCACATTCAATTACAACGGTATTTATTAAAACCAATAACTGCAACTGGTAAGAATCCCCCTGTGCTTGTTTCTAGGTATTTAAATTAAGTTAAATGCACAATAAACTTTGCATTGTTTCAATTTACATGACCCCTGAGTCTTCAGACATCCCGTAGGCAAAATTCACAGACTTATAAACTGCTATTAAACATGAACATATGGTGGACTTGGTGTCCTGTGCTGTTGCTGCTCTTACAGGAGGGTTGTGAAGTGCCTTGCTGCCTCTAAATCCACTAAAGCAGCCTTACATCAAGCCAAAACCCCCATTCATCCCAAGGAAAGGTGCTTTATTTCCAGCGACAGCTCCAGTGAAAAACCTACCAGTGAGAAATTCAGTTTCCACATGGCCTGACACGTGCTGGGCTCTGGATGTATCACTGGACCTGCATTTTCCACAGCGGTTTCACCAATGTCTTAGTCATGTGGGCCACTACCCCAACTCACAGACTTCAGAGTCTGTGGGCATGGATGTGCACAAGCACAGTAAAATGAGAAGGTATCCTTACAGAAGGATATCCCCTCACTTGCACCTGAGGAGGTGTTTCTTCATGGCTCCTTCCAGTGCCCTCTCACTTACTGTTCTCAGGATGGTACCTGGGCTCCCTTACCCATCCAAAAAACTCAATCACTTGTATTCAAAAAGAGATTCCTTGCCTTCGCTTGCTATCCCCTCTCACTCCTGTGTGAGCCATTGCTCTGCATCAGCTTTGCTTGGGTTTGTATTCAGAATAGAAGGAAATCATTGAATTTCGCTGGCCAGTTCTTAACCCCTCTCTTCTTTCTGCCTTCTCCCTTTTGAGTCCCATTGTGGGATTCCATTCAATATCACATTTGGGAAAATACCGAGTTTCATTTCATTTCCTTAGTAATTCTGCCCATAATATTTATCTCAGGTTCAAAGTTTCCCCAAGTCACTTTTCACATTTTCTGAGAAATAGGGTAATTTATCATTTTATGAGCTGAAATCAATTGAAAATGCATTGGTAGCAACCCTCCTCAGACCCTACTCTAACCATATCTTCATCCCGCAGGCATAACTTAAGAGGAAAACATAATTTAAAAGACCAATTTAATCTGTTCCAGGACTTTAAAAATAATAAAACGCTATTATTCACTCACCATAATTATGTATATATTACATGACCTCCGTACAGAAGAGTCAAGATTCTTTGGGTGAACCGAATGTGCATTTCTATTCCTTAACATGTTTGATTTCTCTTAAGGTTAACCTTAACTCTGGATACACTGCATTTATTAAGTTTATTTTGGAATAATTGCAATACCCCTGTAATGTGTCCAGCCCCAAATTACTTTCACAGACTCTAATCTTCATCTGAATTTTAATAAACCTTGAATTTTGGAATATATTTTAAATTATCCCTTTGCAGAACACAAAAGAAAATCAAGTTTACTTTGACTCTGTTACTCTTAGGAAACCTCTATTCAAAGCTGAATCACCTTTCAATGTGTCACGTCCATTTTGCTTTCCTAAGTCCCCACCTCAATTCAATGGCTTGACAGCATCCAACCAACCAAATTTCTTCTTATAAAAACCAGGACTATACTGTTCCTACATCTGCCATCTGCTTCCTTTGTGGTTTTGCTCTCCTTCTAATACACAAAACCCTGCTAAAACCTGTTCTACTTCTAGCAACCATACTCAACACCACAATATTTGTGTAATATGCTGCTACAGAAAAAACCACTATTCAGTCATCTACATGATCACCTGTAGTACCTGGATTCATCATAATGGTCTCTCCCCAAGTGCTGATTAAGTCACATAGTGCTTATCTTCTGCCAGTAGCCATTACATGGCAAAACTCAAAGAATGAAAATAATAATCCTAGGCCTTCTCACAAGAACTTTAAAATGTCCTCGCCATTAATCACTACGCTCCTTTCAACAAACTTTATCTGGCAGCAAAACAAATCACCAAGGCCTGTATCTATATTAAAAATAGAATACCACAGGAAATTTCCCCCAAGAAATCTTCTATAAGGACATAAAACTCAGATTCTACTTATTAATTTTGACATTTTTTCTCCAGACAAGTAGTATCATAACCATGAACTGTGTGTAACAGATGTGGACTATCCATATCTGAAATGGATAACAGCACATAATAATAGCTTTTAAGGTCAAAAAGGATCCTTAGATCACCTAATATGACCTCTCATATAACAAAAACAACATCATTTCACTCATCTGGACATTTCAAATCCTGGGCTATGCAGCTTATGTATTCCCTTGTGGCTTATTTTCCTGAAGACATAAAGAGATGGGGTGTAGGCTGTTCCAGTAGTGGCTCACACTCTGATATCCATTCTCAGGATATATGGCTGCAATCTGCCCTCTTTTGGGTCTTTCTCTTCCTTCTTTCTCTGCTGAAGTGAAGATCACAATGGAGCCTGGCACCACCTCTGTGTGAAGGCTTTTACCATGTTCACCAATCACTACTTCATCTGTTTTCATAAACTAAGCAGGATAAACAATACAATTTCAAGATTTCTCACTGAAAAACAGTCTCCACTGCTCACACAGATCAGGATGTCTTCCTGTTTCCTTACCAGCTCTTCTGACTCAGTTAGGGGCACAGATATTCTCTCCAAGATCTCATGGAACATGTTAGAAGTCACTGGTTTTTTTTAATTTGTTGTTGTTGTTGTTGTCCTCGTTTCCTTTTGTTGTCAGTCAAAAAGTAATTATTTCCTTAATATATCATCCAACCCAAAACTTAAATGTTCAGTTCTCAACAATATAAAACTAGCTAAAACAGAAATACAGGTCTAGAGAAATAAGTGCAATTAAATGGCTGTTACAGCTTGAGACAAAAAGACAAAGACATTTCCATACACCCAATACCATACTGTGTGCTACCAGCCTTCATGCTTGTAAACTCTACTGTCCTCTTTGATTGTTAATCACCAACCAACTTGGAAGGCTGCAGTGTCCTACAGCTATGAAATGCACAGGAAAGGAAACGAAAAGTGGGCTGCTGTCAACTGACCTCAAAAAGAGCAAAAATTAGCAGATACTCAGTGTTGCATCCTGTAATAATAACTGCCAGTAGAAAAGGATGAAGAAAAACAAAGGTAAAGTTATACTTACAGCATGTTGTTTCCTTTTAAGCTGCAAATGTAATGACTCTACAACCCCTCATTCCATAAAGCCTTAATAGTCTGTGGCATTTGTTTTCTTACTCTCTGCTACTGAAACCTCTTCATGCTGCCATCTGCTTCCAAAGTCCATTTCCCCATTTCCTTGGGCTGAGCAATCGTCTCTTGCTCCTGCAGGCCTTACTTTTCAGCCAAAATCCAAACCAAAACAACAAAAAAAACCCTGGCTAGCTATAATGCTAAAATGAGGAAAAACCATCTGCAAGCTTTTAAAAGCACAGGTGCACACATGCATGCAGATAAAACAAAGAAACCATTTCAAAGTGAGGGCTATAATAAGAGCAATTTGTATTAAAGTCAGAAAAAAACTTATGGCAGAAGGCCTGGAACAATGAACAATAAAGGAAAAAAGCATCTTCTCTCTTTTTTTTTTCTTTTGATAACTTAGGTTAAAATACAAATGTCTTATATATTAAAAAAGAAATAGGGGTTAGCAATTGCTAGCTGCTGGGCACAGCCATTAATCCAAGGGACCACATTGACCTTAGAGGCAGCATTTTCCTCTGGTCTTCCTTCATGGAGAAGGGAAGGTGCCACTGCTCATTCAGTTTCCAGCTGCTGGAGGGGAGGAAACTCAATGAGCTGGACCAAAAGCAGAATTGATTTTGGGATGCTGTAGATATGCATTTGTTAAACCTTTTTATTAAAAATTCTTTGCAAAACCAGGAAAATTATCAGATTTGACTACATGTATAGACTGACAAACACAACATCTATGAACTGACACACATTCTTTGACTATGGAGATTTTATATACTACAATTACAATAAACAATGCCCCTGGTGAAGTCAGCATGTACTATACACAACTGTTTTGCTTCATCTTACCGACAACCTGGTATAACACAGCAGTGGGGAAGACAACCCAACCTGCTCAGATATCCCCCAGGGTAAGCATCATCCTCACGTCTTTCCTGGGCTTAACCCATGGATCTACCATGTGTACAAAACCCAACTGCTGCACTACAAGCTGTCCACTAACAGTTTTAAGGTATCTTAGCACCCTGTGAGTCAGCATGAGTCTTTTATTTGGGATTTTTTTACTGGAAAGGTTTTCCGAGCTTGAAGCCTACCATAAAAGACCATGAAGAGGACTCAGAAACATGGTCATGGGTAATTGCCAGTGACTCACCTCATGTGAGATAAATTATTAATATTAGCCCAATTATATCTTACAAATTTTATCTTCCGCTCCTTCGCTTTGCCAAGGAAAGGCAGATGGTAAGTCAGCCTACAACTAAGAAATGAAAAAAAAAACCACAAACCCTTCAAGACAAATAAGTGCAAACTGACCTACTTTCAAATGAGAGGTTTTTTAAAGAGTTCTGAGTTTTAATTACAGCTATATTAAAGGAATGTGTCCTCAAAAACTTCTAAAAATATTAGAAAGGACTCATTTAAAAGCTCAACAAACAACAGGGACAAGGAGGGCTGGACTGAACAAGTTCATGAGTTCATTTTTGCTGCTGCTTGGAGACATAAGTAAAGGTATGGCATAAGTACAGGGAGACCTCCCCAGGCAGACCTTACCAGCTTCTGGCAACCTAAAAATAGAGGATTCCCAAGCCATGAGAAATAACTGTTTCTTGGTAAGTAATAGCTCTCGAAAGGCTTTTCATCCATAAGTTTCTGTGGCCTTTTTGTGAGCCCATTTCACTCCCCAGCAGGCAGATCTGAACTCGCTGTCTGGTTATTTCATTTGACGTCCCTAGACCTTTTAGCAGGCACACTCATGAAACACTAGTCCTTTCTACCTTCTCTTTTTGTCACTTCAGAAATGCCACCCTATGATACCTCTCAAGAAGCTGCAGTCACCAGTCCCCATCTGTGGTGGGTTGACCCTGGCACGGCACCAGGTGCCCACCAAGCCCTTCTATCACTCCCCCCAACCCCCATCAGCCCGGCACGCGGGGGGAGAATAAGACCCAAGGAGC
>WUAM01000323.1:22427357-22440773 GCA_024336885.1 Actenoides hombroni
GCCGTGTGAGCACTGGCAGTCATAACACGGGTGTGTTATGAACACCCTCCAGCTCCCAGTACTGCAGAATGAGGGCTGGATGGGGAAAAGTAGCTCAGCCAGACCCACTACACCATCCATTTGATCTTTTGCACAAAAGTCATTCCACACGTAAGCATCACTGTCACCCTGCTGCAGCTTTCCCATTGCCACATCCTTTTGATCTAGTGATGGGTGCATTTCTTATTTTTTCAGAGGCTCAGTGTCTAGGTAAAACAGTAATACTGATGACTCAGCCTCACACAGTGCACACAGAGATATATGCATTTGCTCCCATGCTACAGAAGGGGAATGTACACTTGAAGGCCATTCACCATTAATGTACATGTTTTCAGCCATGGGACTCGGCTCCTCCACACTTTGCCAAATTTCAGTGATTCAGTATTTAAACTTTCGTACCAGAGATCTGTATCATAAGAAATTAATTATCATCGCTCTTTATTTTAAGCCAAGGCAAACCCAGCTACAATTTTCTGGATGGAACAGTTTGTTTTGTAAATTTGGTGAGGAAAATCTCAATTTCCATGAGATGAGTAGGGATGCATTTGGGTTTGACTTGTCAGGATGCTCTTGGTGTCTAAGCTGCAGATCCAGGGTGAGATGTCCCTGTAATTGCTGCTCTGGCTGCAGCAGTGCCCACCACTGTTCAAGGGAGCAGTGGTATTTTTGTATGGTATATTAGTGGTGTATGATTGTAGAATCATACATTTAGGCTGGAAAAGACCTTTAAGATCATTGAGTCCAATTGTAAATCTAACACTGACACGTCCAACAATAAACCACATCCTTAAGCACCTCATCTACATCTCTTCTAAATACCTGCAGGGATGGTTACTCCACCACTTCCCTAGGCAGCCTGTTCCAGGGCTTGATCAGGAAAGGGAAAACTTGGAGCACTGACAGAGGTGGACTAGAACAGACAAAGGAGACTGAACAATAAAGGGTGAAGGCTTGTGACAATCCCTTTCCCGACATTTGGGAGTGGAATCCAGTCTCACCATTTCAGAGTGCCACCAAGTCTCTGCAAAACCCACAGGCAGGTCTTATGCACTAATAATAAAAATGATAATAATAATAATAGTAACAGTAGTAATAATCCCATTAAGAATGATAAGACTGCAAAGTCAAGCAGTCTAATTTAGGAAGGTCCAGAAGTTGCCATCATACAAAACTGAACTCATCCCCAATTCACATATTTATTTTTTCCAGCAGCTTTGTCTTCTATTAGGCACCAGAATATGTGCCTGTTCCTAGCCTTGGGTCCCACAAGATCATCCCACCATAAACACATGTGTTCTTTGACACATACAAACTCAGTTTAAATTATCAGCACAGTAATTCACCCTGTTCATTGCCTAGCACACAAAGGCATCCTGGCTCCTATTCCTATACAAAGCAAAAAACAAAAGGAAGAAAAATAGAAAAACTCTATATACCCTTTAAATAATGCCTCTTTGTGAGAAGGCACCAGTGTGTCTACACAAGGATGTACAAGAAAGGAGAGCAGTGTGCACACACACATGCACAGTGCTCCAGATAAAGGTTTGCCCACAGGACCCAGATAAATAGAAGGAAAGGAGGCCAGGAAAGCAACTCCCTACAAACAAATCTTACCATCAGCAACACATCATTTCTGCTATAGCATTACAATATTGTTGTCCACAAGTTTTAGTTATTCTCTTTTGAAACTCAGGAAAGGATGAGGGAACTCTTCCATAAAATGTTTCTGTGTACTATATTAAGAAGTTCATTTGCATTTTAAAAATCCTCATAGTGTTACTGGGTTTGCTTGAACTTTCTGGTGCAAAGCAAACAGGAGTCTTCCAAGACTTTCAAGACTCAAATATAATTCCATTCGTTTTCAATTAGCAGTTTGCCCACGTACATGCAAAATAAATTGATTTAGCACCTTAGTCCTGAGATACCGAAATCTAAATGGAGGGTTTTTTCTACCTCTATTGTATCCTGTCTGCAAATATTAGTTACCATAACAGAATATCACGTAAATCAAATAAGTGCCTCTTTTTCATAATCACACTGGCAGCTGCAGTGCCATGTTTCAATGGCTATCCACTGGAACTCATTAAGAAAGCATTATGTGTAGTAAATTAAAATGCAGGGTCTATGATCCACAGACAAAAGGATGACAAAGCTTATCAAATGTGTGCTGTGGACTTCTCATTAACTCAGAGTTTTAAATGGCATTGTCTGCTCTAAGCAGGTTACTGTGCTCCAGCATCTTTCTGTTTGCAATGAGCAGCCTGTATCTGGTCTCTTGAAATTGCTCTGAAGAAAAAACTGTGTTCCTTAATCAAAATAAGATGGAAATTTTGATTGGGATGAGATTGCATCCTGAGTCAGCTACTAGAAAACCAGTCATTGCTGTCCATTCATTTGGAGAGCACCAGCAAATGGTTTGACTCACAGTAATGGGTGCAAAGCAGAGATGAGCGAGCAGTGTTTGTGAGGATTTATCTCTGCAACCCCTCACAACTTAGGGGAAGCAAGAACTGTAGCATGGTAGCAAACACAAGGACAGTTGAGAGCCTGGGCCCACTGAAACCACCAGTAAACCTCTCCAGGTCCACAGGAGAGTTTCTCCTCTGTTCTTGCAGAGGACCATGATCAGAATCCACTCCTTCCTATTTGCAAGACAATGAGGTTCACTCTCTCTGTACCTCCTTTTCCTAACAGCTCTGGGCTGCTTCAGCATCACAATCCCAACCCTTCAGAAGCAACACTGAAAGGCTTCCAGAGCACCCTGGGGAAGTTAGTCATACACACTGCACAGAATTAATTCCTTAAGCAAATGAAATCCCATTTATGTCTTATAAAATGTCACAGCTTAGTTCCACACACTGTGGCAGTCTTATTTTTTTTCACTCTGATTTCGTGTTATGGGTGATTGTCTTTTACATTATAGATGGTGCACAAAACATCTATGTCTCACAACATGGTAAGCTATTGTGAAAACAAACTGAAATCCCAACAGCTGACACAAATTTTCACAAGTTTAACACAGAGATGTGCAGAGCATTTGTCAGTGCACCTGACGTGCATAATTAGCTGTGCCCATAAGGTTCGCCCTAATACTGCTGGACTTGCACTGAACATGACAGCGCAGACAACACTGGTGTGCTTCAGTACATCTCTGATTTCCCCAATGACAGTTCTCTTCAAAGAACATCATTCATTCACTAGAAAATTAAAAAAACACATCAACAAGATGCCCAGACTCTGGCAAGTGCTTAATTATGTACAACCTCTTTAATACAACTAGGGGCATGAACATTGATGCTCCTTTCCTCACCTCCAAAAAGAAAAAGAAATCATTTATTAAAACCAGTCATCAAATATTCATCTGGGCTGCAAAATTCACAAACAGAAAAAGGTAGGGAAGGAATATTTTAGGGATAGAAAGGTTAATAGCTGCTGTTTAAACACTAACAAGTTAATACGTCTTGGATCTTAATAACTGAAGGAGAAAATTTTCTATTTTCAATAGATTTTTCTATCTATTTTCAATGCATCTGAGTAATTCATTTTAGTTACTTTCCAATGCTAGACAAGCAGTGCTACATAAAATACAGCACAGCATCAGGAGAAAGAGCACATGGCAGTGTCATGTCTTCAAACCACACAACACTTTGGTACCTGTTCTGAGGCCAACACAAACTGAGGTTTCCCATTAGAGAGCAGCCTCCACAATGTCAGCGAAGCAATCTCCAGGAGTACCAGCCTCCAGCTCAGTCAGCCTTCCCAAACCCAGATTAAGACACTGGCAAGACAAATGTGTTCCTGTGGTCACCCCATTTTCATGTGCTAATGCCTCCCTCCTGCAGGCTCTGCATCACAGGTAGGTCACTGGACCATTAATCCAACTGGGTGCCCACATCGAAGTGACTGCCAATGCTCTGCCTGTTTTCCACCCCTGGCTCTTCAATAGCCCCTGACCAGGCCTAATGCTGCTGGAAGCCACACCCAGGTGTCCCCCTGCATCACCCTGGCCTCTAAGCACTTCTGCTTGTGGACTGTCATCAGCCACAGGATGGACCTCCCAGAGCTCACCAACACCAAGTCTTCAGAAATGAAAATTAATAGGTGGAGATGGGAGTGAAATCCCAAGCTATTTACATTTGCTCCTAACTCCATGGTGTCAGTATTTAACAAGTACGTGTGTTCAGTGTAAAGGCATCAAGAGGCCCTCAGGTGAAGGTTGCTGAGCATATGCTCCCTTGCTGCAATCTGCGCACCACAGGGCATCTGCAGCCCATGAACCCCCCAACTCCCCCGTGGCAAAACCAAAACTGTCCTTTTAAAACACTTATCAGAGTTCTCTCAGAGTCAAACTTTTGGAAACCTCTGCTGTGTGGCAGACATTGGAGTCTGCCAGTCCACCCACAGCACTTAACTCCTGATTCATCTTCAAAGAAAGAGATAGAAAATCCATCTCCTCGGTGCCCCATAAAATACCTAAATTGTATGATTCCTCTCCTTCCCTACTCCTCCGCCACCACCTTGGTTGTCTTCTACTCTTCTACTGTGAGACTGAAAACATCTTTGTATTTATCCATGTTGAAGGGAGATAACACAGCTGGAGCAGGAAAAAGAAAACGAAGATTAGAAACCCTAAGTTTTACCGCATGAATGAAGATTATAAAAGCATTATAGCTTTCTTCACTGCGTACAGATGTGACTGAGGGTATGGAGGTGTTACTGCTCTTCTTAAATACGGGTAGGACATTATTTAACATTGACTGACAGCATGGGAGCTACAAGACCTTATAGAAACAAAGACAAGAGAAACACGGTGATATGAGGCCCTGCTCTTGCAGTTTGGCATGTGCTTAGCAATTCACATGCCCCATAACTTTCCAAGAAGATTTTACCTCATTCCTGAACTGAGCCAAAAGATTTGGAAAATGTCCGTAATGGAGGTAATTTTGATGCCAGTAACCCTGGAAAAACATAGGAACTCCCGACAGCTTAAAGCTTTTAGGCAGTAAAGACTGTGAATATAGCAGGAAAGGAAAAAGACAGGTTTTCCAACAAAAAAGTTTCAACAGAAATGGACAAAAGAAATAGAAGAGATGGCAAAACTTGGTCAGCACTTGGTCAGCCTCTGAGTCAAAACAGGCTTTTGCTTTTTTACAGAGCTAGAAAGTTATGAGCATCCCTGTGCCCCTGAATGATGGGTGGAAAGCTGAGCAATGTACAAATGCTAAGCTGTACTCAGAGTTGGAGGAGGATGAAGACAAGGATGAGGAGGAGTGGAGCCGTTTCTGCTTGGCACTTCATTAGTGTTTGATGTAGTGGTCAAGCCTTGCCTCCAGGCCTTCCAGAGGAGGAAATGTCCTGAGTTCTACATCACCCAGCTGCGTAAGAGCCCATCCAAGCTGATCCCCAGGGAGGACCAGAGGTTGCAAATACCCACCCGAAACACAGACACACGCTCCTGCCACCATGCCCTTCAGAAGATCAAAGAGGAAAGAAACAGCTTTAGAAACAGGGATGAGATTAACTCAAGGACACTGCAAGACCTGCATTTTGAGATCTGACATAGATTTTCCAAGACTGTGCGTTTGAGGACTTGGCTGGGTGCTTGCCTCCCCATGGATGGGGCACTCCTGTTCAGTCCTGCTCACTAGACATACAGAACAGAGCCCCTGTAGAGTTAATCATCAGGTGAGGGCCCAACCTTCCTGACACAATAAACACTCAAAACATTAAAAATACTCCATGCTTTTAATCTGCATGGATCTCCATGCAGAGCTAAGGAGGCCAATGCAAAGCTGAGCTGAGCTGAGCCATGCCATCAGACAACTACAACACCGCTGTGCCTGAGGCATTTTATCGGTTATGACCCCAGGTCACAGCAAACAGAAATTAAAAATATGCAGATGTAAGGGTTAGTTTGTTTTTGCAAGCATTTCCTTTTTTACTTGTGGATGTCACTAGATGGCAGAGCCCATCACTGGGCTTCCTAATAACACATTCCTACAGCTTTCAATATTTGGATTTCAATTAAGCTGTAAATTCCTGGGGTTTTCAGTGGCTATCTCTGGGGTAATTACAAAATCAATGTCCTTTAAAACAAACAAAGAAAGATTATAGGTTAATGATATGAACGATTGACCTATTTTAATGCAGCCCATGTTTGCGATGATGACAAAAATTTAACCTTTGACTCAAAAATAATTTAAGGGCCTGAAGACTGAGAAGCCTCTGAAAATGCACTATTTGGTGTTACAAGTGACCCAAAGGTCTGAACCTCCCCGACACTCTCTAGAGAAAAGGCTCCCCAAGCTCCTCACACTGGGAAGCTCCAAATTACCAATGCAAAGCAAGACACCCCAGCCTGGAAGGTTAATCTGCAGTTCGTTGATACACTGAAATTATTGACAGCAGATGAAAAGGAAAACTCACCAGCACCAGATGATAACCTGAGAAGGAATCTGTACAAATCCCAGCATGAAAAGTCTGCAGAGACTGTGTCCTGTTGTTATTTAAACCACCTGGGCTGAAAACAAGTTTTAGCAAACTGCTACTTTATAGTTTAAGTCTCATTTAGAATATTAAAAATATTTTTATTCACTTACTATTTTTAATCCACTTACTTAGGAGACTAAACCACATCCTCAGCAAGTCCTGGCATCCACAGGGAACTCTCCCACAACTTGGGGCTTTCCCGCCCTCAGTGTTGGACTGAATGCCTCCTCTGGCTCCAAATTTGGTCTACAACACAGAGCCACAATTGCAGTCACCACGATTGAAATATGCACATAGAGAGGCACATACAGAGGTATGATATACATACACACATGCAGGAACAAATGAGCGCAGCTCAACCACCAACTACTGCTAAGAACAACAAACGGATTGCTCAGAAACGACAGACTCCTACTGTGCACATCTCTGAGTTGTTTTGTGTTTCTTTCTATCTGTTTTCCAGTAAAAGTTCCCCTTCATAATATAATTTGCTGTAGGAAGCTATATATCTACTGGTTGTTAAAGCTCTTGGAAAGGAAGACAGAGGCAATCATTATGTCAATCAGAGTTCAGCTGGAAAATTTTGGCTTTTCCCAGGGAAAAAAAGGGGGGTTTACACAGCTTGTGGAAAATTGTTCTCCAGGAAATTAAATCTCTGTTACACCTTCATTCTGTTAGTCTACTTGCCAATTACTTCCTTCCCCATGACTACAAAGCACTCACAGAAATGAACCAAGTTGGAAAAATGACATGCACCCGCTATACATGATAGCCCATCATTACCCAGCTCGTGACAAGCCAAAGCCCTTGTGTTTCAAGAACCACTCCTTTTTTTTTTCATATACACTGCCTGCTGGGACAGTAAATGTGCCAAACCCTTCTCACTCCCCAGAACTGCAGATGGCTAAGGGGTACCAGGGGGATGATAATTCTCCTTCCTACCCCAGGATGACTAGAGCTGCCAGGAAGGCTCTGCACACTGGGGTTTTCCCATGTTGAAAGCACTTTTTTTCTCCACTGCAAAAGCAAAAGTGTCCAAAGGAATCCAATCATTCCTTAAAACCCATCAATTTTAATGAATATCTCTGGTGTCAGTGAAAGCAGCACCATACTCAAAACGACAGATTATAGATTCAGTGCTAAGCAACCCAGCTGAATCCAGAAATGCCATGACAGAAGCTCAAAGAGCCTTGAGAGACATGTAGGGTAAAAGATACATCTCTGAAGTCCAATCCTACATGGTCCCTTAAGGATGCCTACATTGGACCTGTCAGGATATGACCAGAATCAGCCAATAAGCAGAAATAAATGGCAATATGGGACCAGTGATCCTAGTGTATCATTGTTAGATTTGGCTCTAGTGGTCAATATCATGGGTGCCCACCATGATTTCACCTATAGGAAAAAAGGCAATTTCAGAAAAAAACAAGCCAGCTGTGTTACTGACTTGATCTCTCTCACCCTCCAGAAGACTGCTGTTCCGGAGTATGACTTTAGGATTATTTACTCCTAAGTGCTGGCTTTTGATTTCATTTACCCCAGAATTTATTTTGCTGCCCGAGGAAAGGCAGCTCGGGTCACTGAGTGAATCCAGAGCTGTCAGGTCTATCTGTCTATCTGCTGGAGAGAATCGTGTCTCTTTTAAATGTTCTCCTATTTTTTTTTCATTTTTTTTTCTTATATTCAGCTTCTTCATAAGGCTTATTTGAAAAGCCTATTAGTGATAATTAAACATGTAAATTGCCTTAGCTAACTAAAATGAAACAGCTCCTCACATATGTATGATAGGCAACCACAGGACCATTTTTGAAGGACATGAGGACAAGGACAGCTGACAGAATCTTGAGTTTGTAAGTGCTGTGGCCACTAGAAAAGAAAAAAAAAAAAAAAAAACACAACAAAACCAACAAAAATAAGCAAACAAAAACCAAACAAAAGTTAAAAAATCAAAACAAAACAAACAAAAAAAACCCACCAAAAAAAAAGCATGACAATGTATATTCTCCCTGTCTAATGGTGTATCAAAACTGTGAGAACACCAAGGAGCAGGAGCATTTGCTAGAAAACCCTCTGAGGAATGCATGGCTCTGTGAAATGTTCAATGGTATTTGTCTTTCATCTTTCTGTCTGCTAGTGTGAAGCCCAGGTTAGCAGTGACAGCAAACATGGCTCACATAGGGCACTGGTGGTAGCATCATCAGAGACCTAAGCTGAAAGGGCACGGAAGAAATACTGTTCTCTGGAGACATTTAAAACCCACATGGATGCGTTCCTGTGTGACCTGCTCTAGATGATCCTGCTCTAGCAGGAAGATTGGACTAGCTGATTTTCAAGGTCCCTTCCAACCCCTAACATTCTGTGATTCTGTGATTCTTTCTGCAGGTTACAGTGTCATGCCAAATTTTTGAGAGGAATCACTTTAAACGTTCACTCTGCATTGATGGCATGGGTCCATGGATGGGAGAGAAATTCTGCGAGCTGAGGTGTTCTTTTCCTTTTGAACATAAATTTCCTTTAAAGTATAAATTCAAGAACAGAGGAAAGTTCTGCACACATAGGCAACCCCTCCAACCTGTACCCAGATACACTAAACTTCCTCGTATTTTTTCAGCTGACGCCCTCATCACTCATTTCTGGGAACAAGGCTTGCCATACCCATTTCAAACACTTCAAGGAATGATTTTAGCAGAATAGCTTTCACAAGACCTCACTCTATTCCGTGCAGCTTCCCCCTCAGATGCACCCACTCCATTCTCTCTCCAGTGCCCGATTAATCTGTTGGCAGAACTGCAAGCTGACATTAAACTGATGTCCCAACCGCTCACCTGGCACAAGCAAATTCGTAACTCTCCCTGGGGCTGCTAAAGCGAGTTATTAAAGGATGAAGCTTTTTTGCTGCTTGATATGCAGGTCTGGAGGCAATGTCAGGCTCACAAGGCTCCACTGCTTTACAGGGGATGAGCCACGGGGGGAGGCGATACCAGGATTATTCAAGTACAGTGTAGCTGGAGTGCAAGCATGGCTTAGAAAGGCAACCACCACCTTGATTATGGCTCTGATAGCACCATTACCAAATCATCTTCCAACAGCATAGTCTATTGTTTGCATATATAGGTGTAGATAAACCTTGTTACTTTCAAGATCTAATTAGTGCCAGGACTTCTTTTGGAGCAGGATGGAGGACTGTTCAAATGTACTGACACATACATTTCAGGTGGTATTAGAATCACAGAACTACAGAATGGTCCAGGTTGGAAGGCACCTCAAAAGCTCATCTGGTCCAACCTTTCATGGGAAAGAGCGCCCAGGTGAGATTATCTTGCACTCTGTCCAGTTACATCTTGAAAACCTCCAGTGACAGGGACTCTAACTCCCTGGGGAGGTTATTCCAGTAATTGATTGTTCTCACTGTAAAATAATTATTTATTTTATGTTTCAGCCTTTTCACCTGGCATCACAGGTGCAAAGCAAAGAGCTCTTCCATTCTCTCCTCACCACTGTAGCCCAACCTGCAGAAGACAGGTCCCCCATGCATAGTATTTATTTTTACAAATATCTGCACTATTCTCTTTCAGCTGGAGTACATGACCATGTAAAATACAAAATCTTGTTTGAAAACAACACCAAAAGGATCAATCTGAAGTCTTCTAGTTTTAATCTTTTAAATTATGGGGTTTGTTGTTATTCACAGATAGAGAATGTATAAAGCCACATGCATGAAATTATACTATGTCTTATACTGCCTGTTTCCTAAATTATTTTCCCTCAGGACAGGATATTACACTGTTACTATATTCGTTCTCCCATTATTTATATTTCTTCAGATTTATTGCAAAAATCCTGCAAGAGATTATAAGTTTCTGGCTAGGAGTGAAATCTTTCTGAGAGAAATGTTTTGTTACATTTTGTTAGAAGTGCAATTACAAAAATATAAACATGCAACTTACATACAATAGATATTTAAAAAGTCAGCATGTAGCCCACTTAAAATATTTGGCAGGATATTTATCTAAGCTGTTTCAATTTAATGCAGATGTGTCCTAACAAATAAAATGTGTTTTGAAATCTGTCATTATCCTCAGCCAGATAATCAGTTGCCCATATCCTTAAATTGCTTCATATTTAGCATTATAAAAAACACTGACAGTGATACCAACATTATTAATCATTCTTCATTTACCTAATGTTCATTCCTCTAACATATTCCTGTTGATGTATTCATCCAGTAAAAATTAGCAAATGCCCACCTAAAATTTGCAAAGCCCCCAAATATTAATTACACCTAAATCAACAGCATCAAGACAGAAAAAAAAGAATAAAAAGTAAAAGCAAAACAGTACCTCATCCTATCAGATGAATAACAGCTCTTTCAATGATGGTATCGAATTTAGGAAAATTATTTGGAGGCTTAAAATATGTCAACTAACTTCATCACCCAGAAGCATATGTAGACAAGACCTATTTTGACTCTCCCAGCAATGTTGCTGCTTCCACTGACCTCAGGTCTGGACCTGCACGACTTCAGTCATTCCAGTCCCTCAGAGACTCTGGAGGGCCTCTCTTAATTCTCAAAAGCTGCACAGGATCAGGAAGACAGAGAGGGCTAACACAGCTTTGTTAAGGCTTTCACACTTCCTTTGAGCTTGCAAGTTAATTCAAATATGAGAATGATTAAAACCAAAATAATTAATTAAATGAATAAATAAAACCAAACAAACAGAAAGCCACCTCTGTATCCAAAGCCCACTGAATTCAACACAAGTCTTTGATCTGTGTCTGGTAAGTTTTGACATGAGCTTGTCTATGGTTTTAATTCTCAGATGCATCTTCTAGTGGTCTCCTGGACCAACCCCTTCCACCTCCTGCATACCCACAGCCTCTCCTGCACAGACAGTGGCTGCTTCAGGCAGCCCCAGTCATACCCTGGCCAGTGGGGTCCAGGTGACATTCTCAGCAGCATCCCCACGCTTGTGTTAAAAACGAATGGCTTGATGAAGTTGTATTTAATGAAGTTGTATTTAAATAGTAACATATGGCCTCTTCTTCTATTGTTCCAACTTTCTGTTATCTCAAAAACATTGACATTCACTCACTGGCAGCAATTTTAGAGATTTTGGGTTGTTTCATTTACCAAGACAGAACTTTCATGCAGTTAACAAACTCCAGCTACACAAGGTGCCTAGAGTGCAGTGCCTGTGCCATAAGCATCTGCCTCAGGGGTTTTTACAGGTCAGCAGCAAATGCATTTCAGGAATCTCAATTACTGGCATCACCTGACAAGTGCCCAACTGTTGGGCAAAAGAAGGTACAGGTTATTTTTAGGAATGAAAAACATTCTTTTGCATTAATTTTTCCTAATGTTATTATAAAGTCTCATAACTGCCATGTAAAAATAAGGCAGACAAGTAATTCTTTCAGGATAAAACCAGTTTTCACTGACAAACTTCCACAGTCAGATAGTTTTGAGGGTTGTTACAGAACAAGTGCACTTCAGCTGAAAAGCAGAAGCTGGTCCCACAGAAACTGGCCGTGGCCCTCCTATCCCAGTTGTGGCTAGGGGCCACCCTCCCAGCTATAGCCAAAATCCAATGCAAAACTGAAACGAAGCTCAAATGAAGCTCGGCCAGATGGGATCACAAGTCACCTCTTGGTATTGTTCATAAGGCAGCTTTGCAAGATGCATTCTTACCAAGGGATGAGTTTGTCAGGGTCCTGGTGCAGTCAGCGATGATTTAAGGTTGAGGTGCAAGCCACACCTGATGTTGAACACTTCTGAGCAGTGTTTACTGTCTGCTGGTGATGATTTATGAGGTTTGATTACTCATTTTTCATTCCAACCAAAAGTGAGATTAAAATGTTTCACAGGCAACTGCTCATATTAATCTCTGTAGCAGAGGCTGGAAGCTGAGCTGTCACTCACAGAAGGGATGGCATCCCAGCTGCCAGCACCGCTACAAGGCAAGAATCATTAAAAGCAAATACCTTAAGATAGACTGGAGACAGGGAGAATTGCGGCCAGTCAAAGAGCGTTTCTGAACGGTAGCCAACACACACATAAAAGCAGCCAAAATTCACTGACCATCCTCTGCTGATTTCTTCTTAGAAAGAAAAAAAAAAAAGTAATAAACTAATACCAACATTTTCTACAAGAACAGCACATGCATTTTTAATATCTGTATTTAAATCACCTGTGGTTTTGCACCTAATAAGGAGCAAATGTTGATGTGCAGGTAGGATTAATAAACTGGGTTGGAGGGAATCACTTTGGTGTGGCACCAAGAAAGTTCATCTCCAAATATGGAGCTGTGAGATGTGGAGAGGCGCAGGCAAGCAGTGAGCGACCTCCTCGCTCCCTCCCAACCTGAGCTGTCTCTTCCTGGGCTCAGCGGGGAGAATTTATCTTATCTTTCCAGGGTGAAGAGGCAGGAAAAAAGAAAGAGAAAGAACATCAAAGTAACTTCTCACTAGACTTTAAACTGCACAATAATATCCTCTCCATGTGGGAGAAAACATGGGAAAAAAAAATTTAAAAATCCACCAACTCACAAGTCATTTTTTTATTTTCAAGGGATTTTGCAAATACCTGAACAATCACAGCTATTAACAGTAGCTACATTTTAATGCCTGATCCATGGCAGTAAGAAATGCAGCTCAGAGGGGGAGTTCAGTGTGCTGCACATCAGAACTAAATAAATCATAATTACAGGCTCCTCTGCTCCATCACAAAGGCAGACAAACATTGCTTTCTCTGCCTCTCTGCCCATCCCCCTGCATGACACCATTTCTTCTCTCCCCCCCCCCAAAAAAAAAAAAAAACAAAAAAAAAAAAAAAAAAAAACATTACCTTTAATAAACAACCGCAACGGTAACAAAAGGGGTCCAGGGGGG
>WUAM01000323.1:22440783-22464436 GCA_024336885.1 Actenoides hombroni
CTCCCCCTCTCCCCACCCCCCTGAATCACACCATTTCAACTCCCCCCCCCCCAAAAAAAAAAAAAAAACAAAAAAAAAAAACCAAAAACCATTTACTGTAGTAATTTACTGCTAAGGTCAAGAACGTGCTCCAGGGATGGTAAAAGCAAAAAGGAACTACAGTGGGAATACAAACAGATACTTTCCTCCTAAGCTGCTTTGATGTGCCATTCCTAGGAAGACTAGCGTTCTTCCCTTTGTAGCTTTGGGCTTGTGAAGACTTTACACTTTTTTTTTTTTTTCTTTTTTTCTTTTTTTCTTCCCAGATATCCTTAATGCAGGACCCTTTCCCGACCTCACAGTAATAATAAACAGGAGATGAAAAATCCATGTGCCGCCTTATCAAAGCCATCTGAAGAATTTAAGCTTTCATTTAAAAATAAGAATTAAGTTTGTAGCCTTTAAAGGTTGTAGAGATAACCTTCTCTACGTGAACTGATCCACAGCCATCCTCTATTTCTAGCCTCCTTTGTCAGATTTTCTTGAGGTCCGTAACTGCTCTCCATAGTCAAACTCTTTGGGGAAAAATTCTCACAGATAAATGTTGGTTTGTTTTTCCCCAGTGAAATAGCATCGGTTTCTCACTGCTGATGTGTAAAGCTGATAAGCAGAAGCAAAGCAAGGTTTAAACTGGAATATCCATAGATTCACAGGACCAAAACATGGACTTCTGTAATGTAAATGTATCTAAGCTCGACATCCATGAGTCTCATTATATTCACCAAGAGAAAAAACCACTTTTGGGTGGGATTCATTTCACCATCCCAGGTCTGCAGGCAGAGGCAGGTGCTTCTAGGTGTGACTCCTCAGACACATTTCAGACATTGACCTTAAGGTGAACTGCTCTCAATATGCTTGAGGCTGAAAGAAAAAAATTGTCCTGGTGCTTACAGCTCCCATTAGACACATGGTGGGGAAATGATTAGGGAAGATATGGCAAATATGACTGCCCCAGATGACAGATGAGCCCTGCTGCAGAGATTAATTTTTCCAAGCTTTCTGTTAATCATGAATTATTATGAATATATATAATCATGAATTCTGCCAGTGAAAAAGCTCTCCTTCTTTCAAACAGCCATCACTGTGATACTGACCAAAGAAACAAGCCTCCCTAGCAAAACTGGTAGAACCAAGCATCATGTTCAGTCTCTTATCTCCAAATTAGTTCCCTCTCTCTGCAGGGAACACTCAAGAAAAAAGAACTCAACCAAACAAAGAGAAAAACAGACAAAGTGAGATCCAGCACATCCCCAGGTAATTAAGTAATGAGAAAGAAAGTGGCAATTCATCCATTCTGACTCTGGTAGACTACAAGTTTGAGAGGAGAAACACAGAATGGATTTTATTTATCAGCAGCACAGAGAGTCTCAAGTATGAAAAATCTCCTGAAGGCTACACAAGTAATCTTCACTGTCCTCAAGGGCCTGGATGAGTGTGTAGATGTATGACTTCTAGATTCACAGAACCAACAGATTGGTTGGGGTTGGAAGGGACCTCTGGAGATCAGCTAGTCCAACACCCTTGCCAAAGCAGGTTTACATAGGGTAGGTTGCACAGGAACACATCCGGGTGGGTTTTGGAAGTCTCCAGAGAAGGAGACTCCACAACCTCCTTGGGCAGCCTGTTCCAGTGCTCTGTGACCCTCACAGTAAAGGTTTTCCTCACGTTGAGGTGGAACTTCTTGTGTTTCAGTTTGTGCCTGTTGTCCCTTGTCCTATCACAGGGCACCACTGAAAAGAGACTGGCCCTATCCTCTTGACTCCCCCTTCAGATATTTGTAAGCAGTGATCAGATCCCCTCTCAGCCTTCTCTTCTCTGGGCTAAACAGCCCCAGGTCTCTCAGCCTTTCCCCATAAGAGAGATGTTCCAGTTGCTTAATCATTCTCATAGCCCTCCGCTGGACTCTCTCCAGTAGTTCCTTGTCTCTCTTGAGCCGGAGAGTCCAGAACTGAACATAGTACTCCAGATGTGGCCTCACTACGGCAGAGGGGGAGGAGAACTTGCCCCCACCTGCTGGTTACACTCTTCTTAATGCACCCTGGAATATCACAGGCCTTCCTGGCCACAAGGGCACATTGCTGTCCCATGGATAACTTACTGGTCACCAGAATTCCCAGGTGCTTTCCACAGAGCTGCTTTCCATCAGGTCAACTCCTAACCTATATCAGTGCATGGGATTACTCCTCCCACAGTTCAGGACTCTACAGTTACCCTTGTAGCATTTCATTAGATTTCCCTCTGTCCAATTCTCCAGTCTGTCCAGATCTCACTGAATAGCAGCACAGTCTTCCTGTGTGTCAGTCAAACCTCCGAGTTTTGTATCATCATCAACTTGATGAGGATACACTCTGTCCCTTCATCCAGGTCATTGATGAATATGTTGAATAAGACTGGACGCAGCACTGACCCCTGTGGAACTGTACTAGCTATGGGCCTTGAACTAGACTCTGCACCATTAATCACAACCCTCTGAGCTCTATCATTCAGCCAATTCTCAAACACATCTCATGATCCACTCATCTGGCCCACATTTCCTGAGTTTACATATGAGGGTGTTATGGAAGACAGCGTTCAAAAGCCTTGCTGAAGTCAAGGTAGACAAGATCCAACACCAAGAGCATGAAATGCAACTGCCCATTAATGTATATATATATATATGTTTTTCTATTTCAGAAATAACTATTCCTTTTTAAAGTCTCCAAGCCATGGGTCCATCACCTTTCCTTGCAACCATACTGACATTTAGTGACTTTTATTAGTAAGTAGCAATCCTATTTCAAAGGATAAGACTTCTCATGTCAACTTTCAGTCATTGGATCTTGTTATGCTTTCACCAAGAAAATCGGAAAGATGCCAGCCTTCAATAACTCTTCCATGTGTATCCACAAGGAGACACCAAGCAACCTTAAATAAAAGCAAATACATTGAAATCCTTACTTTTGTATACTTTTGCAGTGACTGAAGTCTCCTGTTGTCTCTGCTCAGCACTGCATGCCAGCACCAGAATATGATAAAATATTTTTGACGTGGCCAGTTTGGAGATAGAATCTCATCTCAGCTTCTTCTTTTATGCATCAGAGAACTGAATTGGTTATTTTTGTCCACACTGACAAATAACCTCCTCAAGTTTAACAGATTTCCTACCATTGTCCAGGGTGTTGCCAAAAACACAGAGCAACATCAGCCCAAGAACTGTTCCCAGAAGTATCCAGTAAGAAATAATCTCCTCACTGATAGCCTTCCCCTAACAATGATGTTTTGACACACGTCACCAAACTGTCTTGTAACCCATCCAGTATGTGCTGTTATGTCTACGCAAGTTGAATCAAAAAATCTGGTGGCACCAAGTCCAAAGCCTTATTGAAATGTAAGTACACTGTAACAGCAGACTTTATGTTATCAAACACATCTCTCAAACCTGGATTTGCAGAAACTATCTTCACAGATGTAGCAGTTTCATAATGGAGTGATCAAAGGACCTTTAGCTTTATGTAACAAAAAGGTGAAGTATGGAAGAGGCAGAAAAGGGAGTAAAAAAACCCCAAAATAGTGTCAAAAAACATGTCAACATGTCAAATAAAGAACAAATAATGCTAGTAAATTCAGAGTAGAATTGAACATTTTATTCATAGTAAGAATGAAAAAAAATAAAGCATATTAATCTGTAAATAGGTCCACTGTTTTCTGGACTGAAACTGTCTAAGCTACGCGTGCTATCACGAAGCTGAAAGAATCACTGAATAATCTGTGGTTTCCATTATTCAGAAAGATGAATAATGGTCCTTTTGGGCCTTAAATTCCATGACTTTCTCAGACAGAATAAGACTATGCCTATATTAGCAACAGTAGGAGTGGGTCTGTACAGTGAAGTAACAGGTTCTGAGGAGCCCAAAGCCATACTCTGTGCACCATGGGGATGTGCTCCAGCCTGCTCCCATGGCTGCATCCTCACTGTGCTGGAGTACCCCAGGTGCCGACCTCCTAGTGCAGTTTTCCAAAAAGGAAGCAGATTTGAGTCCTCTGAGACCATTCCCCACCCTGAACCAAAGCCCACCAAGTGGAGACAACCTAATTTGCTTAAGAAATTCTCCTTGATACAAAGATATCCATGCACGCAGATATAGCCCAAAGCGTTGAAGGAAAGGGAAGGCTGGATGCAAAAGGTGAACAGAGATCGCTAAAATGACCAGAATGTTTTAAGAGAGGTAATGGGCTTAAGTTGCACCAAGGAAGGTTTAGATTAGACATTAAGACATTAAGAAAAATTTCTGTAGTGAAAGAGTGGTAAGGCATTCCAACAGACTGCCCAGGGAAGTGGTGAAGTCACCATCCCTGAAGGTATTTAAAAGATGTGTAGATGTGGTGTTTAGCAATATGACTTAGTGGTCATGATAATGTTGGGTAGACAGTTGGACTTGATGATCTTGGAGGTCTTTTCCAGCCTTAAGGATTCTGTGATTCTGTGAGCAGTCAGGAAAAACTTTTATTTACTAGTGTGACATTTACTGTGCTGACTCCATATTGACAAAAGTGAAAGCTATTAGTAACAGACATAAGCAGGAGAACATCATTAATAAGCTTATCGGTAACAAAAATGCCTGTAAGATACAACTGGCACTGGGTCTGACCAAATCAGCCATTGAAGAAACGGTGGGATGCTGCCTCAAAGGGAGTGAACAGCTTGGTGATCTATCTCAAGATATTAAAATGCAGGTACCTCTGCCTGAATCTTATTTTTATTGCCATGCATATCTCCCAGTATGTGCCCAAGCACTCACTCCTACAGCTCACCACCTCCTGTAACCATTGTGTAGGAGAGGAACATGGTCTCACCACAAAGCCCTCACTGCAGATGAGAATGAAGCATAAGGCACTTATACTTGGACTAAAACTCCCACTAAATACCACAGTATTTCCAAAGACATTTTTCCCCAGCTTTAAGCCAATTATTTTCTTTTTTTTTCCTCTGGTACTCTTTGTCTGAAAATTGTCTGAGTTTTGGCCAATATATTTCATTATTTCTATTTTTACCACAAACAAAAAAGGCATGATCCACGGACTGAGGCACACCCCACCCTCTCTTTTTTTTTTGGCTTTCAAAGCAACCATTTTCTTCACTAGATCATATTTGTTTGCTTTAGACTTCAGAAATAAATAGCAGATGACATTATGCAGCAGTTACTGTATGTGTTTGCTTTATCCATTCCTGTATTTATTGTAAAGAAAAATTCCATGGGTGAATGTTTTCCCAAATAGTAACACCCCTCCCTATTTATTATACACTCTGGAAATGAGGAGCCCCTTGTTTCTGGAGGTAACCCCACTGTTCCCAAACACTATGGTCAACTGTATATACTGTCTTCATAGTTTTTAGGGGTTTGTCCTTATTTTATCTCATTTTAATTCAAAATCTTTGTGAATTTGATATTGTTCCTTTCACCCAGTTCTCCTTAAGGAATGTGAAAGAAACAGGCCTGGGTTAGTAGAAGCTGAAATGTTGTATTTAAACAATTCTCAAAGGATCCCACTGGGAAACAAACAAACAAAAAAAAACCATCAAAACCCCCAAACAAAGCAAGCTCAGGCTTGCCCTGCTGCTAGTGCTCTTTGCTGCACAACACACTCTAGAAACCTTCCCTGAAGGGGAACATAAAATTGAAAAAAAAACCAAACCAAACATAAACCCCAAAAATCTCAGCACAGAACAACAGCCTTGAGGACCCTCACACTGAAAGCCAACAATGGTAGGTTTGGCCACCCTCCAGACATGGCTTTCTTCCACGGCAGGTCTGAAGGCTTCAACTCTAAGCAAGTCAAAAGCATGGGAAGAACTGAGGTCCAGCTGATGGGCAAGTCTTCAGGCAACTTCACAGCAGCTAAACACCTATCTCCTTCAGGCCAGATATCATTGTGTGTAGTGTGGTGGTGGCAGTGCCTTCTTTGACCACCTCCCCACTGAGCACCCTCCTCCTCATAGCAGCCATCAGGTCCCAGGCTTGTCCTTAGGGGAGAGAGAAAAACGTATCCTCTTTCTCTCTGTCCTCATAAAGCAAAACTGTAAAAGGAGGAGCTCAACATAGCTGCTTTTCTTCAGTCTTGATTTTGTCCCTCCAGCAGAAGAGACGTGTCTACCGTAAGGGTTAAATCAATGAGTGCCACAGTGAGAGCATCCTCGGGGCCCAGTCCAAGACCACAAATTTAGTTCCTCTAGGAATACAGGCATGAGGCAGGCATGAATATTTAAAAACAAAAGGCAAAATGCTACCAAGAAAAACATTTCCCTGCACGCACACACTGCTCCATTCAGGCAAGGAATGAACCACACAAGATAAATTCTGGTCATCTCACTTAATGCTCAAGATACTAGTCATGAAAGCAGGGAGGCAACTGAGCCAGACCATCCAACATTAGATACATCAGAGCATCATCACTAACGTCTAATGCAAACACAAGGGCACTGCATCTCAGAAGTGTATTTAGATGGGAGGGAAAATGGTCTCACTACAGAAAACGTTAAGGACATACGATTGGTAATGTGCTATGGAGTTGTACTTTGTGCAGTACGTGTTTGCATGCTATATGATCAGACTAATTTCATTAGCCATATCAGAGCCAATATACAAATTGAGGGTTTTGCAGTGGACAGAGAAGCAGGAGGGGAGGGAAGGGTTTCACTCATTCTTTTTTTAGGATGCCTAATGGCTTTTGGTGTTAGAGAAATATAAATAACTGTTTCATCACAAGGCAAAGATTAGATCTAAAATATTCCTTGGAATATGAAAAGCAGATTCTTTGAAAGCTCTAGTCTGAAGCATGTGCAATAAGGCCATTATCTGACACACCGCCCAAAGCAGTGGTATTTCATGGAGGAAAGATTCATGCAAGCATTCCTCTCTGAGACAGCAAAGACAATACTTAGCTCCTCAAGAAAAGAAACATTACTATCTCATCCGGAACAAGAGTGATATCACTCTTTAACATGCATGTAAGAAGGCAAATAGCTCGTTCTTAAAAGTTTGCTTGTTTCTCCATGTAATGAATGTCAATCTTCACAGAAAAAAATTATTTGGCTGCTGGTGTAGTTTGTTTGCATGCTAGTTTTTGTTCTTTTTTTTTGACAAAATCCCTGAAATTGTCAACATTAATTTTCGACTAAGTAATCAGCGATCCATTTAATATCATCTGCTACAGGGCAAAGCAGCCTTGGGATGCACTTGTTGAACTTCAGCAGGTTCAGTATCAAAGCCTCTGTTGATTCTCACTTCCCCCAGTGCATCCTACAGCAGGATAACTGGCAAGTTCTTAAGCACTTAAACTGTTTTTCCCAGGATGATGAGTCATAGCAAATATGCTCATAGCAAAAGCCCTGATTAACATTTCCTTTACAAATCTTAACAGTGGCATTAAGAATGCCATCCCACAGTAGAAAAATACCCCAACCCTGGTTTTAGCATCAAAGAATCCCAGTTGGACAGAGTAGTCAAGCCTGTTGTTCGCATGTGGGAGCGAAGGATGACAGAACGGCGGAGTGGAGACTCTACAGCTCAATACTTACCAAAAAAGTGCATTAACTCTGCACTGCTTTACCTGCGGTCACCCTCACAGTTGTTGTCATCTACTACTCTCTCTTCTTTCTGCCCATCCATTCAATGAGAGGGTCAATTTTGAAGGCTCCTCAACCCCCACCAGTACATCCACTGCTTCCAGAAGAAATATTGAATTTGCAAAAGTGTTCTCCAGGAGAGCTTATGTTTTATTGTCCCAACCAATTGACTACAATGGAAACACCATCAAGCGTCAAGTGCACTCTTACCCTGAGAGGGCTCTCATCTACCTTGTACTGGAGGACTGCACAGCAGCTAATGCATTTATCACTGGCATTGCTTCTGTAAAAAAATGCTTTTATCCCTGCTCACAAATGCAAGTACAAATCCATGGAAATACTCCATACCAAACTCCCTCAAAGATAAGGAGGACCTGCCTATATAATTTTCAGGGGATATGGACCTGAAAATCTGCCATTTGCAGGGTAAGTAATAAAGCTCAAAGCCTCCATCCCACAGCAGTTCATCCTCTCTAGGGGACCCACCATACCATGAGCAGAAGCCCAGAGGTGATTGGCAGGCTGCAGTCCCCTGGTGTTGAGCACTGCCCATGTCATGTGTATCTACCTCAAATTAGTTCATGGATGCCCTCCACCATACCCAGGAGCTGGGCAAAGGAGAGAGACCTCAGAGAGCCACGAGCATCTCATCACCATAGGCAGGGATGTGTTAGTTGTGCTAGAAACTGCTTTATTTACTTGTAGAAGATGTGACAGCTTAGTCCTCCTCCCACGCGCATAGGCTAGAGGACTTCAGACTGGAACAGTATTTCAACACTGCGGATGAGCAGAGGAGTCCAGAGTTGCACGCTGGCAGTTTGCTTTATTATCCCCAACTCAGCTCTCACCAGCCTTGCCAAGGCAGCACTTCCTTTAAAGTAACTAAAAGGCATAAATAGAAATGAAAGCTATGATGTTTCTAAGTTCAAACAGTGCTATTAAAACTACATACAGAGCACACCAAAAGCTAACTGGCAAAAATGGGTTACTCAGGTGATGTGTGAGGGCCAAGTTCCCCCGTGTTCCTGTGCAACACTGTTTCATTTAAGCTGCTCTTATTTTCACAAACTGAGAATCTGGGCACATATATGTAGGACACATATAGCACACATATAGGTGGATGGATATAGGTAGACAGTACATACTACTGGACCATGGGTCATATCCCTCTCATTTTGGTTCACACTCCTTTGGTGCCCCAGCCCTATCTAGTACAACAAAGGACATGCTAGAAGAAAACTAAGCAGAGAGATCTCTTCTTAACACAGAAGTCTTAATAGTCTCTTTAACAGGTCTCAGTTGTGAAAAGAAAACATGAATTTTTGAGGCAAAGCCAGAAATATGAGGTAGCACAAGTAAAAACCTCTATCTGGTATAGGTTGTTTATTCCTACATTATCTATTTATTCATCATAATCATATGTGTGCCAAAATACCAAAGAGTGCTATTAAGTTTGAATCCTGCTCAAGCTTTCTTTATTTGTGGAAGTAACTAGTAGGTCATCAGTTCTCATCAATAAGAAATAACTGTTTACACTATATCTCTACTGGACTGTCAGATCTTAGGCTCCATCTTAACTGAAAACACCATCTATTTCAGTTGGCATGCAGCCAACTGAAATATCACATATCAACTATGTGTGATACCCAGATAGGATGCCAACACCTGTCTTGCAACCAGTTTATGCAGTCCTCAAAGTATCTGCTCCCAGTGGTGCTGGAAGACCTTTCAAACAAGGGGAAGCACAAACAACTGAGTATAAAGTGTATTATTTTAATTGTGTAAATCCAATGATATCAAGTAGCATGACTGATGGAACCGTTACAAAATCAGCTCCAAAAAAAAAACCAGTTGATGCTCTGCATTTTTTTTCCCCTCTAAGCAAGCTGCAACAAACTATTCAGTTGTTTTTTCTCTTCCCTCTCCACTTTTCTTCTTCTTTTTTTTTTTTTAAATCCCTTGGGGCAGAGCCAAGAATCTCAATGTGCCACAATAACCACGGTTACTTATTTCCAACTCGTGTCTGTAGTATCATATCATATCAGCTCAACCTGGCATCAACATGGTGCTCTTTGCCAGTGAGCCCAGTAAGAAATCCAATCTGTTCCTCATTAGGAGATTAGGGGAGGGTGAAAAACCAGAAAGGAGAGAAGGGAGAGCTAACCAGTGCAGGAGTGGACAGAATGAGAAATAGGAAGAAGTGAGTAATGACTGACAAAAGTGTGAAGGAGGAACATGACACTGGGACGCAGAAGGAATGAAAAATAAAAATTTGAAGCAGTGAGGGAATGGGAAGGGTGGAAAGGAGAAAAGCAACAAGACAGCCTGAGTCAGAGGTAGGGCGAGTAAGAAAACCCCAAAGAAAACAAACCCTCCTGAGGCAGAGCCCCATCCCTCTGTAAAGTGTAGGCTTTCTGAATACTTCTTCTAAGAGCTTAATTCACTGATAGAATTGTAAAAAATCAACAAAAACAAACTTGCAAAGTAGGCGAAATGTGCTCCCAACCAAACCACTCCCAACAGTCCCTTATTTCCACTAATTGCAAGCGAATAATCAGGTTCCCCTGGGCAAAATGACAGTGAAATACCAGAACTGAGTGAATGAAGGGAACACCCGCTTAATGGGTGGATTTGCCTTTCCAGAAAGGCTGGTGTAAAAGTGCATTATGCAGAGCCACAGCAGAGTTTAGGTGTGGGCGTGAGCTTACACAGTCGATTAAGCATAATTCAATTACATGTAAATAATTAATAACGAACCATATTTTAATTGCATATAATTTCTTTGTTGTGCAATGCTGTGCACCTTGCAAAGCCTATCTCACAAGCACTCAGCAATGCCAGATCTCAGCATTACCAGGCTATATGCAGCCTCCTGTACCCTTGCCTTTGGACACGGGGTGAGATTAGTCCAATGCACATTATTAATTCCTTCACAGCCCTGCCTCTCAAAGGGCACACAATGAGCAGAGCACCTGAAATAAAACTGCTGTTCAGAGTGTTTTAATCTGTCACGTTACAGTGTGGGGCATCTAAAAGATAAAAGCGGAGGCAACAAGATCCTGATTACCTATCTAAAAGGAGGTTAAGCTGGCAGTAAGGCAAATGTATGCATATGATCCTGAAAGCTTACTCCCTTCTATAGCATAAACCTACATGTGCCTCACAAGAATTTCCTCTTCGGTCCCCCCACAAGGCTCCCTACTCAGCACATGGATTCAGTGATCATTCATTCTTCAGGCACAAACCTCTTTTTTTTTTTTTTTTTTGGTCTCTTTTGGGATATGATAACGGAATCCAGATGCTTCATTTCATTTTCCTTTTGGAACTCTATGCTTACCACTAGGGTTTTATTTAGCTATCAAAAGTATGTAAGTATGGCTCTTGTCCCTGTGCTTTAAAGTCTCTCAAAGATTTTGAAAGCAGCTGCTTACTAGGTTTGCCATATACGGTTTGCATGATGGTATGATTAATACGGGTTTCCTTGGAATGAGCTCAGGTTGGTTTCCACATCTCACAGCCAATTAATCAAGAAGCAGAAGAATCCCGTCCAGGCCAGAGGCTGATATATATAGGACATCTTAAGCAGAGAGCAAGATAATGGCACTGATGCCTGAGGCATCAGCGTTGCAGGGGAGTGGCTATTTCACTCCTTTTGGACATTATCAAACTTCTTAGGTCAGCTGTGCCCAGACACAGTGAGGCTCCAGGCCAACTAGATGATGTCAAAATCCACCAAAACCAAAAGTAAGGGCATCTCTGCACTAATGTGCATGCACAAGCCAGCTAGAAGTCAAGGGAAGGGACATGATAGATAACTTAGGAAGAAGTATGGATAAGCATTTGCTGTTAAATTCACAATAGAAAAACTCCTTCAGTTCACAATATAAAAACTCGATCAAATCATGTAAATTGATGTACACATTACAGGTAAACATACGTCTCCCAGCTACTCCTGCACAGATTCCAGTAATTTGTGTTTCACGGAAGCCTAGTTTTGTTGGGCTAAAACAAGAATCATCAAGACAGTCTCTATTTGAGAACAGAACGAAAAATCCAACATTTTAAATGATAATCTGTTTCAGTGGATTGCAACTGTCAAAAAAAATGTGTCTCACTTCCCATGCAAATTTGCCTGCCCCAGCTTTCAGACACCACTTCGTGCTAATGCTTTTCTCCACTAGACTGAAGAGCCTTTAGGGCTTAATGTTTTCTCTCCTTGAAAGTCCTTAATGCTTGCAGTAAAGAACTAGCCATTTCAGACAATTTTCCTTTCAAAGCCTGTTATTTCAGAGTAACAGCATACCAAAGTTAAAAATCACAAAAAGTGTCTAGACTAGTGTATTCTGATAATATGCTTACTAAGCAGGATTACTGGCTAAAGCTCAACTTAGCTGGTCAACTGTATAATAGCGTCATGTTTATTTAATACTATTTCCACAGGCTTTACAAATTGAAGTCTGCCCGTCACTGAAGTCACCCCCTTCTTCACAGTGAGTCTGAGCAATAACTCTGTAACAGAGGACGCAGCCAAACAGCAGTCTGTCCAAATCACAGAGTGCCTCTACCTGACATGAACGTGGACATCTGTATCTTGCTTTTCTAGGCTACTCCCTGAACAAAGATTAACTATCACAGAGGTTCCAGCTTAACAACTGTCCAAAACAAAGCCAGTATTTTAGCCTTAATACATAGCACTCCTACCCAAGAAAAGATTCTGTTGTCTGCTGCATTAAATGCAATATGGAAAGTAACCGTCTGTGCTATGCAGGCTTATACACAAAACCACACTTTTTAGAGCTGGGGTCAATACCACCACCTGATGTTATGGTTGCCCAAAATTGCCTTATACAAACATTGTTTTTGATGACTTACTTGCTACTTGTCCAAACTGTAACTTGTAACTGGCTGACATTTTCCAGGACAGACTGCCTGCATTATGGTGAGTACCTCTGAAATTTATTGAAGACAGAACAACTACTCATTATGGCTAATAATAAATCAGAGCTGTCTGAAAATTTCTACTAGCCATGTCTCCTCAAAGATGGACTTGGCATGGAAGCAGCATTCATGGCAGAGATGTATTTGATTTTTTCTCTGCTAAAATGCTGTCTGCTTTCTCTCCCAAATTCTAAGTCTTCAAAAAATTGTCACTCACAAACTCTTGCTGGTCAGTTCTTAGAAGTTCATAGTGGATCTTTGTGCTATCCCTGTAAACCAGCTGTGATCCACTCCATATCAAATAGGACATCTCATGATACTGCCATTATTGGCTGTACTGGGCTTTTCTACCTGTCCATGCCAGAGCTGAGCACAGGAACAGAGCACACCTGTGATTTCAGCATTTCTCCCAAGCCACTAAGAAAAGGAAATATTTCCAAAAGCATATGAAAATTTTAAAAAGCTTAAACCTGCAAGTGAGAAGGAGGGGGGAAAAGAAAGAGGAGAATAGGGAGAAGAGGTTATATCATGAAAACCAGGGAATGAAAACCTGAGAAGCATGAAGAGGAGATTTGGGACTGTAAGTACAGGAGGAAGCTAAACTGAGACTCCCACTTAAACAAGAACATGGTTTTCTGGACATTAGACAAAAAGAGGTCTGTAACTCAGAGTCAAGGGAGGAAAAGGTTGCAGTTATAGAGTCTAGAAGGGAAGACCCTGAAAAGCAACAAACACCCTGCCAAGGAGCATGGGACTGGAACAAAAGCCTGAAGAGCGCGAAGTACAGATCACTAGGCTGGACAGATGAGCCAGAAGAGAGGGCACAGAGGACAAGAGGAGGAGAGGATAAAAAAAGAGTTATGCCAGGGATACACAGAAAAAGCCTATGCCTCATAAACTCTCATCCAGATCCTACAGTGAAAAAAATTTCTTAATCTCAGTATTTCACAGAAAACAACTGCAAAGTCCAATGGAAAAGTGGGTTGCATCCATGCCTAGCGATGGCTCATGCTAGACAGCCTGTGACTGAATGGATTTGCTATTTCTCACTGCCACACAGGGGTATTTCTTTCATGTTTGTCTTTCAAAACCAAGGAAATTACATACTGAAAACTCTGCTGAAACAACACAGTCGCTATTGCAAAGTCAAATGCTGGAAAACAGAAGTTAGCTTCCAACTTGTTTCGACCCTGAGCTCTTTCCCCCACGATCACTGCCTCTGCCTGCAGGCAATGAGGCTGCTCTCAGATGAATCAGGAAATCAGGAACACAGAGCAGCAAGGGCTTGTTGTCCATGAGGATGCTCATGCCACTTGCTGCTTTGCCCAGCATACATCCAGCACTTTCTAGCAGTATGTGTTCATACAAGTCAGACACCCAAGTCCTCTACAGAAAGAAGCCTTTTGGGACATTCTCTATTTCAAACACTGCTCTATAAACTTCAATTTGAATATGAAAGAGAAAAAAGTTGAACAGCAATTCAAAGCCCAAGCACCACTCAAGAAAAGAACGGAATAAGGTAATCGGATAACAGCAAAAATGACTGCATGATTCTTTAAATCCAAACCCATGGATGCCACAAGGCACAAGAGAGGCAGGGCTCCAAGGGTGTCCATCATTCCACTACTACTTTATTCTGAGCGTTTGTCTTCACCACTTTATTAATCTTCTTTTAACATATTTGTTTGCAAAGGATATGCAAAGACACAGCTTTTTTCTCCCAGTGACAACTTGGCTCCTTTCTGACCAAGACAACTTTCTTTTTATTTAAACAGAATAATAAACGCATGACACTGGGTTTTACCTGCCCAAACCTAGACATAAGCTGTGTTTGCTTTTACTGTAAGGCATTGTTTTTGAACAGGAAGGCAGAATTATCTGATAGGAAACACAGCTAATGTAGCATAAGCAAGTTATTAAATGGAGCCAAACTGGGCACACGAGGAGCAAATCCCGAAAACACAATTCAAGGGGGTAAAACACTACAATGCAACTGAGCATAATAACCTGCTTGCAAGGCTTAGAGATTGTGTGGGCTAGAAATAATTTTAAATCAATTGAGTAACTGTTTCTTGGCAATTTGATAGAAAGGAGAAACAGTGTAATTGGCAATCAAGTACTCCTCTGGGAGCTTCCAAACAGCCAGCTGGATTTGTAAATGCATGTTAATCTGCCCAGGCCAAATCCTGCAGGCACCTAAAACAGTGGGGTAAATTGCACACTGGGTGTAAATTCCTCTGAACAGGGAGGTAAGCAGTAAAGGAACACAACTCGCCTGTCAAAGGAATGCTGCTTTTGTCCCTAAAAGTAAATACAAACCTGCTTTTACTCCCCTGCCAAAACACAAGAGTTCACTGAACACAATCAAGCACAGACCTACTCGCCTTTTACTTGCTAAGCAGTAACCAAATATAGCTCAGGGACAAATACGCAGTCTGCATAATTAATTAGCTGGCTTCTTTATCTAACTTTCCTTCAACCTTTAGATGCTTAATAATATCTATTTATTAAATCAACGAGCTTATGTATAAACCCAAGTCCATTAGTTTATTTTAAGTCAGTATATATAGAAGGGATTTCATTGCTGAAGCAAACAGTGTGGGCAAACTTCAGCACTCAGCTGGATCAAGTGCTTGGGAGGAGTCAGGGGCGACATATATGCTGATGTCAACTTGAAAGGACACACATTGCTATGGTCCTTCAATGGCTGTTTCAGAGTTTGCTTTAAAAAGAATAGCATTCTAACTGAGCTAATAACCTGCTTGCATTTGTGGAAATAATTTCCTTCTAGTATTGATTGCCTTTATTTGGAAAACACAGAATTTACCTAATGTCCCATGTTGTGAAGGATGATGAACTAGAAGTGACCTTTCTTGCTTACCAACCAGACTGTGTAGATGAACAAATTCTAATTGAAATTCTCTTCAAAGGGAAAGATGTTACTTGCTCATGACTGCCTCTCAAAACCATTCAACCAACCATCTGAGGCACTTGAATTTGGAGTGATGACACTGTGTCCTGCAGAGGACTCTCTATTCCTTATGGTGAGAGCCCAGACAACAATATAAAATTATGCATTTAACTTTCAGATGGATAAAGTCAAGTGAGACGAACCCCACCTTGGCACATCCCTGAAGAAAGGGCAGACCTTCTGCAGAGCATCTCCAAAGAGCTTTACTCTGGTGGATTCCTGATGGAAGCCCCACTTTTACATGAAATTAGTGATGGTTTCTTCTGTCTTTTTTTATAATACATGTACCTCCTCCAACTGTCCTGAAAAGGTGCTGAATTCTAGTCCCATTGCCGTCTCTTAAGAGGTATTTGAAGTCACTAATAAAACCAGACCTTTTAGCTGCAAAGATAGGCATCCTGAAAATAAACCCTCTAAGGTTGCTCAGAGAGGCTTTGGAATGCCAAGCGGCCAAGGCAGGCCAGCATCTTCTGAATGACCTAGGCAGTTTGATATCCCACTTACACCTGCACTGAAATACACACAGTTTCTGCAGGGTGTTCATGACAATAGGTGTCAAACATGAGCAGTTCAGGGAATGACAGCTACTGTGGGACGGGTACTTTATAAGCAACACAAAAGGTCGGGAAGAATAAATTCTTCCCAGGTGAAGAAGAAATGTAACATACATCCTGCTCTATGAATTTCTCACCTGGTAAAGAACACACTCTGAGTGGCCAAATTTTCTCTGACATCACAATACGCAGCTCTTCATGTCAAGTAAAGCAAACTGAAATTCTACAACTGCAAAATAATTTCTGGGGGAAAAAACCACAAACCCAAAAAACCCAACAAACCAAAACAACAACAACAAAAAACCCCAGGTTTCACATCCTCTGAGGAAGGAAAATCATGTCCATGTCAGTTCCAAAGCTTCAGAGTGGAATTAGCTGCCTCCAGCTGTAGCAATTCACGGACACAGAAACTGAAGATGACTCTTGTTATTTTTGAGCCATTTGAGAAAGATCACTTGAATCTGCATATGGCCTGAGACTGTTATCTGAATGCCTGTCAAGGAAAGCACTGTAATGTCCATGACAAGCAAGTGTTTTAGAACTAAAACAGACTAAACAGTAGAACATATAACAGGAAGTAAAATATAGCACTTTTCTCCAGAGATGGCTCTATTACAGCCTTCAGTATTGCAAAGTACCACAGGATTACTTCCTTTCTCCTGATTATGATTAAATGCTAATTTGGAAAAATGTATGTTAAAAAAAAAAAAAAAGAAACCTTAAGAGCTGAGAAAAGACTCCAGTGGTCTTAAAGCCAAGGCCAAATCCCATCACAATCAATACAAGCTGCTGGCTTCCTTCATTTTACACTTTATTTTAATTTCTTTTCTACATTTGTACCTTTTTCTCAGTTTCTTTGCTGGCAAACCTCCAAATTGTCTCATCTGAGTCTGAAGTTCACTGGAACACCTCCAGTCACTCTTGCTTTACAACACCTTTCCAGTAGCTAAAAGGTCAGGTCAGTAAATCTCTCTTGGTGTTCCAGGATCAGGGCTGCAGGAGCAGCAACCCAGGGTTCTTTGCTTTCTTGCTGAAGGATCCAGACATGGGTGCCCAGCAGCACCAGCTGGCCCCCGCTGTTAAGTGACCATTGGCATGGTTTAACCAGGGGCTTCATAGGGATGCAACCAATAAGCAGACATTGAGATGCATCCCCTGGCCTCTGTCAAGCAGGGTATAAACCATCAGGCATTGGAGGTTTGGGATGAAAAGTAGAGAAAATCACTTTTTTGCCCATAAAAAGGAAAAATACTTGCTAAAGTCTGAATTGCAGCGTGCAACCAGGAAGTGGAGCTCTAGCACGGGTCTATCACACAGAAACAGGAAGCCCAGGAGTATCCTGAGATAAGAAGCAAGAGAAGAGCTCCCCAGAAGACATGGAAGGAGAAGAAAGGAGTGGGATAAGACAGTTTATTTTTGGCTATGACTAATACAGCATTCGGAGTAAGTGCTTCACATCCAACATAAAAGAGGAAGAAAAAAATACTCATTTGCCTCTATTAACGGCCACAGATACAGTACTTCAGCCTTCTCTTTCACTAACACTGTGATTAAAAACTATATAAAAAGAGCAGGGATTTTACATTTGAACCTGAACAGCAGGGATGGAAATCGTCTTATTTTAGCTGTATAAAGATTAGGAATTGTATTGTAAGGTAATCATTTCAGTTCCCACTATAGTCCCTGACAAATGAGGTCCCCTGTGTGCGCCTGCAAAACACAACTTTTGGACTTAAAATATCAAAACGCAATGGATACTGTTGCTGCTAACCTAAGAGATAACAGTGTGAAAAAGTCAAAAGCTCTCCTCTCAGTATAGCATCTATTTGTTTTCCAGACAATATATGACATTTATTCATAGGAAGCTGTAAGCCATGGAGAAACTGGAAATAGATAGTAATTTTACTCCAAAAATGGTAGGACACACCTTTTTCATTGTTTGCTTCTTTCTAATTCAATTAATTCAGAAATTGGAAGCTAAAAAAGTAACCTTGACGCGTAACCCCCCCCCCCCCACCCGTAGACCCGCCCCCCCCGGACAGCTATAACCCACCCCCCCAGTCTGTGCACCCCCGCCGGGGAACCCCCGCTCCCTGCAGCAGCAAAGCTCCTTTGCTGCACTTTGCTGCAAAGTTACCTGGCACTACCAACCCACCCCCTTTACTTTGCACGGGCACCAGCGCTGCTCCGCACCCCGCTTTACTTTGCAAACGCCCCCGCACCCCCCTCCCGGGTGCGGTGCGGGTGCGGGGAGCCTCTCTTCCCCCCCTCCCCCCCCCACCCTCCGGGCAAGACCTCGGCGGGGGAGGAACTTTCCTCCCAGCAGCGCGGCCGTGCCTGGCAGCAATGCAGCAACCGAGAGCCGAGCTGCAAAGTCTCCAACTTACACGGCACCCCTAAAATAGTCCTGATTTCATCCCTGAAAGGATTTCCTGGCTTTGTGTGTCTTAACTAGCCTTGGCCATTTTTGTAGAATAACCCTATTATTCACAGCTCTGAGGGTACAATCTGCTAAAGTCACTTAATAAAAAAAATAAATAAAAAAAAAAAAAATAAAGAAAAAAAAACCCTTCAAAGGGCGTGAGAAATAAAGGCAAACAAACAATTGTCTGTAGCTCTCGGCTCCCCTTGATCGTGGATACCCACTTCATTAACAGCAGAAGCATTATATTCTTAAAACTGGAAGCCTCAAGATGCGTGATAATACTGCGAAATTAATTTGGGGGGAGAAGCGAGTGGATCTGAAGGTTAATTATTTATTTTTTTTTTACAACAGAGTGACACTTTAACTCACACAACTCGTAACGAGTGGCATCGTTATCCCTCCGAATTTACTGCTTTTAATCGACTCGAGCAGGTAGTTAAAGACAGAGGGCTGCAGCCCCAGTGTATTCAGCAGGAGAGGGGGGAAGAAAAGAAAAAAAAATAAAACAAACCTAGGAAAAAAACCCGTCAGTGATTTTCAGTTTCAAGTTTGGGAGCCCCAGAGCTGCGCTGGTGCCAGCCCAGCTCTGTACGCAGCGCACTTTAACTGAGAGGCAGCGGCTCTGCTTTCTCGGTTACCTCCTGGTGACCCCTCCAAAGGAGCCCGCCGATTCCCAGCGGTCTGGAGAGCACAGGTTGGAAACCACTGGTTTTGCATAAACTTCTGTTATTCGGCTCAGCCTTAGGTTGTGAGGGCTCCTCTTTAGCAAATTGTCGAAGGATGATGTGTGCTGCATAAATTAAAACATCATGTCCCCTTGCCATGTGAAAGCATTATTAAAAGAAGCATAATAAGGGATTTCCACCATGTTATCAGGAGTACAAAGAAAACTCCGAATGGGAGGGATGGCTGTCATCGGGGTAGAACAAGCTGGGATTTTGGAGAGGCTTGAGAAGCGCTTTGAATAGCCCGTCAGTTGGACAAGGATCAGTGCTGACAATAGCCGGTCTATATGTGGTATGGCCTGTTAACATACAGCAGCAATCAGTAAAGGCCTGATCCTGACAAACAGGGCTCTTCAGGGCCCTGGGCCATGTTAGTGGCTCTGGGAGAGCCACTGGGGCTGCTCGCCTGCCCTGGGGGCAACTTCACCCCACTGAGAGCCAGAAGCCCCCCAGAATCACAGGGAAGTTCAGTGCTGATCTCCTTTCCATCAAGACCTTAGAGCCGCACGCTGCTATGACTTGCATCTCCAAAACTATTTAGAGACTTAAATGCCATTGTGGTTGATGGAAATCAATGCCCAGATGATGTTTCTGTGTCATCCCACAACCCACTATAGAATTGGCTACAAATCCCAGCAGAAATATTGTGGAGGAGCCGTAGGTTAGTGCTCTGCCTAAACCTAGTTCCAATATCCTCCAAGAAATCTATATTCTGAAGATACTAAAAATGAGAGTAGTCTGTAAGACTCTCTCCAGGGAAGAGGTTGCTTTACTATTCCACATGTACAGACAGAATGGAGCATAACAGGGGATTCCTCCTCAGTCTGAAGGCTCCAAACCCTGATGCAATGTAAATAAACACTACAGTCGGGTGAACACTGTGTCACCCTTAAACAGGAGGGCAGGTGGGCAGAAGCCTCAGCCTCCGGGCTCCAAAGCTCAGACAGTAGCTTAAATAAGCAGACTGATGCTTTTGATGGAAATTCTCACCTTACACTGCTAAATACATGGGAATAATATCATTTTCGCATGCAGCATTTTTAGCCCAGCACCATGCTTCCCGTCGGGAGTGTGGGGAGGATGAAGAGGTGCTGCAGTCCCCATCTGACAGATGAGGGTGAGCACACCAGAATTCAAGGTCTGGGCCATAGGTGCATCGCCAAAGCCGCGTACATGTGGAGATGGGAATTGAAACGGGTGTGCTAAGGGCAGATGGGAACATCTGCACTAAAAATTGGCCAGTCTTGCTCCTTTCTCTGTCAAATCTCCTACTTGAACCACCACTGCCTGGCACGGCAGTGCGCGTATCACAGAAATGCCTGTGGACTTGTAAAACATTTCCACGGGGTCTCGAGTCTATTGCGAGATGCGTTGCGGGGGAAGTAACTTCCCAGCAAAAGTGTGCAGACTACAGAAAGGAAGCAAACAGAATGGGGAGAGGTGGGATAGGCAACGTTTCCCCTTTTGTTTCACTGTAGATCTCCTAACGGGGCACAGAATAAATGGCAATGCTATTTTAACATAAATACCCCTTCACAAGCAGAGTTCAGTTGAAATAAACCCAAAATACCAACAAAGCGAACGTTCCCTGCAAAAGCGAATGCAGTTTAACAAGCTTGCCATGATTTCCTCATCGGCTTGAGCAGTGCCCGCTGGCCCTGTGTGCACCTAAAAGTCCCTGCCCACCGTGCCGGTGCCTCCATCCAGCTGGATAAACCCCGCTTGCAACCAGGCAAGGACACGACTACGTAGAGTCTCCCTCAGATACATTTTATCTGCACGCAGTCCGGCGGTGTTATCGCTGCTGGAAGCTGCTGGCCACCTCACAATGGTCCGAAATGGTTCTCCAGCGATACCGAGTGATTACAGCCTGTGGTACCGATGCTGCCATCGTCCCGAATCCAATGTTTTATCAGGCAGTTGGGCATAAACACTTCGGACCTCGTCTTTGCACGCCTCGATGGAAGTTTTGCTTGAATAAAGTTCGCGCAAGGCTGGTATAAACATGGTGGGGCAAATCATGTTTATATGCTCCCCCCCCCCCCCACACACACACGCACGTACACACGCTGTTTATTTTAGTGTATTATATTTCTATGCATTGTCATATTTGTGCAATGTATTTCCCAAAAGGGAAGCATGTTCTTTTGTCGCTGGTTTTTTTTTGTACTAGAATGTTTGTAATACGAAAGCTGAGATTCAATCCACGGTGTGAAAAATAAAGCTGAAGAGTTGCTGTTTGGACTTTGTAAGATTCAGGTAACACAAAGTGAGGTATGTTATATAAATAAATAACTAAAAATCCCAAGAGCAATCCGTTTAACTTCTAAGTCACTTTTCACATTTCTTACCTAAAATTCTGGGAAGAAAGAAAAAAGTCCGAGTGGCCTTTGCAGACAAAAATTTGGCCAACTTTGTACCTGGGTCAGAGGCGGACAAGGAGGGCACGGTAGAGGGTGCAGGTTTATTAGTGTTTCTCTGGCATTGTGTGTATCACACATAATTCATCTGCAAATCTCTTCTGTGACTATTTTATTTATTTATTTTTTTTAAATCAAAATAGTTTAAGCCCTGCTGACCCAAAGCACACACGAGGTCTGATCTCTTGCCTCGCCGATACGGAGCAGTAAAGTTTTCCATCAAAAGTTTTGTTAACTCTGTCTCTTTTCTGATAAAAAAAAAAAAAATTACTCTTTTCAGCCCTAAATTAGGTGTTCTTTAAAAGGTGGTGAGGTCTATTCTTCATAGGAACAACAGGCACTATCTAATAATAGCTATTTTAGAAAACCCCCTTTTATCCCATAAACTTTGAACTAAATGACATTTTAGGGAATAAAAAGTAATACTCTTCCACGGTGATTAGTAACTTTTCACTTCTCTACCTTTTCTAATTTTACAGACAACTTTATGACATGGCAAGGGGTGAGTCATAAAAGTCGTGTGTATCTCATGTGCAGAGGTTGGTGGTTTTTGGAACTCGAATCTGCACGAGACCTGACGCTTCTGCCTAAAAGATGTCGTAAAAAATCAAGCGTGCGAAGCGTACCGTGTCCGTTTTGCTTGCTCTGCTTTTCCCAGTGCCTTTGGCTCCTTTGGAACAGCAGAAGAAATGTGTTAGTCTCAGCACCTGAATTTTTTGGGGGGGAAGTTTTTATTACTGTAATTCACTGACCTGCCGCATTGTAAGCCCTGGCAATAGAGATCCCTGGGATGGGCACCCTGCGCTGGTACCGGATCTCTCTGGAGAGGCTGCTTTGTTTTGCAGAAGAGAAGTTTTTCTTTAAGAAAAAAAAAACCCAACCAGAAGTGTAATCCGTGTGGGCTGCCTGTCACAATAACTGCTCTCCTCTCTTAGTAGCAGGGAGAAGGTGAGACCATCCTCTGCTCACCCGACTGTTGTGTTAACTTCTATACTGGGCTGGGATGATTTCCACAGGGTAACCCCCGGAACATCCAGGCGCGATGCACAGGTGGCCCTTACAAAGGGATACATACGCTCAGCTACGGTTTTATTTGGATTCCTGGAAAAACACATAAATCACGACACCGCCCCACATACGTACGCCCAGCCTCTTCGGTAACTTCTTGGATGAAAAGGTTATTGCTGAGCCTATGGAGCAGGTGCACGTACGGTCGCAAAGCTCGTGGGGAGACACACACAGACTATATTATTCCTCCCTCAGAAAACTGAAAAGCCAAGCCCGGAGATCCCTCAGCCCAGCTCCCCCCTCCTCCAGGAGGAAATAAGCATTTCCTTACAGATATTCTCTTTTTTTTTTTCTTTTTTTTTTTCTTTTTCTTTTTTAAATCCTCTTCAGATTCAGATTGTCACTAAATATAGAAACCCTCATAGCCACACAAAAACGTGCATCGCCCCACAGCTGCTCATTTGCAATTTGTTCTGCACTTAAAAATCTCTTAATGCTACAAATAAACTTTGGGAAAGTTACATCCCAATAAACAATGAGGTGTTGTTTAAAATTACATGTGCTACTGTATTATTAGGTCTCTACCGACACTACAATTATCTTTTGAAGCTGGCAATAACATATTAGCTGTTCAGTCAGACGCAGAAATAGACTGGTGTATAAGCCCTCTGCCATTTTTATGAATGGAAAATATTTTAAAAGATCGTTTCCACTTTCTTCTTTGTCCTCTCCCCAGAAGGAGCCCCCTCGCCGAGACTCTTTCCCCACGTCACTTTAATATTCATCTATATTATCCATGCATTGCGATACCTGATTACCTGCCTCCCCCCCCCCACACACACACACACACCGCCCCGAACAATACCTATACTCATTGGATTAACTCCTCAGTCCTCGCTGGTAGGGAAAGCGGTATCCCACAGCCCTCGCTTTTATTTGCACGTCCCGTTGGCGATCCTTAGCAAGACAG
>WUAM01000323.1:22469554-22537389 GCA_024336885.1 Actenoides hombroni
GCTCTGGGTCTGAGGTGGCCGCCGAGGGCACCGCGGCGCCCAGGAGACGAAGCCCGCCCTTTGCTTCCAAACCCAGCAAAACTGGGGGAAATAATCCGGATTAAAGCCTCGGAGTGAAACGTGACCTCGGACGGTTTCAGCCTGGCTGTGCCCACGGTGTCTGTCAGCCGCGGTGTGAGCAGAGACGGACTTGCCCTGTCCCACAGCCTGCCTGTGGGAAGGGGAAGGTCGGGTCCTCCCTGCTCCTTCTGCAGGCTTCTTGGCTACCTCCATAATTCCAGAGGGTTGGAGGAGGAGGAGGCAGGTGCCACACTCCCCAGGGAAAAGCAAGCACACGTTTCCCACAACCCAAATCTTCCAGTGACACCATCAGCGTCACCAGTCCGAGGCTGCCCTGAGGGGCAGACCCCTGTCACCAGCAGGTCGGTGAGGACCGGAGGGGTCCCAGAACACTTCCTTTTATTTACCTAAAAGAAAGGATGCTTTTACACACGACCAAGCAGATCTCCCACGGGAGACAAAATATGCTCAGTTAAATGGAATATAGGCAGGTGGCTTCATCGTCAAGGGGACATTAATACACAAGGACAGGCTGATGTAAATGGATGGGCTTGCACTGCCTTCACATGCTGATTTACACCAGCTGTTGGCTTGGCCTGGCCTGCTGATGGTCTTAGAGGTGGATGTGCTTCATCCAGCTTCCCCCTGCCTGCTTATTTATACTTATTTAGCATAACCATTAACACCAGTAAGGGTTTCAGAGCAAACAAGTATTTATCTGGTTGTTAGCTGTTAGTATTTCCTGGGTTTAGTGCTGAAACGTTGCAAACTCCCGAATAACCACTGCCCTTTACCTTACATCTATCACCTTTCTGTTTTTAGCCTGAGGAAAACAATCCCCGTGCACTGGGAGTGTTGCCATGAAGGACATTTCCCGGTATTTCCCTGAATGACACTGATGTTTGTACAAGAGGATGCAACACTTCACGTTAGAGGTATAGCCACACGTATATACCATGGTGTTGGTGCAACCACCCACAGAAACGTTAATATTGATTTTAGCGAGCAGGCAAATTCTGCACCTCAGCGTGTGCGTGCACAGATCTAAGTGGCAGTTTTCTTGGGCCTTCTGGGATCAGCTTCCTGAACCTCAGCAGAAAACCCCTTTTACACCAAATTTTAGGGCTTGTAACCTGACAGAGAGCTTCCTGACACGCTCCATAGAAATGTTCCATGGCTGCTTCTGTGAGACACTTGCTGGTGTTAGCTCAGAGAAAATACGAATTTTTACACGCCCGGCCCATTTTTTTTACCCATGTAATAAAATATGACACTAGAGGGCGGCCTGTTAATGTAATTCAATAATGAAGTTGCAGCGGCTGCACATGGAGACGCTGCACCCACCTCCACTTCATGCCAGGACCGTGGCTGGAAGCCGGCCTGGAAACGGAGCCTTCCCCAGCTCTGACAAAACCACCGCTGCCCCGAGACGCAGGGAGTATCCAGAGTGTAAAACCAGAACCCAGAATAATAAATATTCCTAAGAAATATAATTTGCCAGCAGTCCCGTGAGCAGTCCTGCAGTTAGCACTTAGTCCAGCTGGGAGGAGGAGGTGGCAGGAGCCATTCAGACCGTTCCCTGGTGCCAAACCCTTGTCCTGCCCCAAACCACTGCACCTACTTTTACAGCTAAATGACAGTGCTGAGGTTGCAGGCTGGTTTTAGCCATCTGCACTGCAGCTCAGTGACTACGGTCCCCACTGATGCTTTGCTCTCAGTCTCTGCATAGCCTTCCTGCGACAGAGGAGGTCTCTTACAGTTCCAGAGACCAGTTTCCTTGTGTCAAATGAGGTTAATGGCTGCATGCAATTTAATTAATTAAAGATTGTGAATATTTTTAGAGCACCAGACGCGGTACGCATCAGAAATACCAGGTATTATCTAAGTACGCAGTGCTGTCATTATTGATATTTACATTTTGTACTGCCTGGAAGCCAGGATTTCCTTCTGGTAGGCTGCCGACAGCAATACCTTTTCTCCCCAGATTTAAAACCTGTGTGTCAAACGTGAGCCAACAGGCAAAAGTGACGTCAGGCAGACTGAGGTAAGACCAAGGACACCGGTCACAGTACTGTGCGAGCTGGCAGAACCACTGTTATTGTAGGTTGTTGCAGTACAGGTGGGTTTTAAGGCATCCTTGTAGCCTGCTCTGCAATAGCTTCAAGAGGCTTTCCGTGCTGTGGGACTATCAAAGGTAATTCAGCATGTTCACCGTGAAATGAGAGAACCTTTTAAGCTGAACTTCAGTGAGACTTTCTTATTGTCTGGAGCAGAAGTTACAGATGGAAAGAACTTAAATTAGTGGCCGCTTTTCTGAAAACTGATGTTCCTTAACATTAGGCAATAACATGTCCTCAGTTTTTGCTAAATTGCAAACGAGCAATTAATTTTTCAGCACTTGTGCAGAATACTTTAAAAATGGAAACATGAAAGTCTTCTATTAAAATGAAGTTGATAGTATGCACCTGCCACTAATGTACTGTACACTGTGTCTTCCACTCATTATAGTGATGATTTGGGTTGAGATCAAGAGTCATATAGTGAAAATCACTTCAACACGTGCCTGTTCATATGCATAAACTCCTGTGTACCAGATGGCAAAATATAATGACATCTTAAACAGCTAATTGCATAAACCTTGTAATGCAGATAATTGCTGAACCAAAGTATGAGTTAATAATTTCCCACTGTATTGCCTGGCTTGACACTAATTCTAAAGGAAAGTTGTGACAATTCTAACACACTAAAGTTCACCGAGCGGTAATTAAAACTAGCACTTAAAATCATTCAACTTTCAAACCCTTAATTACAATTCAGTGGAATCACTTTGTAGAAATCTAACATTTATAGATGGTTACATGATAGCTGATATTTCATCATCGTCTCTTTCATGGTGTCCTTCTAAGGCATGCTTCAGGAAGCGTGTAGCTCTCTCTGGAAGTCTAAGGTTGTGATGATTCCTGTACCAGTGGTCACTGGGAAACACTTGGAAAAGAGCAGCCAGGATGGGGAGTGAACATCCTGGAGTTCTTTCACAGGTTATGCTTCAAGCAGCATGGGAAGTAGTCCTTTCTAATCACCCGATGATATTTAAATACAAATTTAAGCAGCAAGCCACTACAGTGAGCCCTATCAGTTTTCAAAGAGCAGGTTTAAGAATTGAATTGTTTGGGTTCATAACAGAAGAGGATGAAGCTGACCTCAAAGACAGGCATCTAACATCATGAGCTGTTACCCTGTATTGGAAAAGCTGCCGTGGAAGCGAAACGATGAAGAATGGAAATACAATTAATGATGGTAAATATAGTTTAGGAGAAATAAGCCTTATCAGACAAATGCAATTTCTTTCTTTGATGAGGCGCATCAAATAATATGATGAAGGTAAGGACTGAATGATAACAGTCAATGAAGAGACGTGATATTCATTTTTTATGGAGATTAGAATTGCGCTGTGTGATATTCTGATCAAAAAACATTAGAAATAGCAACAGAGCATGCGCTAATTAGATTAGGAATTGGCTAACAGCCTGTTAAAAAGTAGCTATGAATCAGGAAGCGTTTTCAAATGGGAGAGTTTTACCAGGATCGGCATCAGGTCAGGTGCTAGTCAATGTTTTCTTCTGTGATTTTGGATGTAAACACAGTAAATTCACAGCTGATAAATTTGAGGGTGACAGGAACAGTGGTGGAGTGACAGACAATGATGAGAATGACACTCCAAGTGATCTCAGTTGCTTGATGAGCTGAGCTCATTCAAACACAATTGGGTTTAATGCAGACAATATAAGATTATGCGGTTTCTGGTGCTTGCACTTTTAAAAGATTGTTGGAAAACTGGAGAGGGTGTAGAAAAGAGCCACAGAGAGGATTTCAGGGCTGAAGAAAGTGCTTAATGGTGAAAGACTTAAAGCGCTCAATCTGCCTAGCTTACTGGAAAGAAGACTGAGACGTGACATGAGTATAATGTGTCAGTATTTAAACAAGTATGAGATCAGTCTGGAAGGATCTGCTGGATACCGATGACATTTTTAATCTTTCAGAGAAAAACAGAGAAGTGAAAGTCGAAATCAAACAAACTCAAGTGAGAATTTAGGGTTTTTTTTAATAGCAAGCATAGCTGAAGACTTACTTCCAAGGCACAAAGTGGATACTGTATTGTTTGGGTATTTTCAAAGCAAGACCAGAAGACCTGCTGTAACCAAAACCAAGTTAACACATTTAATGGGGGGCAATGGCACATGATGAGCTGTAATAAAACAAGGGGCTTTCTCTAGCCTTTGATGCAGTGAGTCTATGTACAGCGGCAGAGATGTTTCACAAGCATTTAGGAGCAGGAACGTACAGCTGTGCAAGGGAATAATCAAGTAATAACAAGTCTAACACATTTCATGGGCTCTCCAGGCCCAGGCCAGGTGTGCAGATATCACACATTCATGTATCTCTAATGATGTATTATTTTAAAAGATAAAGATAGAGTTTATGTGTTGATAGAGTTAAAAAAAAAATAAAAATGCCAAAAGGCAGCTCCCTACTTAGTAACCCCAGCTCTGGGCATCTTCTACCTGGAAGTCTGTTTATTCACAGTATGAATAAAGCAGTCCTGGATTGGAGAGGGTCACAGTGGGCCATACGTCCCCACCACAGTAGTTCCCAAACACGCTCTTTGCATCCTACAAACCTGTTCCTCTTTCACCCCTCTGTTAAGTTCATCATTTGTCAAAACCATGAGCACAGAGAAAACGTTTCAAGACTCTACAATACCACGAGGCAGTGCCTTCTATTACAGCTCGGTGTCAGGGGTCCAACCCATCGCCTTCAGCTCTAGCACATCCTCAGAGGGTCTCCTATCTCAGTTCGGACACAGCACAGCTCAGCCCACTCTAATGACCTGCAAGCCCATGATGAAAGCTGGAAGCTAAACTCTATTAAAAAATCAAGTATCATAGACTGAGTCTGTGCAGGAGGTTACAGCAAAGGCTCAGCACAATCCTTTCTGCCCTTAAAGATATTTATTAGCTCATGAAACATAACTACCAGGTGTCTGCAATGCTACTAGCTTTACAGATGGATGTAACCAGATCCAGTATGAAGTATTTTCACGCTCAGGTCTCCCATACTGCTCCCTGGGGTCTTTCCAGCCACCCCTGCTGTGGATTGGCAGCCCTCTTCCTCTGTGGGAGTAGCACTGGCATGTACAGCTGGGGAGGATCAGTTGGGTTTTTTTTTTTCCCCCAGAGAAGGATGCTCCTGGGAAGATGCCATGCTAGTTGGTTACAACATTTCCAGTCTATGCTAAGCATCATCTGAAAAATCTCATCTCAGGTAAAAAGTAATTGATGGTATTTCAGTCTATGTATCTGCACCATAACTACTACAGCCTGTCCCTACAGGAGATACTGATAAATCAATAACAAACCAAAGCAAAAAGTACACTAAGCATCATCATTAACTGATCACTCAAATGCTAAAAGTTTGGGTGACACTGAAATAGTGATGGCAGAGCCTGGGTGGCTAGAGAGTCCCAGGGACATGGGCAGAGATTGATCCTGTGGCTGATGACCTGCCTTTTGGGCTTGCAGTGATGCTGGTAATCAACTCTATGCAGGAAATTGTCCCACTGCTCGACTCAGCAGCTTAAAATAAAACACAAGCTGATGTGATTTGCTGGGAAGGCTGTAATCTGAGGAACTTCTTTATCTTTAAAAGAACTGGTAGATCCAGGATGTGGTGGTGTGATGTGGAGGTGACTTGTTTCTCAATCTGTGAGCATAAATTGGTCTTCTTCTTTTCTTTCGATGGGAAGAAGTCTGATGGGGTTAGGTGATCTTCCAGAAGTAGAAATCTAGAAAGTAAGACAAAAATGTGGTGTCATATCTCTTTACTGCTGTTTGCAATATTATATGCTGATTAGGATTTCTAGATATTTATTATAATACTGCACATGTAGAATAAAACCAATTTCTTATAATGGATTTTATCAAAACAGAAACAAGTACTGAAAAGATAGCATGCAGTTTGAGGTTTAATAACAAATACTGCTTAAATGGAATATATCTCCATCTCCTTTCTAGCCAACATTCAGTAACACTCAAATAATGCTAATGGAATAAATAGTCACTAAACACGAGTGTAACTCAGAGTTCTCCTACCTGGCTGTGGTCATCTGGTGCTCTTCAGAGGAGGAGCCATCTTCTCATCTACTCTCTTCTTCAGGAGGTTTTCAGCAAAGGCTCAGCCACCACATTTTAGCTTCTGCTAAAAATGTATACCTGTCTTTGCTACGTGTCGTGACATCCAAAAACATCAGAGACAGCTTGAAAGATCTCTTAGCAGGGAGAGAAAGTACTCTGGGAGCAATGTGACCCTCTGTCACTAGCCTGATAAAATAGCCCTATAGAATACATCTGGGAAGTGGAATCAGCTCCCAGCACTGGTGAAATCACTAAAGATTTATCACTTTTCCAGGTGAACACCTGGCAACTGATTTTCTTTACCTTGCCTATTTTCCCTTTGATTTCTAAGACCCTAAGGCAGTTAGAAATCAGAAAATAGCTCAGTCTATACAAAAAGGAACTGCACCTCTCAGCATCAGTTCTCGGATTGTTCTTTCATGCACCGCTATCACCATGTGTAATTACTTGCAGGTGTCAGCTGGAACATGGTGTCTTTTGTCTTCTCAAGTGCTTTGGCCAGCAGGGACCCAACAAGCTTTGGTTTACAGTGATTAACAGGTTGGCTGTTGGTCTAAATGACCACTGGAAAAGGACATCTTGTAGGGTAAGGGCTTTCACTGTCAGTCATATGGATTGCTTCGCCTCAGGATGTTCCAAAGCAGTGCTGCTGGAACAGCTTGGACCTGGGACTGAAGCCAGTGAGACACACGTAGACGTACAGGACTTTGCAATAACTTGTAATTCAGGTAGTTGAATTCCACTATGGGCACCAGATCAAGGTAGGGAAACCAGTAATCTTCATCACAATTAGACCTGATTTATACACATTGTTTATTTATCATCCACTCCATAGCCCACCAATTTACGTTCTTAATGTGGGTGACTGTCACTGTCTTAAAACACTTCAGTAGTGATTGCTGTCTGCTCCACTAATTGACAATCTCATTGTTCATTACACCTGTTAATGTCTGGCTGTCAGGAAAGGTTTTGCTGTTTCAGTGTAAGTAAGAACAGTTCTACCAAACCACGGTGAGATTTTGAACTAGGCAGTGGCTTCGAGGCAAAACCTGAAGATTGCCTGCAGAAAGAGAACAAACCGTGTAGAGATTTTTGTTGTTCAGCAGGCTGGCTGCTGGAGGCTTTTCAGGTAGCAGCAAACCTTTCTCAGGGAGTTTCTGCAAGGCTGGGACATTTGTGGGGTGGCTGTTGCTGTGGCACAACCTCAGGAGCATCGTTTTCACTGATCAGTTGCAGAGCTGCCACTGTTTCATGTACCATGCCCTTCAGAGCAGTACTCATCAGTGCTTTTCCTAACTCCTGTCTTGTCAGGAAGATCTTTTTTTGCCACGTCTCTAGTTTCTATTTAAAATATAGAGTAACAGTAAGACAAAGGCTCTGAAAATCAGAGAAGTCAGAGTGACAGGCCATTTCTGTAAAATTTGGTCAGGGTTAATTTCTAAAAGCTAACTGTTATTTACTATTTAGTTCCAATAATAGACTCTAATCCTGGTTTTATTTTCTTGTTTCTTTTTTTTTTTTTTAACCTCCTTTATTTAGCAATTTCTTTAAATCGTGTTGTTTATTTACAGCATTCTTTAGGGCTTCTCCCCCTAGATTATGTTATTGTGGCGATGGAAGTGATCTCCATACAGTCAAACACTACTTTGTGCAGCTCCCATCGGGGCTATTCACGTATCCATATGTGCGTGCAGTTCCCACTAATGCTTGTCAATGGGACTTAACATATGAGCATGGACATGAGAATAGACCCCTTGCTGGGCACTTGACTAGATGGGGGTTTTTTTTGATGTTGATCCAGATGACTCACAGCAAATGTTGCTGTTATTAGAAATCACTGCACTTGACAGGCCCACCGAACGCAACCTCCCTTTCCTTCTCGCTCTTTCATAGGGGAGCTGCTTGGGGAGGTTTGCAGGCTCAGGGGAAATACTTCACAAACTGGAATCCAAGGTTACTGCATAAAGTAGCTTTATTTTGTGCGTTACCTTCTGTTTGCCATGCAGCAGTTTATAGTCAAGCCTCTTCTCTGAGGAAAGGGCAGAGTTTTTAAGGTGTGAATTGGGACTTGGACATTTGGGTTCTGCCTGTGGCTCCACCTAGACGGGATGGCTGGAGCATTACCATTCAGTACTTATGAGAACAAATGAAAAGCTGAGGTAACTTTGAGCATTTACATTTGGTTTCTGTGTACCTCTTTTTAACACCTTTAGTGTTCTCAGCGCTGCGGACTCCCCACTATGCTGGTATCATGTGCATATAAGTTAAGCGATGACAGAACACTTTCCATCACAAAGTTGAAGTCTTCAATATGTTTTGTAAAACTGATGCATCTTGTACCATCTGTAATCCCACTCCACTGCATTTCAGGGACATGCAAATGTGGAATCATTATTATTTGCTAACCATATGAAAATAATTACTGATTTCAGTGTAATTTGTAATGAACGTGTGTCTGCATCTGAAAGGGGAAAAGACCAAGTCAAGCTGTGTTCTTTCAAGCTCTTTTCTGCTAAGAGGTTTTCTGCCTTCAAGCTTCACTTTGCAATTTTTGAGGGTTGTTTTTTTTTTAAACGTGTGATCCTTGGAGATGTTTACTGAGCAATAATTCTGAGTGCACTAGGGACCAATGAACTGAAGTAAAGTCAAACATGGGCAGGAAGCACAGTGTTTCAATACCCAGCCTTTCAGGACTGAGTTCACTTAGTTTAAATCTCCACTTTCTACCTCACTCCACGTTTTCAGGCTTTCTCTAGTAGTACTAAAAGCATGAACAAGCTGATAACAGAGGACGATGATACAACGGCTGCTCTCTAGAAGACCCAGTCCTGATCCCACCAGCTACATTGTGGGCAGAACCTCATACCAGGGCAGAAGTCTTGAATTCAGTCCTGTGCTCACTGGGCCTCCTTTCTGAAGGCTAAACTGGAGGCACATCTCATGACAGAGCCCAAGAACACATTCAACAATTTCAGCAAGCAGTAACACGCAGTGTTGTCCATTGTCCATTTTCAGTGCTCATAACTTTGCTGGGTATTAGCCATTGGAGGACGTTTTCCAAAATTCATGGGTTTGTCAGCCTGATTTCTTTCTGAAAAGCTTTTATCCAAGGTAGTTCATCTACCTCTAAGAAAGGTGCTAGAAAAAAAGTGTTTCAGTGTTACCATTATGATTATTTGTCCTTGAAAAGCTCTGATGACATCCGGAAACTGGCCTACATCATCTGTTTCTTAAGGAATGCTTTATGGTAGCCTCAAAAATCCATCAAATCTGAAAGGCCTTTACAAACTCAGAGCTTGCACATGTTCAGCAGAAGTTTTCTAGCGTGAAGCTGCTAAACCCAAGGCAGGTTTTACAGGGAGCATTTGGGCAGAGCGCAATGAGCTCACAAACACCACTCTACAATCCCCTTTCACACATTTGCTAACTTTTGGGCGCTCAGTCTTGCCTTCCCAGCCGTGTCCTGTGAACATCCCCTCTTCACGTGCAATTAGATATCATCTACAAAGCAGGTAATGAGTTAAAATAACCATGCCCCCGTTGTCTAGTAGGAAGTATGTCTCTTAACTGGTACTAATGGATGGCAGCTATTAGTTACTCCTACATTAAGGTGCATTCATATTGAAATTTTGTACTGGCATTACAATGCATTTGATTAAAATGCAGAAGAATTACACATTAGATATCATGTGGCTGGATGGAAGCATAATTTAGCTGAGTCTGCAGATGCAGTCATGCAGGTGTTTCCGTAATACCGACTCGGTTGGTAAAACTGTCGGTGTTCAGTGGCCCTCAAATCACATCACCATCTGTGGTTCACTTCCTTGTGAAAGGAATTCCTTATGCCTTTCATCACAGACAATCGCTGGGTTCCCGAGCAAAACTGGTGTGAATCAGGCAGCATTTAAACGTCAGGTGTTTTGAGGGGAGGGGAGGTTACGGATATCAGGTGTTTCAGCTTGTGTTTGTTAACTGCAGAGCTATGGTAAGAGCAGGGTGAAAGGGGGGCTTTTTGTGGGGCCATTCCCTCACTCCAAGGAAGGTCTGTGCCTTTTCACATAAGACAGAATCCAAGTCTGCACCGAGTCACAGCTTTTGAAAGTAGCCCGGCCTTACACGTCTCCTTACAAACAAGTCAGGTACCTGAAAAGCACTTAATGACAGAGTTTTTGTAGGTAGACTCATGTTTTCTACTTAGGCCTGTTACTGATAAATATAACATTAACAACCAGAGCTATTGCACACTGCTGGTTTTCACAGACAACAAGATGATGCCAGTTACACTCAGTACAAAACCACAGAGCCAAGCCCAAGATGCAGACGGGTCCACAGTTACCAACAGAAGCTCCCCCATCCTTAAGGACATACACACAGACAATTTTTTTTGCTTGACTGAGAACTTCTTGAGAGCAGGAAGCTGTGTGTGGTAGCAGAAGACCATAGAAAATAGGCGAGGAAAAGAGGGACAGAGCTTAGGGGAGCAGCTCTGGTTCAGCACAGTGGTCGGGCTGCGGGGTGGGGGGTTTGCACTGTGACAGAACTGCTGCCCTTCCTACAGCGTTTTCCAGCCCGTACATCTCTCCAGGCTGGGAACATCTAGCCCTCTGCTACATTTGGAAGCAGGCTGATGTAACTTTTGGAGGATGACAGACTTCACGTCATTGGAACACAGTGTGAAGCAATCTAGCTAATGTGCAGTTTTGTCTAGAAAGTCTTTGAGGGTTAAGCACGGTTTGGAGGGAAAAAAAAAAAACCCAAGTCAGAATCACAGACACTTTCCTCTTTACCTCCACGGTCGCCGTGTTTATACATTTTGAATGAGTTACTGAGCTAATTTGTAAAAGACTTATTCTATATATTAAGGGAAAATAAAGACCTCACAGGAATTTTAGTCATAACATATGGAAACAAGAAAAATCTGTCCTCGGTTGATGAAATATTTATTTATCATTGAAATCCCAGACATTTGCATCCAATGTAAGGGCAAGACAAATCTTATGCATAACGTCCTAGAGAATTCAGTTAAAAGCAGTTTTGGATACCTGTAAGTAATTATGCTATCACATCCTCTAACGGATTTAATTTGGGCCAAGTAGCAACTACTGTATGTCCAAAAGATAATGAATTAGAGCAATGCTTTGGCATATCCCCTTTCTGAAATGTTAGCAGCCTCTCAAGTGACTTGAAAAATGGGCTTCAATAAATGGACAGGAAAATATATGCAATTAAATTCAATCAATAAAGCTGTCCTTGACCAAAGTCCAAACATTAAAAACAACTCCAATTGAATTATGAGAAATCCTTTTCTGATTTTAACTAGATTAGTTTAATCACATGTGCACCGAAGTTGCGTGCCGTTCCTCAGTAAGTTTATGGAAACAAAAAGCAACGTACTACTCCCTGTCTCTCACTTCAGCCCAGCTCTAGCTTTTCCTTACAGAGAAGCCATTTTCTTATTAACAAGGTCACTCATTCAGAGAGCAGCAGAGCTGGAGCCCAGGTGTCAGCCCTAGTTACCAGTCTTCTCTCCTTCACTTCCACAAAACTGGTCATCCCCATAACTACACAGGCTCATTCCTCCTGTTGAGAAACAGAAACATTTCCAAAATCCTAAAAAGAAACTCAAAATGCGGAACCTTCAATTGAACTTGAAGGTTTCAATTCCTGCACACCCTTCCCTTCTGAGCGTTTTTTCTACTGTACTAATATAGCAGGGGTTAAATACATTGACAAAATCAGAGGTGCTCCACATTATGGTAAGAATACTCATAGGTACAAGCCACAGAGATAAGCAAACCTGGAAATAGAAATCCTTCAGACGTAAAAAAAGAAAGGCAATTAAAAAGTCAGAGGCTTCTGCAGACAAGCCTTTTTTTTTTTTTTCCCTATAATCAGATATCAGAAGAGCCCCTACAAACAACAGAACATGTATATCCTCAAATCCTCACTGAGAGGTCCAGCTTGATATTTGCCAACCAGGAGAAACTCAAAGCTTTAAAATTCTGCACTGAGGTATCTGCCCTCACTCCCCATTGCCTCAAAGAGCAGAAGAATTCACCCCTTCCCCTCCCCAGAGATGTCAGAACAGTTGACAAATAACTTCACATAAGCCAAAGAGCCATCAGCTGGGAATCACTACACAGGTCTGCTTGCCTGCAGGAGATCTGAACCAGCAGCACCTGTGAGATAAACATTGCTCGGCTGGTTCTCTGAGCTGTCCTGTACAATGAAAGTATTCTCTTCAATTCAGAGGGAAAATAGAATATTAGGTTATTTTAGATCTGACCTTTCAGCCATGAAACACTTAAGCTATGAAATAGATGGATCTGGGGAAATAATTCAAAAGTAGCAAAGTGTTTGTTGAATTTTTACTCTTTGGGGACTCGTGTTTTTTCTGCAATTCCTTCCAAAATCAAGGCTGAATTATGACACAATGATTTGCCTCAGATGAGGGATGGTGGATCAAAAGCAAAGTTATTTCCTGCCCTATAACAAGAGAAGCAAAGCATTGGAACCGGGAAGAGGGAGTGCAGGTGGTGGTGGCAATGGCTGTGCAAGGTCCAAGATGTGCCTCAGTTTCCCTCCTCAGCCACCTGCATGAGCTGGATGGAGAACAACCACCCATGTAAGTGGCTGTGCTCACCTCTCATCTGTGACCTCTAAAGCTCTCCCAAGGACGTAACTTGGTGACTCACCTACAAGAATGACTCGGCCACGATCAGTTCACAGCATCCCACCCCCCTCCAGAGCCTGGCTGGTTGCAGAACATGGAAGCCTTCATACAGCTGTAGCCATTGCACTGCATTTCACAGCTGCTTGTTTGTTTGCTTGGTCTGCAGGATGGCTTTGGATACCTTCCCAAGAACGTATCCCCACAAAAGGTGTATCCAGATCTTTACTGGAATAGAAAGCCAAGTGTACAGAGCCAAAACTTAACCACAGAATAAAATGAAATATTACAGTAAGACTAATATCACAAATAAACACTCGGTGCAGCAGTTACAAGACTGGGAAAACTTGTGCTGATTGAGTCTCCTACTGACTTCATTTCGACCACATTGGCCGATCCATCAATAACGTCTCAGGAGATCAAGCTGAGTAGGAAGACACCTGAAAAAGGCAAATACCTCCCTGCTGGCAGCAGAACCTCTGCCTTGGACAATCTTTAGCTGTTCGCACATAAACTGTGAAGCCCAAGAAGCTTGTATTCCCTTAGCAACCAAAGTTGGCACCTGTGATATTTGTTTTCAGCGACTGACACCAAGAGTTTGAACTTACATCTGTTTTACTGAATTATGGTAAAACAGTATTAGTAACTGCAAAAAGCAGCTCTAATTTGGACAATACCATCCAGATCATACGCAGCTTGTACTGCCTGTGATTTCACTTCACATCCTACCCAGAACACCCGGGAAACCACCTAGCAGAAAAATGTGACAAGTCTTACGCGGGCTGGGTCTTGACAGCTTGACCTATTCCCAGCTCTGAAACTTGCTTAGGTAGAAGTTTTCCTAATGCCTTTTATAGTTCATTTGTGAAGGCTCGTCCACCTGGTGCCTTATCACAGGCTGTGGAATGAGTCCAGGCGATGGCAACAACGTGAACTGCTGTGGGGGATAACAAGGACTCTGTTATGACTGGGAACGTTTGCAGTACTATAAATAACTCTATCAATATTGTGATAATGGCACTTTAAAGAGGTCTATTTTACAAGTGTTGGATGTAAGAGAGACTACAGCTGTGCTCATTAATTCTGAAGTACGCTCCTCTCCCCGTACAATTTGCAGGTGTAACAATAGGAGTGTTGACTCAGTGCAGGTCTAGCTAGTGTTTGGATTAAAAAAAAAGGTCACAGTAGCATGATTAGTTCTTAACGAGTCTTTATTGTGTTTGGCAGAGGGAAAGCAAATGATGATAGTTTAATTGAAAACAATAAAAGTAGAATGGAACTTTGTTGCAGAATTTAGCTATACGTAAATAGCTTCTGCCCCCCCAAAGAGCAAGTACCGTAATTGACAGCAGTAGATCTTTTGATAATTAATTGCAGTAAATTATCACTTGGCACAAAGAAGGCATAATTCTAATTAATTTGCAACCTTTCCAGCATAACACTGAATTGAAAATGGCACTGCTGTAATTTTTTTTTTCAAGCTAATATAGAACTGGAGTACAAACAGCGTTGCGATGCTTTCTTGTGTTTTCCTTGTTTGGAGTTGAACTGGGGCGATTCGGTCCTTCCCACACAATTGCAGTACCACACAGAGATGACCCAAATGGGCAAGAGTTTCCTGCACAGTCAGAATTAATCTGCCACAGCATGGGATAATATAATTAGGTACAGAGATCCAGGCAGAGAACTGGTTCAGCTGGGGCTCATCTGGGACATCAGCGCCTTGATTTGAGGGCAGTCAGAGCTATAAAGTGTCCCTTTCATTCTCCTTTAAGTCTAAATTTGATTTGAAAAGAAGGTAGGTGGTAACGTGGACAGGCTAGTCTATTTAGGCAGAGCTAAGAACTACAAGATCTGTCAAATCTATCAGCCTCCATCTTGTTAACAACGTAATGAATTTTCTTTACCTCTGGGAACGCAACCCGCCCCTTGGCAACTGCAGGGCAGAGCCACGTGGCAAGTCCTCTCAAGGAGGTGTGATGGAGGGAGATCTCTTGAGGCAGCCACCAGCTAAGAGCACAGGTGGCTTTTAACTCCGAGGACTGCCTGCACGCACCGGCCAACAAATCCATTTTAAGCAGGATGCTTCACGAGTGCTCACGGACGAGGTGCTGCTCCTCTCTCGTCAGAACTCGACTTCGTGGCAAAGCTCCACAGCTAATGCTTTGTTAATGGAATTAAGATCTGGGCCCCGATCTGGGACTTTGCACGCAGCCCACAACTCCTTTATGCCCTAAAATTTCTCTGTGTCCCTGGAAGGTAATATTTACCTCCTGCACATCAGTGTTGTGGGAATAAATTATCTTTGGGAGAGTATGTTGAGCTCCTTGGAAAACAGTTTCTAAATAAGTGCAAGTATTATCATACATTAAATCTGATCAGCTATTAAAAATGAGAACAAGTCCTCAGATCTGTAACCCTCGCTACATCAGTTTCTCCCTCCTTTGCTGATTACTGTTAGCCTTGATAATAATGAACTCAAAGACGATATTAGCAGCCTAACCTATACTATGATTTAATCTTGATTGCCACAGATCAAGGTTTGATTTAATTGCTCTAGAATTAATTAGGAAGAGAAACAAGTTATAAAAAAGAATTTTCGCTCTAAATAAAGAAACTGTTTACATTCAACTGGAGTTCATGTTAGAACAAATCATTAAGCTATAAAAGATTACATCTGGGCTAGAATTAAAGTCAAGCCGATTCATTAACCCAAATGGTAGCCCAGAGATTACCAACATGGTATTTCTGCTTTGGTGATCAAAGGATCAAGGGATACATGACCAGATGACCCTAATTGAAGCAATCTCCACTGAATATTGTAAATGAACTTGAAAGTACTAAGGAGATAGTCTCCAACTTCTCTCAATGCAGGGAATGAATTTGTCCTGGTAGCCTTACTTTATACACAGAGTAAGGAAGAGGGAAGAAGAGGTAATAGTGAGACTTCATGCAGTACGTAAAGCGAGAATATTTTTCTTGAGTTATGGAGGAATCTTATCCAAATTGTTTCTAGTTGTCTGTTACAGCTTTTGAAATATAGGGAATTTACAGTCAAAAATTTCATCGCTAGTGCCCTGTCAATGACCTCATCACACCTGACCTATAGGGAGTATCTTCTACTGGGCTGCCCCATAAATCAGCCTGCCTGCAAGGCCGTTCTCCCCAAAGCTGAATTAGGTATGATAGTTTTATTGTGTGAGCTACTGTTCACCAGGGACCAAGTAGAAACCGCCGACCGTATTTCACTCGAGAGTGCAGGATGAACTTGAGCCTTGGTCCCAGCGGTGAAAGGCCAAGTCTGTACCTCGCTGAACCTCTGAACCTACAGACTCTTGACTCTGTGTTGGGGAGAGCTGCAGATGCTTTGTCAAGGTTATAGTTGGAAGTATAAACTTGGTTTGCGTTTCAAGTTTTCAGTAAGAAAAATACACTTAAGTACCGGAAAATAATAGGGGTGTGACTTCTTCTGAAAGCCTGGTATAGACATTAGTGAAATCCTACATATCCCTCTGTGGAAAATCAAGAGTCACTGAGCATAAGAACTTCCTGAAGACAGGGACTATAATTTTTGTTATGAAAGGGGAGGAATTGGATGTGATAAGTAGTGATGGACAAACTTCAAAAGATTGAGGGCTTGTGCTTGGTTCGGATAACCATCCAGCAGCTTTGATGCATATCCAGAGCTTATCTGGACCTCCTGGGCCTGTAAATATTAGGATGGAAATTTTGCAAGAACAGGCTCTCTTAAGAGGTTTTTCTCTTTTTTTTTTTTTGTATTTTGGGCAAGTATTTTCTTGTCACACTGGAGATACAACAGAAATAGTAATGGCAAGAAATAAGACCTGTTTTTAAAGAGTACTTCATCAAGTCCCCCCAAATTCCAAAGGCCAAGCCTTACATGTGTTTGAGAAAGTCTTGGTATGTGCGTGTACCCATGTGTATTTTCCAAGTTCTCCATAGGCACAAAGTAGATTATAGCTGCTGAAACTATTTCACTTGGTTTTGTAGTGGAGATTAGCTGGTTTATTTACCATAAAATGCAGTTATACAGGATAAAGTTTCCTTAGATGATAAGCAGTGGGCTCCTGGAGCTGGTAGAGGGTTGTGGCCTCTCTCCCAGGCTGGAGTGACAGAAAGTAGGCACACTTCTGAGAGCTGTTCTCACGACTGGTTTGAGGTGAGTTAGTAGATTCAGTTAGGTTTGTACCTGGAAATGTTACCAAACTACTGAAGCCAGAGCTGAGCTTCCTGTATATTTGTTTTACCATTGGCAAACAAAGTACACACCGTGCCTGAAACACCAGCTTAGAGAGTTTCCCGTGACTGTGTAACCTTGGAGGACATGTAAACCTATTGTCTGACCATGCAACACTTGAGTGGTGCCAGGGCATGGGGCAGCATCTGCTCCTCCTCAGCACTCACTACTAATACTGAGCACTCAGCCCACTCTTTAAAACCATGCAGTAATTTTTCTGATCTGCAGAGAAAGTTTAGCAACACAGATCTGTTGATTAAAAGCCCACAGTGTTTCAGGTATGGGTGTTATTTCCAGATCTTAAGGGCCATAGGGGAAGAGGTGTCCTCTGTCTTGCCTCTCAGAGGCTGGGGACCCCAGCAGGTAGGGTCCACTGCTGAGCAGGATCTGGGAGCTGATCTACAACAAGATGAGGATTTGTGGTTCCTCAGTGCTGGGGAAGGGGCCAAAGCCCTTTGGAACCCGCAGCTGACATCTCCTAACCTGTAGGTCAACATTATCCCTAAATGAATGTGGTATTGCTTAACAGTGGGTTAGTTATTTTAAACATTTGTTAAGCAGTCGTAGTCTGCTATTTCCATCTAACTCACATGCTGAAGTCATTGCTGCCTGCGTGTCTGAGCCAGAGGACCTGGCTGTGCTCCTCTCCCATGGCAGCTGATGGCCTAATCCACCTCCGAGTCAATGGGAGTGTCTCTTGATGCCTTCAGTGGAGGCTGGCTGGGGTTTTGAGGAGCTGGCTGAGCACAGGGAGAGCAGCCTGATGGGCTCTCCCAGTGAGCACTGCAGCTTTTGCACGCCGAGGAAGATGCAGTAAACCTAGTAAGCACAGTTAGGACCCATCATAGTAGCAACACGTAAACCGACTTGCGAATGACTATTGTTAAACATCCTTGCTGTGTTAGCGTGGGATAAAGTCAAGTAAATGAGCACAGACGAACTCAGCCAATGCACACAGCAAAAATTACCATCTGTATTCAGGAAGCTACAAATCAGGCCTCACACCATTGTCAGAACTATTTAAATTGTTGTTGGCCATGTCACCCTTTCTTTTTTTAGCTGCTCAGTAAGACACGTTTTTGGCGTCTGCACTCGGATATATATTTTATCTCCTGTAGTACATATGAAATCTAATGTATTAATAACTTGGGGAATACGTTTGCATCCAAGACTCCATTATTTTTATCTCGTATTTCTCTTTAAGTCACAAAAAATATACGTTTTAATCTGCAAATATTCCAGAACGGTACGGCAGAATTAGGCAAATCAGTTACAGATTGGCCTAACAGCACTAAGAATAGAGATCTACAGAGTTTTGCAAAAAGAGGCTTTTCTACAGATGGAAAAACTTAGACACAGAGTCAGTTAGTCCTGTGAAAAAACATAAGAGGAAAACAAGTAGTTCGTGTGCCTGCTCATGAACTCAGACTTGTTGCCTCGTTCGTTTTTTTCCAGTGTTGGCCTTTGGCTGCCCCAAAGTTGCCAGAGCATTGACTAGACACTGCAGGAAAGGAAACTGGTGGAGAGGTTAGAAGGTAAACATCAAAGGGTTTCAAGCATTCAAAGGATAAGGCTGACTGAGGTGCATAAATTCTGTATATCACCAAAATACAACTGAGGCCTTTAATGTGATCAAGGTAGCAGCTCATTACCAGGAAGGCTTCAGTTTTCTGAGCCATCCAAGAACAGGTGCAGAACAGAAGACCACCCTTGTCCTCACAAACCCCCATGCCCAGGGGAAGATTAATGAAGAACGAAGGAGACTACCAGAGCCAAACTGACGCGTGATACAAAGTGTGAACCTGGGCAAAGAAACTTCCCCTTTGCCCCGGGAAAGCCAATCCACGGCTCAGCTCAAACGAATGGCTGGTGACTTCTTTTTTTTGTTTTTAAGACCTGGTGTTTCCAGGCATGATAACTGATGAGCCCGTTTCCTAGAGAGTCAAGAGCTGAAGGCAGATGCAAGTTGGGAGTGTTAGTAGTGAAGAAAGTCCAGACTCATGAGTTTTGCAGCTGCAGGCCCTAGGATTTTCTACCATGTTAGTAACAGTTGGAGGGAAACAGCAGGGTTTGCTGTACCTAAAGTGAGACATGGACCAAATATACAGTCACTACAACTGACTTTAGGAAGCAAGCTTAGAGATTTTCCTAAGTATGTGAGGTGTGAAAGACGATAATGGACATCTGCACACAAAATGTAGGTGTCAAAAATAATAATTAAAAGAAAAAAGTGCCCATTCTAAAAGGACAGCTTCAGTGGGAGAAGATGAGATAATGCCAGGTGATTGTGCTGTACCCCGAGGCAGTGACCCTGTGATGGGCAAGATGAAGTGCTTCCTGGAAATGCCGCTTTCTCTCTTGACTGCCAAGGCAGCCCAATAGCTTTTTTAGAGCAGATATCTTGTTTTTAAGCAGAAAAATGTAACTGAAGCAAATCCACCCTTAATGCCTGGATGTGAGACATGCTGTTTTCGGTAGCTGTGGTGTATATGTTTCATGTCAAGACCTTTACAGAGATTCAGAGATAAAGTTGAAGCAAAGATCAATAATTAAAGGGCCCGCAGCTCCTAGGATCTGAATGCTGCCTCTCTCACACCCTTGTCCTGTGAACCTTGGAAAAATCACCCTGGGCAGGACCTTTAAAGATGTTTAGGTATGAAATTGTATTGATTTCAAGCGATTCACCCAGCCTACAGTCAACCAGCTAAGCATCTAAACACTGCTGGGATTCTTGCCCTGAAATCTCTGTCTCGGTTTCTTTGTTTGCGACAGAAGGATAACACCTTCCTGCCGGGCAGGATCAGTGTCCGCAGCGCTTGGAGATCTTCGGGTGGCTGACGCTGCCAGTGAAAAGTGCAAACTCGTCATGAATTTCAGATTGTCTTGCACATGGCGTGCTGCAGACAGCACAGCCCCCGGGCCCACCGCGCTGAGCACCGCCGCAACCGACCTCCGATTCCTCTGACAAAATTCATAGCGCAGCCTGATCTGGGAGCTCGGCTGCTCCCTTCCTCCTGGCTTCTCGCTGACTTCTGGTGCTGCGACTCAGAGGCCTTAATGTGGCAGCAGCAGCAAGGCAGGGGGTCCCTGTTCTGGGCTCTGTTACACTAGCACTGGAACATTTGCTGTGTTCCGGAAAATGCAGCTTCCGAAGAGAAAAGCAGCCTGTTTGCCCTGCTTTCCTGCAGTCGGGCTTGGAGCTCTGCAGCAGGGGCAGGCAGGCAGCTGCGGTGGGAGCGTTTTCATGCTGCTCCAGCCTCCCAGTCAGTTGCCCATCTCTCCCAGCAGATGATGCTAAAGCGCGATTGTTTTGAGCGAGTTTAAGGAAGTGGAAGATTTTATCGGGGGAAATCTGAAGTGTAGGAAGGCTTCTGGGTCTCAGTGCTGGAGGAGGAACATACAGCAGCTCTCCTGAAAAACCTGGAGACCAGCTTGCTCCTGTCTTGTATTTAATGGTCTGAAAAGTAACAGGGTCAGAGCTTATGCAGGTTTTCAGGGTTTGTAAGCAGACCATGACATGCCTACTTTTCCACGTGTGTTTCTGCCACAGTGCTTACAGCCAAAGACAATGCCAGCATCCTACTCTCTTACTATGCCATTCCTTGACTCTGTTACCATCAGAGAGCTCCTCAACTTTGTTCCCACACCATGTTACTAACCTCTGTTCCGTGCAGTCAGATTCAGGGCGAGTAATTTGGAACGAAATACACAGCAAGAGTTGCTTTCTGGTTGCTTTTAAAAAGTGCAGCAACATTTATTGCTAGAAACAAAGCAGCGTTTTGCCTGCAGATGCTGCCAAAGTTCAGATGTGTTTGAGCTCTGGCCACTCTCTGGAGCCAGGAGAGGAAGTGGTTCTGGAGTGGGAAGTGTAGGCTCAGATATGCATTTCCCCGGAATTTAGGAAAACTAGAGGGGGTTTGGCTCTGTCTTTACTTCCATTAGAGCTTATTTCTGAGTACTTCTAGGGCAGCCAATGTAATTCACTCTGAAATGAAGTTTCAAAGTTCAAAGATTCATCTGGAAGTTATTAATAAAAACAATAAAAATAGAAACTTAAACCCAGTACTTTTCAGTGAGGAAAAATTGCCTAACATTTTTTCGGTTGATACTTTTTATATTTCTATAGCTGTAAAGTCTTTTTTTTCCCCTCTTAAGAAAAAGGACAAGTTATTAGTATCTTCATGAGACTTCTGGGATCTGCTGTAAAGACACCCTTTGGTTGTCAGCATCCAAACCATTAGCCCTGGACTGCTGTGCATCAGGAAACATTCACAGACAATTTAGAACAAAGCATATTTTGGGAAAAGGAGGTACAGAAAGACAAAATGATTTCTCTGGATCCCATATCTGGTATGTGGAGGGGCTCAGAGGAGGAGTACTCGATTCCTCATCAAGTGCCTGGTCTGCTGGACCATTATTGCTTCTTTGTTAATACGGCCATCAATTTTACACCGGGGCTGTATGACATAACACCACCCCCTTCCTAAATTCCTGTATGCAAACATAATACACGTTGTCAGGGATCCAGTGCTGATGTTGTCTTGTCCCTGACTGATACGCTTCCTTGGGTCACAAGGACATCCTGCGACAGTCAAGAATGCTTCAAGATATATGGACAGGTTTCTTTTCTTCAGAGCCCTTGGACTGGAATCAAATTGCCTGAAGGAAAATTTTAAGAGCCTTTTAGTGTCTTTTAAGAAAAGAGATTTTGCAAATATTACCGTGTTTGCAGTTTTCTTGCCACTGACTGTGCTTGGTTTTCTTGAGTTCTCTCGAGATACTGTCTATTCAGTGCACACTACAAGCAGCCACTGCAGAGCCTGTTTAATAAGCAGAGGACTTTTGTGTCTCCTGCTCTCTGGAGATCACGCTCATCAAACTGGGGCTTTCTTCTTCACCCACCTTGGAAAAAGGTTATCAGTGGGAGTGGGACAGATGGAAGTTTTACAGAAGATAATGAATAGGATGAACTCAGCTCTGTGTGGGTTTTTATGGTGATAGATGAGGTGGAGACCAAGCGAGGTGGCTGTGGAGCAGGAAAGTTTACTGACAGCAAACTGTAGGAGAGCCGGAAAACAGCCTGATGGGCTCTTGGATCAGATTCTGAGCTAAATGAGCAGTATTAGCCTCTTGGGATTTCGTCACTAGGCGGCCAACTACAAGGTACGCATGGGCAGAAGGGACGGTGAGGTTCGTAGAGAAACTCCGGGAGAAAGATCTATAGTTAAATAAAGTGGAGATGAATGTAAAGTACAGCATGAGAAATCTGACACTGTCATGCTCTTTCAACCCTAAGTCGGTCAAAAGATGGAATTCAGTACGTAAGAGCAAAATGGGATTTTTCTCAGTTGTCAGTGCCTCTCAGGATTTTTTACAAGTGGAGTTATTATTTGAAAAAGGATGGTGAGAGCTTGCTTCACTTCGGGCTCTTTCTCCATTTGAGAGTACTTGCAGAAGAAGAATAAATGTGGCTGATAAAGATTCCAAAGCAGCTAAAAGCAATCACAGAATGAATTACTTCAGAGTTGCACGCTGTCATTAGGGTGAGTGTAAGGTGCTACCCTTTTAAAAATGGCCAGAGAAAATAAAACGGGAACCTCCAAGCAATAGGATTCTGACCTCACCAAATGCTTTTGTCTAATTTAGACTGCATTAGCAATTGTGATCTTCACAAAATCCTGAGTAGAAGAGGGGAAGGATTTATAGACAGCATTATGTCCTAAAGGGATTCATACAATGAAATTATGAAATGCATTTAAAAATACATAATTAGCACTTTTCACCCATAAATTTCCCAAGTGATATTTTTAAAAGGAGGACATCACCTAACTCCACGTCTACTAAATAATTTTAAATCAGACGAGACAATTTATGTGTTTGCAAGATGTTTATATTTGAAATAAGAGCATCATTTACCATCTCCTCGCCTCTCTCTCGTGCTGATTTATCTCCCAGATTTCTGGAGGTCACTCTTATTGGTAGAAGTCAGCATTTGTTGTGTTTTGCAATGCAAAAATTCTTTTCATTCCCTAACACTAGAACAATATTTCATTGAATTGCTCTGGTTTATTAGACTAGTTGCACAGATGTCCTCTCTTCCTGAGCCAGATGTACAGAGCGCTGCTTCCAGCTTAGCCCAAACTGGAACATGTTGACAGAATAACATAACTGAGACCAGACATATTGCATTTTACACTAAAGGTCATGCAAAAAGCACAGGCTGCATATAGCATGGGCTGTTTTACATAAACACACATTTGGTTCAGCTTTGGTACAGGGATTACTGAAAGAATGCTCGGGGAGGACAAGCTATAAAGCAGTTGGAAAGTTCTGACAGTTGTTGAATGAATTAGCCCCGAACTGGTACATCTCTGGAAGAACAAGTGTGAAGAGCTCTGCAAAAGAAGGTGAGAGAAAACTCTCAGCGTTTCTGCTCGAGAGAGACAGAAGCTGCTTTGCAAGTTTAATGGGGGATTTCCTGAGGACTTTTTCAAGCACAGTGGGCTTGATTCAGTGGTGTCCTTCCCTCGCTAATGCCTTTCACCGCTAAGAGGAGTAACTAGAAGAGAAGAAGAAATTAAGTTGCCTAACAAGAAAGTTGAATGAATGCAAGCAAGGCCAGCATGTTTCCAGTGGCTACGGCATCTGTGTGGGGAAGAGCTCAAGAGAAGCATATATGGATCCAGGTGTTACAGGGGAGGAAGGATTGTCCTGCAGAGGAGCTACAACTTCAACTGCTCAGATTTCACACTCACGTGAGCTGCAGAAGCAGACAAAGACCTGGAGCCAGATTAATTTTAGGATGAGGGTGCAAACCCAGATCAGGGCCAAAATTGCCAGTGTTTCTTTCCTAATCAGGTTGATCTCTTGTGGCAGAAATCTTGCATAGTACATGCCACGTTGACCTCAATCCAGGGGACAGAGGAGGAGGAACAAAACCCTTCTGAATTTTCGAATTCACCTGTGACTTGCAGCAGGGTTGTTTGGTTTTTTATTTGCAAGAAACTGAACCCCTCTCAGTTTTCTGATCTGAAAAGCTGAATTAAACACTAACCTCCTAAGGATACTGTTCAGTTTAATTAATCAGTGTTCACAAAGTCTTTGAATTAAAAGACGGTACGAACTGTAAGTGCCAAGTATTATGGGTACCATGAACAAATGAACAACAGCAAATGAGTATAAGCACACTGCAAAGGAGGAATGTCATTAAGGAAAGAGGTCCCATTTCAAGCTGCCAAATACAAAGGAGTGAGTCATTTATTTTCGGTATGAAAAACATTTCAATGTTGTTCTTTAAGTGATTCTGCTTATGATCATTTCTCCTTAGCTAACTGCTATAAATATTTCAAAGGGGTGACACGGTCTTCTATTCCCGCCTAGAAATGTGGAAAATAAGGAGTGGAAAATAGAAAAATAAAAATAGTTGGAAAAGGCACGTCTGTTTTGCCACGTGCTAAATACAGTTGTCTTTGTCTTATGCAGAGTTTCACCTTTTTTTCCTGAAGACATCTCTGTGTGTCTGTGACTCCAGTGTCCCGTGCTTTGTCATGACAGCCTGACCAAGATTTATGAGTTGATAATTGCCTAAATGCTGGACCACAAAGCATCATTTTTGTTCTCTCCTGACCTTAGCCGTGACCCCTGGGACTGCGGGCGGGGAGAAATGTGTGATTTTTGGTACAGTCAGGCAGGACGACACGATCTGCTGGCACTGCTAAAGCACAGCTTCACGTTCCTGTGACAGAGAGTACAGCAAATTGGCCCGCAAAGGATACAAGAGGTGGTAGGAGTTGCTCTTCAAGCAGTGCCCTGGCTCCCTTGGGTATACTCAGCACACCCAGTCACACATGAGCAGGTTTTGAGTTAATTATCAGGCTAGTTTAACACACAATATTCTCACCATTTTTTCCAGTAGCTGTGATTTAAAACAAATTTGTTTATGGTACCGGAGGTTTTGGAGCAAAATATGCGTGTGGATACATATACCTGCTTATTTTATTCCTTATAATGACTCGTGCATTTGCTGGATAACAAGTTGCACAGAACAGGCTGGTCTCTCCCAGCTGTGCTCTCACCTGAGTGCCAGACCCCCTGCCCTCCTGCACACAAGGCCTTTTCTCATGCGCTGCCTCACCTAAAGAGCAGCTCTGTCTGCTCCCTGCAGCAGAAGATCTTTTGATAGACACTTGAACATGGCAAATATTGTTACCAAAACAGAGCCTATGTTCTCAGTTAGGGTTTCCAGAAAGTGGTGAAAGTGATGGGAACTATATGAAGATGAACCCAAGTGCTACTGCATGTCCAGTCCATTGCGCAGCACGAAGATTTTGAATGTGCTCAGCATGTTCAGATGTAGATCTGCTGAGAAGTTCACCCATATGAAGTCTCACTGGACAGAGAGCCTAAAATCCAGTGCAACACTGTGCCCTGAGGTACTACAGGACCATGTTACTTCAGATCCTCACTAAGATAAGATTATTGAGATATTCTAACTCTCTGAAGAAGAATCGTCTTCCATAAAAGTCAACCAAGAGACACTCATTTAAAACTGGAGTAACACACTGGCAGGTTGAACTCAGATGCTCAGGAGCAGTTGTCTCCATTCCATCCTCACAGAGGCAATGACAAATGGCAGCTGAACCCTCTGGAGGATGCTGAGACAGGATCATTAGGAGAACATGAGTTTGCTGAGCTCCCCAAGCGACAGGGCTGTGTAACTCACATGGCACACTCACCCAGTGCGCATCACTTTGATAGCAAAGAAAACCTTTCCTGCTCTTAGAAAGGCTGAGACTGGGCTCTTCCCTTTGGAAAGAGGTGGTGGCACACGGCAGGGCAGCTCATGGAAACACCAGAGGCAGAACAGAAAATTTCAGGGCTTGCTTTCTGATTAAGCCCATTATTTACTCCAGATATGAGGTTACTCATACCCAGCTAGAGCACTGACAGCTCTGCGTTTGAATGTCGCTGTGCATATTTAATGCTGGAATTGTGAAGTGATGTCCCAAACATTTGGTGGGATCTGTGGCCTTTTGCCTTGCTGATTCCAGAGGAAAGTTGGCTCACGTTATTACTGAAGGGTTTTTTCCCAGCTGATGGTTGTTTAAAGAAGAGCAAGAAATGAGTCAAGGCTCGAAGGAGATTCTTGCCTCTGCTCGTTTCAAAGCTGTAATTCTGGCCCTATCTGGAAGTGACAGAGGAGAAGCCAAAGACGAAATGGATCTGCAGAGGATGTGCCCCTTGCAGCACTGAGCATCCTTCTGGCAGGTATGAGGTGAAGATGATTGATGAGGTCAGAGTGGGATCCCTGCTCCGTCTCTACCGACACCGGTAACACATAGAGAGGAAAAATTCTGATCTCTAGCTCTGTCACTCAGAGGCTTCTTTGCAGAACTATGTTTATTACAAAATAATTATAACTGCAAATTAGGAATGGGGGTGTTCTAGCACCTCCTTACATCTCTCTCATATGCATCTAAAATAAAAGCAACATTGCAAAACTATTGTAACCTTCCGTTACGGGTTCAAGTCAGAAATGGAACTGCCACACTTGTTCTGTCAGGCACAAACACTGTGTATTTTGGCTTTCCTGCCCATTTTCTAACCCCAGCAAGCCTATTTTCTGCACTAAACAGCCCAGTGTGTTTGTAGCAACTTTAAATAAGTGTGCAACTCGAATAAACCACAGCTGATCATAGTCACACCAGGCTTTGGTAACATGGCCCCGTGGAGTACCCTGTTCTCAGCTCCTCCTGACAGTGCTGCTGGTCCTGAGAAGAGAGGACATTCTGGGCTGAGAGCCACACAAATCAGTGACACGTTTTCCCATTGCTCTCCATGGGTGAGGTTGGTTCAGACCAGTGTTTCTGAGGGACTGGTGTGCAGATTGCAAAGGGACAGCAGCAGAAGCACGCAAGCCAAAGTTCACTGGGTTGGGTGAATTGTGGTTGTGTTTGCTAGCTGGAGGATTTCTCTGTTACCAAAACTTTTGCTGTTGTGAGGACCTCTGATTGCAGCAGGTTCTCGATCTGGTGGGTATCTGAGGACAGACAGAGCCTCATCTACTTCTCTAACCTTCTCATACAGGCTGTAATTTAATTCAGCAGAAATTATTTTCCAGAATTCAATGAGTTTTGCTCTTATTTAAAGGTATTTTATACCAGCCTTTTTATGAGACCCGTTCTCAAAGCTCTAAAATTTCATTTTGGATATTCAGGTAAGTTATAAAAATGGAGATTTAAAATCAGTGCAACAAACCTTTTCCTAAACCAGTGTCTGAGTCATTCCAAGTAACATTTGTGTTACAGGGACACACTCAGGGCCCAAATCTATAATGCCTGGGTCAAGGGCAGACCAGAGGTTAACTGAGATCTTGAGATACCATTTGAACCTACAGAACAACCATGATCCACTTTTCTAATGATTGGAGTCTTCAGCAAGAAAAGGAAGAAGCATCAAATGAAAAAGTATTACTGCCAGGGTATATTTTACTACATGAAGTATATTGTTGATGGCTTCAAGGGAATCAATGCATTAAATAAGCATAACTGCATTAGAAATAGAGATTGTTACATGCATTCCTAGGGTTTAAGTTCATGCTGTATGTCTTATGTTACATGTGACTTGTTTTGCTGCTTAGGGTTTAGGAAACCCTTGAGAAAGGAAATGATCTTGACATTTGCAATGTATTTGTAAAGTAGATCCAGAAACCAAAGGTAAAAAAATAAAATAAAAAATTATCTAAGTCTATGATGGCATAAAACTGGAATAAAAAGCTAAATAAAAAATAGGGACACACAGGTACCTACTGATGTTTGGGAAACGTGTTTCTGTTCTGATGTTGTTATTGGTGAATTAACACATCTAACACTTACTTGTTTCAAACCACTGCCTAACCAGAATTTCACCTTCAGCTCCCTATAGAATCGAGGGCATCCTTAGCCTAGCATCGTAGGGATCTCACCGGAGATGTAGATGTTTTAAGGACTTCTGGGTCATCCTATGGTCAGCAATGTATTTCATCCCGTGGTTAATCCCTCGGATGCCATGCTATGTTTGCCTTGAGGCTCCTTTCAAGGTCTTGATTAACGGCACCGCTCCATGCCTAGTTAAGCTGGCAAAGCCTGTTCTGCGACCAAAATGGGTTTCCTGTCCCTCCCCGCTCTCCAGATGGTGGTTTGCGCTCCCTCCCCCTGTGTCGGCACAGGTGTTGCTCTGACCATGCAGGGAGAGCTCCGAAAACTGATCTCACTGAAAACTGACCTGGTTTAAAAAAGAAATGCCTGATTTTCAGACAGGCCGTTTCCTTGGCTGGGTTCACCGAGTGTCTGCGAGGGGGAGTGACAGTGAAACAGGAGCAGAGAGGGCAGCCAGGGCTGGGAGGAGGACGGGGCTTCTCCTCTGGTCAGCTTCTCTGGGACCAGGGGGAAATGCAGTCTGCAAATATTTAAGCGGTATCCAGGTACCACTACCCAGTTGGACTGTGGACCTCCTTACAGCCCTGCATAAGGAGAACACTTCACCCACCACTAAGCTGCTGAAGAAGCAGCTCCCTCTGAGAATATCGGCCACGCGAGCAAGTCCCTGTGGGGTCTGCAGGCACTGCCTGGTAGAAATTGACTGTACACACGCTCTCCCCTCATGGTGAGGAATTGTTTAGGACTGATATCAACCAAAACCCTGCTGCTAAATACCTTCTAATTTTAGACCTTTCAAATCTGAAAAGGTTTTCTCACTGATGTGTTTGTGGACTGCAATAGTATATTTTCAGTTGCATTAGGAACAACTTGATGCTTCCACACTAATATCCCAAACTCATCAGCTCCTACAGACTCTGCAGGTCCTTTTCATTTCCCTTTAAGTCAGGAACAATCAGTTTATTCCCTAAATGCTGGATTCAGCCCACCAGGAAAGACCATCAAGTTGGAGAAGTGGATGAATTGTTTGGTGACACCAACTTGCTTACAGATGCCATTTTTCATGAACACAAGTGACTTTCCTGCCTTTCATCACCCGAAACGTCCACCTCAAGATCACAATAGAGGCCCTCTCCATAAGGTGACAATGACACATCTACCCATGTGATGGCATCACACAGGAAGGTGGGATCGGACAGCCGGATGCCGACAGCATTTTCTGTTACATGACTGATGGCATGGCAGCAAGTAGAAGCTACGTGTGGTCACTTGGCCTAACTTTTCTCACTCATTCAAAAGGACAACTGTCATGGTATGCTGGATATGAGCATTTTAGTCAAAGAGTAGCTACAGCTTTGGACAACTGTAAGAGGGCCCAAGATGGCCCTGGAATGCTATCATGAGCAGCCACTCTGCCTGCCCCAGCCAAAAGCAGAACTATCCTGTTCTGCTCTCCAAAAGATGGATGACTAGTTCTGATCTTCACCTATGCACTAACACACTTCTTTAGCAATAGGTGATGATGCTTTTGCCACATTACACAGAATCCTGCTTTTACTCTGAGTTGTGGCTTCTCTGTGTGGGTATGGTCCCCACACGTCTTTGTTGTGGTTTGCTACCTGAGTTAAGCTTCAGCAGGTTTTCTCTCTGAGATCACGTTCACTCTCAGACGGTTTGGCACAGTGCTTTAGAAAGCGAGATGAGTTTTGGGCAGGAAGTGGCATATCCCACATACAGAGTGGTACAAATACAACTGGCACTCCTGTTGAAGTGAAAGATTTAGATGACCTCTGTCCAGATTATTGGCTCGATGATTTGCATTTTAGTTGGATCCTATCCCATTTCTAACAGTAATCTCTCTTGACCTGAAGGCTGCCCAGTAAGTTTTTAAACAACTATTGGGTCAGTTTGTGTAAAAGAACCTGTTGTAGAGCATAGCTTTCTACACCAAGTATCAACGAGGCTTTTAAGCATGAGGAGCTTGGCTCCCAGACATCAGGGATCAGTACTTGTTAAACACCATGTAAAGATGGTAGAGGAGAAGCTGGCAGCATGTTTTTGGACCCAGGTGTACTCCAGAATACTCTTCTGGTCCCTTTTACCCCTGTTTTTTTGCTGTAGGTCCAGAATGACGCAAGCTTTTGCTGTTGAAGCTGCTCCTACCCAGCCTTGGCAGCACAGCCGAGTGCTCCCGTGTCCCTGGCGTGCAGAGGACACCCGCTGCAGCTCCTCTGCCAAGGAGTGAGGCTCGGGCAACCGCCCTGTCCTCTGTGCAGAGCTCTAGGAGAGCCTTGCACTCATTCTGCCACCTGGAGATGCATCGCTGGTACCTGGAAATGACGCTGGGGTGGAAGGTGGCAGAGCCAGGACACAACCCGCTTTTCTGCCGATAAATCAACGTGAGCTGTTTTGATTAGATGTGTCACGGAGACGATCTGCGTCGTGACTCCTAACACAAGGTCTGAAATACACTGTCAGGATGACCTCACTCCCCCTTCCAAGGTTTTAATTAAACTTAATTAATCTTTTTTTTTTTTTTTTTCCTTAAAACAAGAGAAACTGCAACAGGGAAAGAAGGTAAAGGAACAAAAATACAGAAATATATCGTAAGATGGAATGGGCAGATTTTAACATGTATTGAGAGAAAAATAAAACTCTTTAAAGTCTTTCAATGAACTTTTATGAAAGTGGGTAAAGGCAAAATCAATCATCCAGACTGCAATAATTAGCTTCATTTACAAGGTTTTGTGCAAGCCTTTTTTTTCTGTTAAAGCAGCAATTTTAGAATTCAAAATCTATTTTTGCTCTTCCGTTTTACCTGAGTTTGAGGTAAAGCGTGAAAACTTCCTCTAAATGCCACCCCGCAGTAGTTCAACCGTAGGTTATTGTTTTAAACATAATTGAATTGCTGGGGTACATTAAACATTGCAGTGTTTTAAGCAGGGGAAATAATTTAATGATGTGGTCTTTAAGACAGTTAATTAGCCTGGCATGTATGAAAGTGTAACAAGAACACCACCTACTGTAAAAGTGAATGTTCTACACTCCCGAGCACTAATTCCTCATAGCTCTACCCTGCGTGGAAATCGTTAACCCATTTTTTGTCAAATGTTTTTAGGCAAAATTACTGGGTTCAGAGCTGGTGACTGCAGCTCTCACCACCATTAGCCAGTGGGAAAACCTAAGAGGTGAAATAAATCTCAGTCGGTTTAAACATCATTTCTGAAAAGATTATTCTGGGGTCTGATAAATGTTACTTTCATAATGAGGTTGGAATTTATTTTTTTTTAGCTGGAAATAGTACAGATTTGAATAAAATTTCTGATGATGTCAGCATGGTTTTTAGAAAATTGCTTGTGGTGACCCTGCTGCAATAACACTATATTGCTGGCTTGATTTATCCACCCCGAGATGGACTGTAAATGATCACATCAAGCGCTCGCTTTGTTGCTGTAGCATAAGGTGGTGCAGGTCATGGTGCAGGGGAAAGCAGCACGGTCCCTCCACAGCTCTGTATTTCTGAGAACAGACTGGGATTTGTCTCCTTTGCAGCCCAAGCTGCGGGATCAGCTCAGTCCCATTGATGCCCTTTGAGTTCAGGAGCTCTCAGCACCTCACAGCAAACTGCCAGAGCGTTGCAGGATTTGCCCACTTGTCAAAGTTTTGCTCAAAGCAAGGCAGGACAGAGGCTTCTCAAAAAGCTCTGCAGGCTTGGACCACCTGGAGCCTTCAAAACACAATCGTCAGCTTTAATCAGAACTTACGCAGAGTGTAGGGTATCTTCATCTTTTAAGCTTTGCCTCTCTACCTTGCAGTAGCAAACCCATGATATTTACTGACTCTAATAACACTCCAGGTTTGAAATCCCCAGTCCTCAGAGGTCTTTTGCTCCTCCTATGGAAGACACCTACACCTAGTTTGAAAAGACCACAGAGCTTCTTATTTTCCATATTGCTGGGTCAGTCCAGAGACAATTCAATGAGATGATAACACCTTCCACTAAAAGGATCAAAAAAGGCAAAAAAAAAAGATCTGGTGGGGAGAACCAGCAAGGGAACTCTCAGGGGAACAAAGCGTGGTGCTGGACTCGCTGAAGGCAATAGCGACGCTGCTCTGACTTCCAATAGCCGCTGATTTTACTCAAAGTCACTTTCTGCTTTTATGTCTGCCATTGAAAGTGTTTAGCACAGCAGAATTTTCTCTCCAGTCAGAGAGCAGATCTCGTGTTTTGTGAGCGAGGCTGGGCGCTGGCAGGGACGGGAGCATTCCTGATTAAACAAACTCCCTAATAGACCAAGTCTTGCGCTGCTAAACTCGCATGCATTATTGCGCAGGAGGCCAAGCATATTTCAGCCACAATGATGGAGTGGGCAGCACTCTGTCAGATCAATTATGTACAAGGCCCATCTTCTCTATGATTCCCTCGATTTTTCCTCCTGACAGTTCACCTTGTGCCCAACCTTCTGTTCTTGTGGAGAAAAACCTGCAGACAATAGAAAACCTAAGGCTGTTTTTCCTTGCCGCAAAATGGCACAAAGTAACTCTTTCCTGTCAGGCTCCTCGTGACTTTCCACAGAAATTTATCTTCCCCAGTTTAGGGGATTTATAGCCTCTCTATTTCTTTCTTTCTTTTTCTTTTGTTCTCTTTGGTGATGTTTTGAACTGGTGAATGCACTCTAGTCTGCGGGGGCACAGCCGCGGGCCCTGTACCGTTAGTAGCATTGCAGCTGGTGATGGGTCCTCCAGCCTGAGCTGCTGTGCTCAGACGCTGCCCGCTTCCCATCCCAGGGCAGGAGACCTGGTCCACGCTGGGTTACAGCCTATTCCACATCCCGGCCGTGCAAATGGCACTGGGATTGGGCTTTAGCAACTGTTTCTTTTCATGACAGAACACACCACTGCCTGGGGCGGATCAGTCCTAGGAGAGACTGTTCAGTTCCCAGTCGATTATCTGATCCAAGTGGCCTCAGCCATTTATAATCAGTTCTGCCCTGAAGGATTTTTTTTAAAGAATGAATTTGAATTTACTGATGACCACTATCAGCTCATACTGCCTGGACTACATCAAAGCAGATTTCATGAGAGTGAGGTGCTGAGTAAAAATGAGTGGGGACAACTTCAGAGAATGGGTCTGAAGCTGGTGCCTTGTCTTTATCCATCCTGCAAGTCAGATTGTATAGCTGGGTCAGCAAAATGAGCTTTGGTGGTGCCCAGGCTGAGGACAACCAGGAAAACATAGCAAAGAGAAAAGAAGTTGTGGAATGGCTCAGGCAAAGTTTCTTTTATTCCTTCTGTGCAGAAGGAGGAGGTATTAGAGCATATGTTTCATTCTTAGGAACTCAGTTGCGTGCGAGCAAAAGCAACAGAAAGCACAATCAAGCAATCAAGCACATTCTTATAGGTGGAGTTAGATTCCCCATATATCATAAATAGAAGTAGTACCAAAGTGAAACAAAACTCAGACAGATGTGTATGTACAAATGCAAACCAGAAGTGATGGCTATCAGGGACCTCCTGGAGCCCTTGCCACACACTGGCGGTGGGAAGCTTGGGAGCTTTTCTGTGCCTTTGGTGGAATTGTCTAAGCCATCCCTGCAGATGGAGCTTCAAATGAGGAGTTTTGGCTTAGCTCAATTGTTCTGAATGGGCAGGTTTGTGGTGTGCATCAGGGGAGAGAGCCCCATCCCTCCCCGCACCAGAGAGGAGCTGCCTTGAAGTTGGCGCAAAGAACATTAAACGCAGCCCAACAACTGGGGAGTGCTGACCGCAGCCCGTGCCCCGGGGAACTGAGACTGCAGACATTGCTCCAGCCAAGGATAAGAGCACATTTTTTTGGTTCAGATTGATATCTTCTACAGATGCCTTGTCTTCCTAGTGCACCAACTTCCTTTTCTAACTTCTGCCTTCTCTGATCAAAAGAGTGTTGTCTTTTGATAGGGCAAGAAATCAAGCTGGTTTTCTACCTGCACCACATGGACCTGGGCAGAATTCAAGGTCCTGATAAAATGGGTTTTCCACATAGTCTTTTTTTACTTCTCACTGCTTTCCCTTTTCCTTTGATCTGACCAGTTCTGCTCTCACTTTCCAATCTCACTCGTCTCTCCCTCTGTAATGAGAATACCGATAGCAGATATATTATAGGATATATTGTGTCAAGCAGTCACAACACTGCGGGATCACTGTGTCATGGAGCAAAGACTGCATGTGGCAAGTGGTGAGATTAATCCATGGGAAGCCATTACATTCTTTGAAATAATACTCCCCCAGTCAATCTTAGCACACTTGGTCACCAATACCCAAACTGAGTTAAAAAAGGAGATTTTGCACAATAAAAATCCAAGCTTCAATAGCTGAGAAACCTGCAGTAAAATGTTTTCAAGTGTACACAAGTGCCACTACGTGGTATACAATGGGTTTTTTATAGCTAATCGCTTCTCTTATCAATGACTATAGCAGAACCTTTCAAAAAAAAGTATCCTGGAATGAGCAAGATTACATCTTTAAAGGTACCTCATGTGTCTGTAGCAACAAAGAAAAATTAGTCTTTTCTCAGTGGAAGAAATCACCACTTTATATGGTTTCTGATATTTAAGGTTTTAGTTAAAGATCAGCTATATAATGATGGTTCCCAATGGTGTAGTGCTCTATGTGTTAAGACTGACTGCAGACAACCTAAGTCCTTGAATCTTTTTACTTCCTACTTGGGCATATTTCTAGTAAACACCTAGAAATTTTTTGCCTCAAACCATGATCCAGCCTAAGGAGAAGAGTGAAAAAACGAATCAGCTGGAAGCTGGTCCTGAAAAAGGACATAGTTCACCTGAAAATCCCTTTATCAGGCAATGATTTGAGAAGATTTAACCCTGTCGCAGAACCCTGTAATTCCAGCTCCTGACACTACTGCTTTTCTGCTGGGTGCACTGTTGAAGGAAGGGGCCCAATAACCTAGATTACTAGAGAATATTTCCATCTGACAGCTCACTATCAATCTGACAGCAGTGCTGTGACAACACGTCTGGGTCAGATTCAACACTATTATGTAAGCCACCAACCAAACCTTTTTTTGAATACATTAAAGGCTGCTTAAGTACAAAACCCACCCATGCAAACCTTAAAATGCAGGGAAATATTTGGCTGAGGAGAGCTTTTGGACACCCCTTTGTGCCCACACATTATAGCAAGCTATCACACTGAGAAACAGCCTCCACAAGAAAACTCCTTAGCATTTCCAGCATCCAAGAAATGTAACACATGCCCAAATTCCTCTGGCAAGAGGAACAAACCTTAACTCTGACCTCAGCTGGAAGTTGGCAATGCCAGCTTTGGAAGGGGAAGCTCCGACTGCCAGTATCTCTTGGGTGGAAGCAGGCAGAGGAGGGATATAGCTCTGGGAAGATGTCTGCCTGGATAATGTGGGGTTTTTCCAGCCCACAGCATAATATCCAACATTTCTTAATAACTGGCTTGTATCCAGGACTGGAAATGCCATCCTTGGTTTCCGGGAAAGCAGTGAAGGCAGTAAGACTGAAGGTGAGAGACCCCTGTCCCTTTTGGCAGGGCTCTGGTAGGTTTTGGCCAGTGGTACCGGACAGATGGTTAGTGTGATTGGAAACTCAGCCATTTCTTCTGGGCTGAAATCCTGTCTCACTGCTTCTGGAGCCCTTCAGCTGCATTTCATTTCTGACTCAACTATTTTGAGCTCAATTTAAATAGGGCACTCATAAGCAGAAAGAAAGGTGCTCACAAAGGGCTTTGTAACGCTTTGGGTTGTTTTATAATAGGCTATCTGAGCAGGCAATGCTTCATAGCTCCTGAAACAACTTTCTACAGCACTGGTTGATCCTGTGTCTGCAGCCATTTATCCAAACCAGCCATCAAAGGCACAAGTGGGGACTCAGCGGAACCAGGAGGGAAACCACCGCCTTCAGAGCTGCAAGTTATGGCAGTGGGACTGGATGCTCTGGGGTTTGAATGGCACAAGGCAGGGCTGGCTCCAGGCCAGGCACCAGGATGGCCTGAGAGACACGTCCCTGCTAGGGCAAGGGCTCTCAGCTCCCGATGAGATATCACTTATGAGGCATATTTCACGCCCTCAGCGGTGGCCTCTCTCACCTGAATGTCATGTCAGTGTCACCGGTTCTTGCTGAATTTGGAGCTCAGCAGTTCCTGGGAGCATCTGCCTGGAGGCAGGATATTGTTTATCAGCATCTTGGTTCTTTAGGAGGCTGATTCTCCAAACTCCTGCTGAGCTGTTACCCAAAGGCTTTTGTCTGAGAAAGAAAGAAATGCTCTGCACCCCACTCCTAAAGGACTGCTGATTCCTGGGCCACCAAGTCAAGTAATCGAGACCAGTGGGACTCTGCCTGTGCTCCCTGGAGGCAGCAGCAGAGCTCACAAGGTGCACAAGACAAGAAGACGGAGCAGAGAAAACCACCCTATGAGGAAGCATGGTCAGGAAGTGACTTCACACTGATGAAGTCACCTTGGTACCATCCCATTGTCATTAACGGGACTGTCAGCACTGAAAGAAGATCAACCAAGTTCCTGTGATATCAAAAGGACGCAGTGACAGGGAGCCCCTCACAGAGGCCACAGATGGATGTTGTCTATGAATATCATATCAAGCCCTCAAGTTAAAGCAGAATTTATGTCCTAACAAGGTCTGTCCTTCCTTTCCTTTAAATGTGACATGGTGACAGATCTTGTGTGACACCATTAGGGTTAGTGGAGGTGCTTTGGATTTGCAGATTTTGCAAATCTAAGCAGACTTTGGCCTCTCTGGTTTTAAATGCTCCAGGAAACCTACACTCCCCGTGCAGAAAAAAAAGCGGGTCCAATACTAGATTTCATCATTTCCTCATCATTCACTGTGTAAGCAGGCAAAGAAAACATAGGCTGTGCTGTTTCAGAAAGGAATACTCTCTTTGGGGCTACCAAGTAAGAACACCAGTTTTCATATATATGATATGCAAGGTATTTGATTATTTGTAGAAATCCCTGCGATTCGGCAGCGCTGTGGGCTCTGTGATTCGGAGGGTGATGTTTATTTGAAAGTCTTGTCTCCCTTAGCAGCCCACATCGTCTCTAATCCAAAGCAAACTGCTTCCTCTCTTCAAGGTCTTTCCTGCACAGTCCAGTTCCTGTACTCTACCAACCTCCTTGCTTTGGATTTGGAGGAGCTTACACATTGGTGCAGGTGATGTGTATGTTAGCCAAGGAGTTAGGTTCAAGTCCTCTGGCAGGAATGTAAATTATCTGAGGTGTCACTTAAATGTGTGAAAACTCAATAATTTGTATTCTTGTAAAATCAACTCCTGCTGCTGAAGGTTAAGAAGAAAAACTTGCCCATCACCTGTATCAAGTAGCTGCAAGTTATACGTGACTGGGACAGAGAAAGGAAAGTTTCTGAAGGAGACATCCACAGAGACACTGATTGTTACAACAACAAATCAGACCAAGGTCTGAACTCCTGTATAACACAAACGTCCACATTAACCTCAAGCTTATCTTTTAGAGGATCATTTGCTCCTTGTATCAGCCTGGATAGATGAGCTACTTGTAAGCACCTCATATCTCCCAATAGATCTATGAGGGAAGGGGACCTTGCTGCTGATTTTTAAATACATAGTCAGCTTTCATTTTTAATGGACATCCAAATCCTTATGCTCTAAGCAAGAGCAATGGAAATCAGGAGAAAAGGAGGGAAAGATGGAAGAAAATTTCATTTCTGTTACTTTAGTTGCAGTAATTTTATTAGTCATTGCCCCTGTGTAGTGCCATACTGCCTGCTATTACCCACTTGCCTGTACTAGCTCCACTTGTAAGAGTAAGAAGCACAGTGGCCCATGACTGGGTAGGTCAGCATTTTTTATTTCCTTTCAGCTCACTCTAATGAAAAGCACATGCGTCCAGTAAATCTTGCCTTTTCCCTTATTAAACCAGTCGATGTTCATTACTGAGGTCTGTGCCTGGCTGGGTGGGAATCAATAAGATGATCCTTTTAATCGCCTTAGTAATCAACAAGCTATTTCTTATTTCAATCTCAGCCCAGCAGTCATTGAAATCCAATGATTTATCTGCATTACACAGGCACTCACACACACGCACAGTAGAGAGAGAGAGAGAGAGCAAGGCTAAATTTCACAATACACTTTAAAATATTGTGCCAGAGAAATATCCCCAATTTTATTATTTACTTCCTAGTAACCAGCTCACGCATGCCCGAGATGACTGAGTGGGAGGTGAATGATAGGCCGGTGCCTGCAGTGCAAAGGATGAAACGGCAGAAAATGACGGGATTTTAATGGAGGGAATGGCCAAGAGGTTCATTACCCCTGCCCTAAACCCACCTTCCTGATTTTCCCTTCTCGCCTCCTTTCCTGCCTCATCCAGACATGAGGAGCATACTGTGCTGTGAACCGGGTGAGTGCAGCTCTGCTGCATAACCACGAGCAACTTCTGCCCCTCGGTGCCTCACCTTCCCCAGCTGTAAAATGGAGATAGGTGGGCTGATTACCTTTGTAAAAAACTTCAAAGAATATTATTGTATGAAAACATTAATGCTGGGTTAATCACGACTGTGTTTCAGTCAGTGCTGCTCTCCCTTGGACCTTCCTGAGCTGCACGTTAAGAGCCCAGTTACAAGAGGACAATGGCACATTTGGAACTGGGTGAACCCTGCCTGCTCCTTCCTTTACATGTCTGTATTTTGAAGGTTTAGACATAAAAATATCCTAATCTCTCTCTTTTTTTTTTTTGCTGTGATTCATCCTCAACCTGTTGTGTGCAGAGAAGTCAAGGAAAAGAGCCGCAAGACGGCAACAATGAGAACTGCAGCTGGAAACTTCCACAAATGGAGGGGCCACTCACACGAGCCTTTCTTGGCTGAGAAGCTCCTGAGGTGTTAGCAGGGCTGGTTGCCCAAGTCAGGATTGTTTGCAGAAGGGAGCGACGCTGAGCGTTGCACTTTGGTGATGTTTCTGTACGAAATTTTGTTTGACTGCCCTGTCAAAGTATTTGGGCAGGAGTGGCTAAACCCTGCCCGTGTTGAAATAAACAGCAAGTCTGATTTTAGTGGGTGAGCCACATATTTTCTTAGACCTGAAGGATCATCATAGTCTGCAATGAAGCGCGTTAATAGATGGAAAATCAGACACAGGGACGCTTTCCCTGCTAATTTATAAACTTTGGGTTTAGGAGAACAAAAAATGAGAGGAGAAGGAAAAAGGAAAAAAAATAAATTCAAAGTGGAAGTGCATCAAGTGCAGGCGTCGGAGCATCTTTCAGCTGTGCCTCTGGTTACGTAAGGCTGGGCTGTGTTCGGGCTGCAACCCGACACTGCCCCTTTCTCCCCCAAACAGAGCTTTTTCTCATAAAATTCACTCAGGCACTTCTTCTCAAGTTCTTTATACACTTTTCGCAAGAAAAAAGAAATCATTCATATCTCTCAAAGAGAGTCTCGGATTCTTCAGATATTTTCCATTATAAGCTTTTGGCACCATTATTACCCACAGATCGAGTTACTTTTCTGATCCCCCTTCTTTCATCTAGTAAAAATGGATTATTTCATTATTAGCCTGGAACCGTTACTGTTCACAGAGATCAGGTCTGTATATGAACAATGCCTTCCCCAGTATATTACTGAAAATCCCGTGGCTGTTGTAAGGTTTCCTTTAAACACTAGAACTCTCTTTTTTTCTCTGTGAGATTGGTGTGGTCGCACAGTCTCTGAAAGGACATTCCTCTTCTCTGAACTGGACAAAAACTAGATAGGGTTGTTTACAGTAGTTTATGGAAGATCTTAACTGGTGTTAATCCTATCACCGATATGTTTGTGTATACAACACGTTTCCGTATGTGTGTACAGCTCTATTTCCACTGCTTAGGCTGACAGTTACTGCGGTTTGATTATATTTTAACCGTTTAATTAACTGTAATTTCATGTTGCTCTTATGTCAAATCTGTTGATACATTAAAAGAAGCCCAGTGAAAAATGGTGAGCCTGAGTAACTCTAAGATGCCCTGTTTGAACAGCTCAGACAATGGGAAACAATTTTTGCTGTTGTGTTCCCAGTTTCTGTTTTTTCTATTCTTCCCCTTCCATTGGAAGTGCATCTGTCCACACAGGGATCTCAATTTGAGAAGCAGGGAAGTCCCCTGAAAGAAAATGCAGACCCACAAGATGAACAGGAAAGGGGATGTTTTTGAGTCGGTGTTAGAAGATGGTTCTGCTCTCTGGTTTTCTGCCCCATTTGCTGGTTTTTATGCTGAAAACCACCCCAGAATCAGAGATCTCACGATTGTGGAAATCTGTGAAATGAGGCAGAAATCTCAACCTTGCACAGTGCCCACAACAGCACAACTATTCCTTCTTCTCCCTTCCAGTCCTTGACGCAGAGAGCAGCAGCTGTAAACTCTGCTGCTCCCACTGTCTGCACCTCTGCTCCATCTTCTCAAACCATCCTCTCGTGCCCTGAAAGCATTTTCCTGCAGGACAGCACCTGTCCTCTGAGAAGTGGGCTAAATCCATTCATTTTAGCAAGGACCACCAATAATCCTAAGCCACTGACAACTTCTAGACACCAGCAACACAGACAGCAGCAGAACAGATGGAATGCCAGGTAGAGAGCTCACTTCCCATCCCCACTCCTCTGAGAGAGCTTGAATTCTTTATGGCCTCCATGTGTCTTATCTGTTTAGGCTCCATCAGAACCTGTTTTCTACTTAATATGAGACAAATGGTTCACCTAAGTAGAGTCCCGAGTTAGACACTCGGTTCCTACACGAGTGAGGGAGATTTCAACATCTTTAGGATTTATTGTATAATGACCCGTTTCCTTCTGTGTTTAGATTAACTAATTTAATTGAGCACGTGGCTTCTTTTCACTTTCTTGGTACCTCCCTGCTACGCATTCCATTTCCATCCTCATTCGAACCCGTGCCAATAAGGCAAGAAAAAACCCTCCACCCACCATCAATTACAGTTGCCTAGGCTTGATTCTGAACCAGGAATTTAGCAGGAATCCTCCGTTACGCTGAATTATCGCACAGAGGCGAGCGTAACATCTTTGCGGGCTGTAGGCTCTTCCAGACTCTTTGTCCTCCATGGTAATGTCCCAATCACACTGAAGTGCTCCCAAATGTGTGAGGACTATTTAAGCTTTGTAAATGCCGTCCTCCAAAAATCACTCCACATAAATGTTTCATGTCTCTCCTCTGCGATGCACAGGCCCCAAACATTCAGCTGTGAGGGTGTTTATATTTGTGGAACTCTCTTGAACATTTGCTGTGGATTTCAAACAGCTGCTACACTGAAGCACTGGGAATAGTAAGATCATGAATATTCAGGTGAAGCCACTGGAATGAACAGCCGTTAATAGAATAAATGCCTAAACAGTTGTGTAAGGCTTATTAAGACCTATTGGGGCTGAGATAATAAATTCCCTCTTTGACATGTTGCAACTACTGTAGTTTAAACATTTTGGACCACCTCTTCAGAACTGAAAGAAAAAATTATGTTAGTTCTGTGTGATAACACAATGAAACACCTGGAAGGCTTGGCGCCTGTATTAGATTTGGCAGAGAGATTTTAACATGCTAGCTCATCCTCACTTAAAATCATGGCACTGTTTATTGTGTTAGTTGTCAAGGTTATCCAAATTACATACAGTCTGGACTGATCACGGTTATCAAGCTAGAGATTTATTTTTTTCTCCTACATTCCCTTCCAGTTTGGAAATAATCAATATTATTACACTTTTGCCATGGAGCGGTAATGTGGACAAAACTCTTACCACACAAAAAGAGAAACTAAAAAAAGGCCAGGAAAAAAAAAAAAAAAAAAAGCAGTCAAAGTTGTCTTATCCCAGTGTGGAAACCCAAGGAAGTGGAGGAAGCCTGCACCAGCAGTCTGGCTTTGTGTGCTCAGAAAAGAGGAGCGTTTGTGCGGCCGCCGTGGCGGGGACACCTCGGCGGGTGCAGCACAAAGCGCGTGGTGGTGAGCGCAGCCCCTCGCAGCATCCAGGGTGCTTCATTGTTGAGGGAGAAGTGGCTTTTCCTTTGGATTTAGCTGTCACGTTGCATTATGCTGTGCAGTACTGCCTGGTTCTGGCACACTGTGTCACGAAACATAAAATCCGACAGGCTGCAGCGTAATTCCTGCAGGTTAAAATTTAAAGGCAAACTCAGTAATATTTGATCAGTTACCTGCTGTCAGTTCAGATAAAGGGCATTTGATCTGCAATCGCAGGGCTAACTCGTTAGAAGCAAACTTGCAGATGGAGACTGGGTGCCGGGTTGGGCTCTGCGGCAGCTGGGAACGGCTTGGCGCTAGGAAGGCAGCTCAGGTGCTCTTTGAACTTTTAAACATTAACCCACTTGGCTCTTTCTCAGTGTTTTCAGGAGATGATCAGACTGTACCCCCATTTACCAGTCTCTGCTGGTGACGAGCGGAATCTCGCTTTTTTATTGGAGTTTTTTTTTTGAGAAGAAAATGACAGGTTACCTGAAATACCCGAAAGGATGACTTCATTCCACTGCGATTTGTACAAAGCCCATTTTGAACACACTGCGCTTTCCGAGGCCTTTCTGCAAGCAGTGATTAGCTTTTCTGATCTGGCTGCACGAATGATCTCAGATGTGTTTGTTGACTGCCCTTGTGCATGCAGCATACTGTATAAATCAGCCGTCTGCATGAAAGAGTCAGAAGCTGGTCGGGATGAAATCAAAGCTAAAATCCCACCATTTCCCTTCATCCCTTTTCCCTGCTCTCCTGTTTTTCTGTGACCTGTTTATCAATATGAGAACCAAATCTGTTTCGGAAACTTCTGTGTCATGGTTACATTTTGGGAGGAAGGAACAGATGGAATAGATTAATTAGTCAAACTATGTTTAAGTAGAAAGGCATTTCTTTGCATGAGTAGCCAAAGGCTAGAAAGAACATATAAGGGAGAAGGAGAAGTGCCTCAGGACTTCTTGCTTGCTGGAACAGCTTCCCGGTTTAAGACTTTCAGCAGCATAAAGGGTCTTTGATTTCAGCTCCTATTAAGAAGTGGGTCAGGAGGTGCCTGGTTTGCAGGAAGGCAACTGCTCCCTCCTGCTTGTTAGAAGTAGCCACTTCGAAACCTTTAATGGCTGTTATTTTTATAGGGACTCTGGTGTATATAATTCCAACTGGCTAGTCCTGCAACATGAAGGGAAGCAAGCGTCCCTGCTGCTAGTATCCACCAATGCACACTCCTGCTCATCAGCAACTGCCTGCCTGATATGATGCACCATCATCTGTATCTGTTTTCCAGAGCCTCAGGAGAATTCTCCTTTCATCACCTCCCCAGTTTTCCTGCTTGGAACAGAAGACTTACCACCACACTTCTGGCTCCAGTGTTCCTAGCTGCAAGGAAGCTGGGCCAGACAGACCATGGTTTCAGAAACCTAACGTGACTGTTTAATGTCATTAGTGATCTCTGACTGGGGATCCCGCCCTGTGTGGAAAAACAAAGCCTGCAGTAGCACCTCGGTTAGAAATCACGCTTCAGATGAGTAGCAACTCAAGCCTGGTACTGTGCACTGGGCGTTGGCTTGGCTTCCATCATCCTACCTAAGAGTAGCTACTTAAGCAAGACACCTACATGAGGACTGTGGCCATGGTAATATCCCTTGCTATTCAGTGGAGAGAATAATGCTTGTCTTGAATATAATTTAGCTTACTTTATGGGCCTGGGTTTTGCCACGGACTCTGAAGGGGGTGGCTGATGGACTTGACTTAGGTACTCAGCTGAGCACCAGGCAGAAGAATTCAGGCTCTTCCTCTTGCTGGTTTGGTTTCAAAGGAGCAATTTCCACAAGGAATCGTATTTACTAACTAAAATGTGTGATTCCCTCTCTGACAACTTTTAGGGAATGTGTGTTAGCGCTGTTTCTATTTTTATTTTCTGTCACGGACAGGAGGGGAAGATGGGCAGGAATCTGGGACGGAAACAGTTATTGCAAATAACTGAGTCAGGAAAGATTTTGGCCAAGAGGAAGATTTAAATCTAACCCAGATGTAGCTTACTGGTGTCTGGAACAGGAGATGGTCCCAATCATCAAGTAGCACCCAAGGCTGGCTCAGGAAGCAAAGGGATGTCCGTCGGTTGAGGAGAAAACTCTTTGCCTAGCCCCTAGCCAAAGGAAATGTCCTGGGGCTGCAGCTGGGCAGTGCAGGACCAGGGAAAGGATGGAGCTTTGGAAGCACATCCCGCCGGCTGCTTTTCTGGTTGGCAGAGGAGTAGGGTTGATAGAAGTAATAACAAGGTCTGAGGAAGAGAGTTTTGTATTTATGGCATGGTATCTGAGTGGGGAGTCTCTGTGCCCCCCCTTCCCTGGCCAGGGGGGTGTCTCTGGCTAAGCTGGCCCAGCACCAGGCTGCTGATGCAGCCCAGAATAAAAACAGTGCAATCCCCTGCTCATCACCTCCAGCGCCCGGAGCCGAGGAGGCAGTTGTGTGTCAGGGAGGTGTCGCCAAGTGCCCGAGGCCGTTTCTGAGGTGACAGCTATGCACACAGCTATACATCCGGGTGTATACATACGGCACTCCTCCCCCAGAGCTCTGGCCAGTGCTGGAAGCTAAGAAGAATGCCACAAAAATGAAACTCTGAAAGAAGTGCAGTTCTCCTGATCATTGGCAGGAAAGCTGACAAATGACGGCGCAAGCCAGAAGCGAGAGAGAGCAAAACCCATGCTGTGCAGGACTTCTGATAGGCTTCCCTTTTTTTTTTTCCCCAAGTAGCTTTCTGAGATTTGCTTAAAAAAAATCCCTTTAAATTCACCATATTTGTCATGTCTTTTCTATAGTTTTGGGGAGAGACAAGCCAGGAAAGCAAGGAAGGAAGCAGGGAAGAGATTGCTCTCCTGGTTATCTTGCAGTACCTTCGGGAATTCAGGTCTGAAATAAATCCCACAGAACACACTACGTGCACCAGCAAAATGCAGTTTGTGGGGTTTGGTCTCAGCGAGACAAATGGAAAAAAAAAAGAAAAAAGAAAGAAGAAATCACCAGAGGTCTGTTCAGAAGAGCAACATTAAAAAGATCAAAGAACGTGTAGATTGTAATAATCATTGTTAGATAATAAACTAATTATTTTTATTTATTTTATTAAATAGTGCTAATGTGCTGAGAAAACCCAGGCTCACAGCTCCCCCTTATCTCGTTCTCATCACCTACTGTTTAAGAAACTTGAAGTCACATAGTTCAAATCACCTAGCTCCAACAGTTACAGCTACTCAAGGAGGGGATATGTAGCAACTGGGGCCCTGGTGATTTGTAGCTCACGCTGCAAAACTCTGACTTGTGCTCATGGATCCTTGCAGATCCATGCATAGGGAATGTAAGCCCGTGGAGGACAGGTTCTCTTTACTCGTGGCCTTTCATGGACTTGCTGGGAGCAACCTCGGAACCCTTGGGAGCTGTCATCCCAGAGGCTGTTAATCACAGCTGTCTAACTTTAGGGTGGGTGTGTGGTTACTGGATTCATAATGCCATTAATTCACTTCTTATTATGTTTTTCTTTCAAGGGGGGAACTAATGGAAGCAGGATTGTTTTCAGAAGGGGGTTCTTTGGGTGATAACAAGTGTGTGTTTGCTGGCTGTTGAGAGTGGAGACGCAGGGTCAGGACCCCAGGGGATGCAGGAGTAACATCCTGGCAGGAAAGAAATGAAGCTTGTCTAAGTGAAAAACGCTGCTTGCCTGGAAAAGGAGAGTATAACGACCTGGGTGTAAAGTTCAGGGAATAAACGCGCTATTGCACGGCTCCTAATGTCAGTGCTACCTCTGCACAGGCTTCTTTCTAGGGAAGGAGTGAGTGCAGACCCTTGCACAGTATGAAACACCCTGGGAAAAGCCTTCTTTTTCGCAATATCCCCACTGATGATGTCCCTGGGTATTGCACGTCTGTGCTAAGCAGGGTCAGCTAAATGCAGTGGTGACTGAGGAGCCTGCAAAAGGTATCACACAGCCTACTGCAGCCGCTCCAGAAGGCACTGCTGTTTCTTGAAACCTCTGTAACCCTCAGTAATCACTGATTCAAACAGTTTGCTACCACTGACATCTCCCCAGCAACCCTTCCAAATGTGGCAGGTCTCTGGTGCTGATGCTAGCTAGCACAAACCCTAGAGCTGAAAGACCTGCGTGATTCAAACACATCCATAAATATATTCCAAATACACGTCAATAATCGTATGAGCCTGGCTGGTTTGCCTTTCTTTAGTAAAGGGGTATCCTTGCTCGTGATCTGGGTTCCATGGATACCATGAGCAACGCCAACTTTGTGCCTTTAATGCTTGCACTGTAAAAAATGCTGTTTAAATATTCATGCTGACCTTAGAAAGCTATCCACTTGGCCATCTGGAGGACTCCCATACCCCTTCCAGTAGTATTTTATTTTGAAGGATATATTCTGATCACACTGACTGGGCTAAATAGGCTATTGGTCCATTTGTTTTGTAACTGCCATTTAGTTACCCCTCAGGATGTCAGCTCGATTTATCTGGGTGGAGGTGAATGAATTCTCCAATAAAACTATAGATAAATATGACCAAGTGCCGTGGATGGTTAGGAGGTTACTCATTCCCACCGTGGCTGCTGTGAATGGAAGTGACCTTGTCTGTAAGGAGCTAACCTCGCACCTTGTGATTCGCATGAAAATTCAAAGCAAACCCTGCCAGGTCAGAGCCAGAGCCCAGCCTTGTGTTCAAGAAAAAAGAGATTGGCTTGTTAAGGCAGTGCTGGGGCTGTGTGCTGCACAGGGACACAGAACGCACCATGCCCTGGGCTACTGGGAAAATGAATGGAGAGGGAAGACATTTAATTTGAAGTGGGAAGGAAAATGTGACATCAGAGAGGGCCAGGAAGGGGAGAAAATGCCACGCAGAGCAGAGCACCAAAAGCAGATGCGTTGCAATCCTGCACCCGGTCTTGCAAGGAAGGGCCGGTTGCTCAGAGCTGCTTGTGCTGGCCTGAGATAGGAACAGAAAAGGGCCCCAGTTTGGTTCCCCAAATTCCAGAAAGGCACTATTGGGAGTAAATAAAGGATCACGGTTCTCCAAGGGCACTAGGGATCTGCAAAGTCACCCAAACGACGCGCACGAGCAGAAGCTGTCTGCTCTACACCGTCCTGTCCCTGACACGCTCCACCGGCCCCGCTAACGTAAAGTTGGATGAGTTGTTCCCGATTACCAACGCTTATTTTGGCCTTTTCTCTCCAGTTTGGGTGTGGGGGCAGTGGCGATGGTGCTGTTTGGCTGATTGATTCCTGTTAGGAAGGCGGGTGGAGGAAGGGGGCGTATATCCATGGTCACGCTGACTTTTCCAAGCTGCTCTGGAAGAAAGTGCATGCTTAATTTGCATTCAAACTGCATCTCTGGTTCCTATCTCTCCGTAGTGCTTGAATAGATTGTGGTGTGTACAAACCTGGCAATAACTCCGAGCTGGACTGACAAGAGTTAGGAAACACTGCTTAATTCTTCTATTTCCTTTTACTTTTTTTTGGTCTCGGAGAGAATTTTATTCTTTGCTGCTTGATCATTTTCCCTGTGATTCATGTCCTTGAAGGAAATAGTAATTGACAAAAATAAAGCACTTTGGTTGTTATTTAGTAGAGCTCCAGCTAAATTCACACAGTCCTGCTTAAGAATCTATGCCCTCCATGACGCATTTGTTTCAAGCTTCCAGCCTCCTCTAGACAGATTTTTTTTTCTCCCATGCAGGCACAAAAGCACTTTAGTCAGCACAAATTTGGAGGTAGAACAAAAAGCCTGTAATAGCATATCTCATGCTGCTATCAATTTTCCACCAGTGGAGCACTCCGGTACATGAAGTCCTTTGTCTATATTCAGAAGTCAGCTTCGGTGACATTACTTTACCAACCACAACATTCTAGCCTGTTCCACACTGTTTTGAATTGTAACCCAAAAAAAAAAAAAAAAAAAAAAAGAAAAGAAAAAAAAAGAGAGAGAATAAAATAAAGAAAAGATGTCTTGGAATGTGGCCAGGGCATAATGATTTCAATTCTGAAGAAATCCGACAACCAATTACACTAAATTCAACATTTTCATGTATTATAAGTTTAAAATCTCCTCTAATCAAATAGGGAAACCCTTTCTCCCCATTATGCTATGGTTTTAGTTACCAGTAGGCCTCTAAAAATCTGTTTCTGCTTAAAAAGAAACCCTGAAAGTTTATATTTACTGTATGTATGAAAAAGGGTTGAATCACACAATTATATATTTTAGAATACTAAAGTGATGTAAAGGGGACTAATCATGATCCCAAATTCAATTTTCAAACCTTTAATTGATCCCATCCCAAAGGTAACATTCTATCTTAATTACCATACTGAAATGGTTGCAATTACCTAAAATAAAACTATTCATTGGTAACTGGAAAAAGTCTCCTCATTAAGCACATGACGGCCAGCCTCAAAAACAGTTGATTGCAAAAGGATGCAACCACTTTGCTTGCATTTCCTTTTCTGGTTAAATTCCCCTTCACGTATGTTGAGTTGGTTCCAAAGAACCACACACGCACAGCAGCAGATTGAAGGTAGTGCCATGAGACGTCTCTGCGCTCCCTGCAGCTTCTTCGGGCCAAGCTGCTGCCTTGCAGGAGGGGAGAAGGGGCTGGAAGGTGAAGTGTCCTCAGTGCTGCTCTGCCGTGCTGGCAGAGGCCGGGGAGCGGAGCACACTGTGTGGTCTGCAAGGTGCTCCATGAGAAGAGAATTGCTCTGGAGATGCTTTAAACCCTGCTCTGAACAAACTCAGGAAATACTAAGGGACCACTTAATCCCCAGTTAAAATCGAAAGTTGTGCTCTGGGATACACGTGGGTAGTCCTGCTTTTATAGGTGTCACACTAGGAAAGGTTGGTGTCTCTCCTACTTGCTTGTTTGGAAAGCAAAGTAAAAGCAAAGGAAAACTCTGGCTTTCTGGAGGTGACAGTAGATGCTGGTGAAGCAAGAAGACTGGCAGCTTTTTTATTACTGCCAAGAGAGACCGAGCCACTCTCAATTTGGTATCAACACCTGTGCCACTTGGAACACTGCCTCACTGGACGCAGATACCATGTAAATAGTTGCAAGGTGCTTGTTTGCTACTACTACACGTGTTATTCAAGTTCTGCAAGATATAAGTGACTAGAAGAGACAAGCACATCCATGGAGTTCAGTAGAAATAGGAACAAGGGACGAGACATTCAGCTGTGATGGCAGCAGATCACTGGACAAACTATTGTAGAGAAGAGAAGAACATCTCAAAGACTGGATGTCTTTCCAGAAGTTAGTGTCAGTCAAACACAAATCACAGCCCTTCACTTGGGAATAAAAGGATGGGTGCCTACAGTCTGTGGCATACAGGAGGTCAGCCTAGGTGGTCAAAAGCTCTGGCCTTAAATGCCCAACAGAAACATCTTCCAAGTAACTCTCCAAGTAAATTCATCACTTGAAAGTATTGAAAGTAACCCCCTTCTACAACATGGGAAGCTCCCTCTGTGAGTCCCCTTTGTCTCTGTTCGGCTGCAGGTTTGGAGCTCTGTTGTACCTGGGCCTGTATAAATTCAGTGAAAGAAGAGTCCTTACCCCAAAGAGCTCACGTCTGAGTGGGAGATGAGATACAAAGTAGATACAAACAGATGGGGAAGTGCAAGGTAAGACTGAAATGATTATGTGTTTAATAAGCATCAACTGTAGCACATCAACTGCAGCTTCTCGGTAAAATTCTTGGGTGCACGGATTAAATAAGTACTCTGGTTCCATAGCAGCAACTTTCAGCATGCAGAACGGGTCACTGGACGAGCCCATTCCTTAACTTGGTACGCACACATCTAGCCATGCTACAGCTACTTACGGTCACAGGAAACAGAGCCTTTAAATATCTAGGAGATATAGCTGAACTCATGTAGGTGGCAAAAATTAGTTCTCAGAATCTAGGTTTTTGTTTCTCTTTAACAAGAGGACTTGGACGTCCAATGGGACGTAGCTGTCCTAGCCATTTAGGCATGCCAGTGCGAGCCAGATATCGCCTATATATATCTTTAAACATCTGAGCCTTTGAATTGCAGTGCTATGCAGTGATGAATAAATGCCTACTTGGACATAGAACAAAGATATCTGCCTAGCTGAATAGGCAGCATTTGAATTGTACAGAACATACAGATACTCTGCGAGATGAATGGCTGTTCGCTCGCTTCATCAATAGAAAAAATTGCTCTTTCTCTTTCCGAGCGCACAGTATTTGCAGTAAGGAGGACACGTATATAAACCCCAAAATCTATTTCACAAGCACTTGAGCAGACTTGTGAAAATAGAACCAGTGCATCTTTTTGATGATGAAATTTAAAGTAGTGACTCAGAAGAGAAATCATCATTAGCCCTGCAGACGTCCGGGATCTGCGCTCGTCCCGAAGTGTGCAGGCTGGTGAAACAGGGTTCCAAGCCTGACCTACTTTTATCCCTACCTCATTCCACCAGACCTAAATCCTGGTCCTGCATTCAGTCTGGAAAGCTGTTGTGAATACAAATGATTCCAGGCGTTGCTGATAGACTCAGGAGACTGAGTTACGGATTTACTTGAACCCAGTGCACTTGGGAAATTCAGGGACTTTTAGGTCATGCAAAGTTGTTCCTCTAGCAAAATCAATGCAGTTTTTGTGTAAATCAGCTTAGGAACAGCTTCAGATTTCTGTGGAGGATTCCTCTTGACTCAAAGAGATGCTAAAACTCGGCACAAAAATGAATGTCTGAAACTTTCCCAAACTTTACTAAAATAGAAATGAAAGGCCATATTCTTAGCTAGCGTAAGCTAGTGCAGATCAGCTATGTGACAATTAGCATGTAGATCAGCAAGGCTTGCATTTGTTTAGCTGGCTGACCCACCTCTCCTATTGATCATTTCTGCAGCTGAAATCATCACAATGTAGTTTTGTCTGGTGTAAGAAGAAAACAAATGAAATGAAAAACATCAACAGCTTTAAATACAACAAACCCACAGATCATTACTCAGTTTGGTTTCAAATCTCTGAGCTGTGAATGTCGTGGGATTTGAACATCTTTTCAGCTTTTCATTGCTGCTCTAGCACAGGGAAGGCTTCTGCTGGATATTGTGGGGAAGTCTACTATCAGTGACCTTGGTCCAAACGTCCCTCACAGATGAGACAGCTGAGCCAGCACCAAAGCAGATTGATTGAAGATGTACCCTTGTGAAGAGGTAGGGGCTGCCTAAACTCCTACTTCTTTTGATGTCTGACTCAAACTGGTCTAATTTGGGTACCCAGTAATACACTGGTCTTCTCTGCCAGGTGGACGCTTGCATTATTTTCCTTAGGTATAGACTTTTATAAGAGTTTGTTACCTGATATCAACTGCAACAAAAATGTGCAAAGCTCAGCCTGAGCAAATGAGAGGGAGAAGAGAGAATGCTGGGTGTGCATGGAGCAAGGCGCTGGACTTATTTCTGTTCGAGACAGGATTCGATAGGCAATGGCTAATTAATGAGGACCTGCAAAGACAGCAGTTGCTTTCTTTCCCGTAGCAGAGAAAGAACTTTGTTTTTCACTTCAGCCCTCTGATACAAACGCCTGCTCTGGAACCCTGGCGATCTGAATTTTTGTCACCCGACTGAAGTTTTGGCGAGTTTAGGGACTCACACATCGGACTGTGCTTCGCTGCTTTCGCCCTTCACCAGCTCTGTCCTTCTTCAGCTAACACCAATAGAAATGCAGGGGGCAAAATCCTAACTGAGGAAGACAGGGAGGGGTTGGCATTTGCTGAGCAGCCTCAGCTGTACCAGCGCAGAGCTGGCAGAGCTGGGCTGCTGTTCCGATGCAGCCACGAGCGACGGGTGAAAACACGAACATGCTACGCTCGTATGGAACCTTTGCCCACAGACATTATTAAACCCAAGTAAAAGGAAAAACGTCAGAAGCAGCGAGTGACTTTGGTAAAGCAGGGAACTGGACCACTCACCAGGGAGTCAGCACAGAGCTGGGGCTACACCCTGGCTGCTCTAGTTCTCACCCTCCTCGTCTAACTGCTGTGCGGTGCCGAGTCTTTCATCCTAAACCCTCCTCAATAGTCTTGAAAGGGCAATCTGATCACACTGCTATGGAAACTTCAGACCCATATGGGGTCATTGCATGAAACTCCACATAATAAAGGAGATATTTCTGTCCTTTCAGTACAAAGAAAGTTAATAATCACCATTAGAAACACGACGGAACAAGAGCACACAAAGCAGAGTCAGCTTCCCTTGGAGTGTAAATTGCACAGTATTCCAAGACGAACGCGTGGTGTATTCTTTTCCTGGTTATATTTAAATCTGTGTTTTCTTTAATTTAAATCTGCTCTATAAAGATCTCAGCAATTTGAAACAAAAGTATCCTTTAAAAAAAAAAAGAAAAAAAATGACATGATAGCATCCTTCATGCCAGGCTGGCCCTGTTGTGATTTTACATTGAGGGTGCATTTTAATTGATGAAATGTGCTACACAGCACAACTTGAAAAAAGTAACAACCTTTAGTTACCATTTGGAAATGTGATGGAGGTGCCAGAAGTTAAACTCTTAGGACTAAATGAAATAACAGAAGCTCCCTATCCTTTCTTGAAGACGCTCATTAGTTTTCACTTTCTCACATTCTGTTTGCCATGGATTTCATCCAAGAATGACGGATGTAGAGTTATTAAGCAAGTGATAGTTTCAAAACTCCAAGTGTCAGTGCTCAATGTGGAAGCTCAGTTACCTTGCAGAGGACAAGAGGCTTAAGTACCAGTACCCCGGAGCTGGCATCGGCACAGAGGGAATGATCACACGGAAAGGTACTGTCAGAACAGTCCAAGAGACACAAGTCAGTTATAGGAATGGACAAATAAACAAATGAGGAATGTTTGAGGGATAATCTGGTATTTGAATGCTTCAGCACACACAGGAAACCAGGGGAAAAAAAAAAAAAAAAGAGGAAGGAGTATTAATGTGCAGAAGGCAATGAACAAGTCCCTTTTCTTAATTTCAGTCCAGGGCTGGGATGCTGGGGTGTCTCAGATACTGTCAAATCTCTTTGAGGGATGGCACAAACCACTAATGTTTCTGATTGTGGACTTGGAAGACAAATGTGCGTGCATAGGTCACTCTCTTCAATCCTATGGGCCTGCTGACCAGTCGTGGTCCCTGGGACATGCTCCGTGGGCCGGGTATGAAAGGCTTCACTAAATGAGCCTGCTGAGAAATGTGGAGGGCAAAGCAGTAGCTCAAAGCCTGCCCTTCTCTGACTGGGAAGCAGAAAAACAAAAGGTCTAGGTCATCTCTCCCCATTTTACCTTCCAATGGACACCACTGCCACAGCTCCCTCCTTTTGCAATGATTTATCCACCCTCAGCCTAGATGGACATTTCACTTGGCCCTGTTTCCTTGTGTTTCCTGCACACACTGGCACTCTGAATGAGCTGAGCCCATGTGGCAAGTTAGACTCAACCCAGTTCTGTTTGGATTTTTAGATTTCTTTTCCCACTTGATTCTGCTCACGGGTGAAAGCAGAAACAAACAGAAAAAAAAAAAACCACTGGAAAAAGCTGCTTATGTAGGGTTTTTTTTCCGTCCTAGATGCAGTAAAAACCTAACAGGGGTCTGAAAAGCCTGTTGAGCAGTTTCTTATTTAATTTCCAGGCTCAAGTGACTTGATGTGTGTCAGCTTGACTCAGACCTCACAGCTCTGGAAGTCTCCCTAGTCCTGGCTGGCAGCTTGTTTCAGATTCCACACCTGGAAGCCAACAGGATCATATCTAGAACCAAAGTCTGAACTCACCTTCTGTGTTTCTCTATTTAAACTACAAAATTAAGCCTTATTTGTAAAGATTTGATTTTACTTTTGAGTTAACTTAAAGATGCACTGCTAACATCTAGCCTGGCAACTAGAAGCCTTTCAGAGCAGCAGCTCTTACTAGGTTTCTGTTGTCAGCTACAGAAAGGCTTGCAAGAATTTTGCTACGTGCAAGCTGAGCCTGGTTTTCAGTTTGTTTCAGCCAAACAGCTCAATTTTGAGCCTCTGTCCACAGCACCATACACCACTTCTTTCCTCTCCTTTTAACTGCTTCATGCAAATAAGTTGCGCCCGACTTGCTTGTGTTGGAGCATCCCTTGCAGCTTCCTTTTCCAAGGCAGCTAAAGGGCTGAAAGTCTATTTTTGCAACACTGCCTTCTGAGGAATGAGTTTTGGGCACCATAATTCAAGGGATGATATAGATTAATTTGAGGTATGTCAGTGGAACACAAGAAGAGCGACTGGAGTGGTAGACAACATGACCTGGTTATGGACAGGAGAAGGATTTATTTCTCACCTCTTTGTAGCTTTTTCTTTTTTTTTTTTCATATTTGCAGGCCCTTCCCCTGCTACCTGGAGAATACCTCTTTTCAAGATCCTAGTGTCCAATGGGGATGAGAAGCAACGGGAGCTGTGAGGAGAGACTTTGGGGTTTGAACATCCTCTGTGGAGCACTGAAATGGGTTTCTTTGAGAGGTCACAGATTATTAATCACTGGAGGTCTTGACAACATCAGAAAGCTGACCACGCTTTTGGATAGCTGAAGGTACTAGGTGACCCTTTGGGCTTTTTTCCAGCAAAAGAAATGGCAAATCCAGAGCAATTTTTTTCCCCCCAAAGATAGAATCCTGTGACAGTTGCCACCAGGCTGCATAGAGGACCCTTTTGGAGGTCTTTTCTGGAGGAAAGTAAAACTGATTTAAGGTGATTCAATGGTGTCTTGCATATGTATTAGTAGCCAGTCCCTATTCCCACTCCCTGGGGATTTTAAAGGCCTGTAGCAGCAGATACTATGATCTGGCAGTTCTCAGCCTTGGCTTTTGTTGCAGCTTTCCCACTCCCTCTGATCCTGTCTTCTTGATCTGCACTTTCAGGCACCCACTGCTAGGCCTTTTCTCTTTTTTTGGATTCATGCCTGCATCTCAAACTCATCACTATCCTTTCCCAGGGGTTTGCTGTCAGATCCTTTGTGTACAGTCATCTTTCATTGAGAACTTCATACTGTCTCAATGTGCCTCGTGCTCTCTGGCATATTTTGGCCAGCCCTGACAGTATTCTCCAAACACAGATTTTACTGGAAGTCCACACATTTATTCTTTACTGGTTTTAGTCTCCCTGTAACCTTAATTAGAAATGTAATTAGATGATGGCTGCTATTCCTTGGGAGCTCCCAAGCATGCACTAATTTATAGCCCGCCATTACTCAGTACAAATCATAGAAAAATCCATTTGCTGTAACAGCTGTTGCAGGGCATGGTTGGAAAAAAGGTGGCAGGCCATTTCTAGAAAGGTCCAGAAGAAAATGAGTGTGATTGGACTGTCTGAATGTAATAGAGTGCCTTCAGAAATGGATGAGGGCCGATTTATCTCTGTTCGACCAATTACACCATTAGAATTCTTGCCAGTAAGAATTTTTAACATACGGTTTGCTGATGGGTTCATGAAAACAGGGCTGGTCTGGACCCTGAGAAATCCCCTGTGAGATCCTCTGGCCAAAAGCAGCCTTGTTCCTGGCAGAGGTTTGCCTGCTGTATTCTTTAGTGTGCTCTGTTACAGCATCCTGAGCATGTCCTAAAGTTATTTTTTTTCTGAATGAAAGACAAGACAGCAAGGTCTGGAGCAAGAACAGGAGCAGCAATAACATCCTAGTGAGAGTCAAAGTAATTGAGAGCTTCCAGGGGCACGTTCCTGCTAGTCATAAGGAGGAGTGGCTCTGCATCAGAGTTATGAAAAGGAGCATGGAATTGAGAATTTCTCTCCCAAAGAGCTTACAGAAGCCATAAGCAAGTTTCGTATCCATTTCATCTTGAGGTTTTTTGAAGCTTTGTGATTTGATTTTATTTAACCCAAATCAGTTTGTCCATCTTTTGTATTATTCAGGATTACAGGAAAGAAATGACTGTGGGCTGCAGAGTAATGCCCTGCACTTCCCTGGTCCATGGCAGGATCACGGCTGCCAGTTTGCTGTGATTTCAGCTAACACTGATACCTTCAGACTGGATGTAGATGCAGATTCAGTTCTAACTCTATTGGCACACCCAGCTTCTACAGATGAGACTTGTCATCCCCTGGTTAGCATTAAGATAACAGACATTTCAAACCAGCCCACTAACCTCTTCACCATCAGTATTATTTCCACTACGCAGGTGAGACAGAATGGATGGAAGGAACCCTTTCAACTTCTGTTGAAATACATGGAAAAAAATCACACTGAATTCATAAGAAGTTAGATCAAATTCCAAGGCTGCATGTCAACGTTTTTCTGAGTGGTCCTGACTCTGCACAGGGGCCCCTACATCATGTTACATTCCTCTGCAGAAAAAAGGATGTGGGGTTTTTTTTACCCTTCCAGAGACAGCTCTCTTTGGAAATCACATTTATTTTCTCTGTAAGTGCTGGAAAGCAATGAATGTGAAAAGCTCAACAGTTAACTCTGAACTGCCTTTTATGCTGGCATCATTTTTTGGAGGGGGGAGGAAGGGAGTGTGCACGCACATGCACTCACAGCTAAGGTCTTAATTCTATCTCCAGATGCTGTGCATAATCTAGAGGTTTATCTTAATGAATTATTTCTGTTATTACTGCAGGCAAAGTGAGATTTAATTTGATGTGTGATATATCCCTGGATTAACTACCCTTTGGTTTTATTTGCTCCATAATGGTGAATTTTTTGTTTATGGACCCATTTTGTAATTACATCCCTGAGCTCAGAAGGGCCACAGCAATGCTGCTCCATCCTATAGGAAATCAGGATCCAATTCCCTTCTCCCAGGCCTGTTGTCAGCTGTGGCTAAAACAGAAGCTGCACAATATGATGCTCACCATTTTGTCTTGCTTAATAGCAGCTTTACAGGACAAAGTACATTGAATTGAGAGTCTCTCCTTGGCTGGAAAGACTGCAATTACTGCTCGAGAGCTGTATGCAACCTGCCAGAGAAGCTTCACCTTGAAAATTGACAACAATGTTTGTTATAATGAGTGTCAGCAACAATCAGCTGAATCCTTCACGATACCACCATGCTGAAAGCATCATGACACCACAGAGGCTCCAAGGGGGGTACAGGGAACTGCGGGACATGGGAGCTTGGGGATCAGAGGTTCCTTCATTCCTTATTTCTCAGCTGACCTTCTCTCAGTGGGAAGCCAAACCTTCACCCCATGCTGAAGATGCAGTGTAGGCTGGTGCTCATGGCACTGGGACACTCTTCTCCCTTCCTACACCATCCAGCTCAGCCCAACCCCTTCCCTCCTCTCATACCCAGGAGGTCCAGGACCAACACCCTGCACTGGCTCATATTCCCAAGCCTCTTTAGCACTTTCCCCACAATAGAATAATAGAATCATTTAGGTTGGAAAAGACCTTGAAGATCATCGAATCCAATTGCTAACCCAGCACTGCCAAGGCACCACTAAACCATGTCCCTCAGCACCACATCTCCACGTCTTTACAATTCCTCCAGGGATGGGGACTCCGCCACTGCTCTGGGCAAAGCTCCCACTTAGGAGAAGAGAAAGCGAAGCCTGCCCCAAACCCAGCTCGCCCAGTTCCCTGGTGCTGGTGTGGCCAAGCCGGGGGGTGCCCCCTCCGTGGTACAAGGGGGAGAGGGGCAGGGGCACAGAGGGCTGAGCTGCTCTGTAGGGAGCAGGAGACGGCTCTGTGGTTACAGAAGCTGTGACAGCCCCTGTACCTAATCCCCTGGTAACATATGGTATTGCACGCACGCAGAGTCCTCTCTCATCCCAATCACAGTGAACTTAATTAGTACTACTTATAACAACAGAGTAAGTACAGGGGAAAGTAAGTGGAAGCAAACAAATCCCTCTGGGTGTAGTTTGGCCCTTGGAAAGGGGGAGTTTTTTTCAGTTTTGACTCAAAGCACCACTGCTTTGAGTCAAATTTGAGTCAATTGCTCTCCATATGCTCCAGCTTGACCCTTCACTCAAGTATGCACTCAGTTTGCTGGGAACATGGGCCAATCCCCTCCCTCCCGGGGTGACCCATGCTGCAGCAGCAGAGCTTTGCTCCCATCAGAGCCCAGTGTGCTGGGTGGAGCAGTTTGAGAGTCCCCTGGAGTGGGGACCTTCCTGGGACGAGGCAGCAACTATGCAGTTCAAACAGAAGGTCATGCTTTCCAGGGAGGGTGGTGCTGGGTTCAATCCCTTTTCAAAGAGAGTTAGGCTAAAAGCTATGCCTATTTTCTATATATACAAATCATATCGAAGCCCTAACATTTTTTTAAGTGGCAGAGAAGAATGTTTGAGGCCAGTAAACTGCAGAGGGCCAAAGCCCCTGGTTTGTAAAGAGTGGCTGCAGAATTCCCTTGTACAGCACGGATTTGTAACTGCTCCTGACGTGTCAGTTCTCATACACGTCCATTAAAAGTTTACGTCCAGTTGCTGGTTTTTTTTTTTTTCCCAGCTAATAAAATTAAATGTTGGAAAGCTAAAGTGAAAAAATAAAATACGTCCCTCTTGCTTGGACCGGTACAAGATGGGATATTCAGAGCTGAGGCCAAAGCTGTCTTCAAAATCACCTACTGTTCAGAGAGCAGTGTACTAAAGCTCAGCTTCCTGCCTTCTCCCAGTTCAAACCAAACCTGTAGTGTTGTTTTACTGCTTGAGAGTGTGAATTTCAAATGGCCCTTAAGGGTGGAAAGTGATTTAAAAATATTTTTCTAAGAAAGCCCAAAACACAAGCAGCATTTTTACGAGTGAAAATCTAGGAGTATGCGTCAACATTTGCAAACATATCTGAGGGATGCAAAGAACATAAATCCTAGGACTTTAAAGTTGTCACGAGGCCAAATTCTTGTTTCCTTTACCCATATGAGTAGTGTTGCTCAAGTCAATGGCTTGAAACATTTTCTGTAAATAAAATGAGTAAGACTTAGCCTGGAGTCTACAGAAAATAATGTGAACAATCTTTCTTCCCCCCCAGGAGGAGAAGCCAAACATTCCTTGGCTTGACCTGTCCCCATACAGCCCGTGGGGCAGGATCCACCGTGTCTGCTGCCCCCAGTACCCGCTGCCCTCATCATGGCTCTCCAGGAGGCTCCCAGTTCCCCTGCATTGTGCTGGTGCCACAGGGTTTCAGGGCCGTTCCCAGCTCTGTGCCCTGGCACACTGTCTCCAGGGCTCTGCCCCTTCCCAGTTGCTTTGCTGTATGAGGGAGGCAGCACTGGGATCCTCTGCCTAGTCCTGCTCTGGGGCTTGTGGGGAGTGAATCGGCCCATAGGGGAGGGGAGCAGCAGCACTTGGCCTGTCTCTGCACGTTCTAGTTTGGACTGGCGACTGTCAAGCCCTTCCAGCACTGGCTTTGGGTTTGGATTAGATGTAACACAGAAATTCTTCACTGTGAGGGTGGTGAGACCCTGGCATAGGTTGCCCAGAGAAGCTGTGGATGCCCCATCCCTGGAAGTGTTCTAGGCCACGCTGGATGAAGCTTAGAGCACCCTGCTCTAGTGGGAGGTGTCCCTGCCCGTGGCAGGGGGGTTGGAACTAGATGATCTTTAGGGTCCATTCCAACCCAAACCATTTTATGATCCTATGATAATCCAGTTTGACCTCATCCACTACTGAAAGATATTGAGCAACCAGTAACATGCTCAGAAATTAAACAGAGCTTGCACTGATTTTAGAAGCTACCATGGAAAATTTACGCTGATAATCACAGCCCTGCTACAAATTTCTGGAGAAAAAAATGTTGTGGCATTTGTTCCCCCCCACCCCCATGCTAGAGTATTTATTTTTTATGCAAGAAGTGGCTGGTAGGTCTGCTACTCACCTTCTACTACTGTAGCAGGTCATTTACTGATCCTTTTTTTCTATGCTAATAAGGTATAATAAATTTAACACCACTAAAGAAACTAAGAAGACTTGAAGACTGTTATTACAGATTTTGTATGCGCAGCGAAAGGCAAATTGTTTGCAGCTATTATTGATCGGGAAAGGCTGAGTTAATGTAATTGCAGAACATAAAAAGAGAAAATATAATAGAAGAATAAAATTAATATACCAGTCACAGAATCTGAACTCAAAAAGCCAATAAAAGACATGCAATAAAGCACTCCAGAGAAATGAAACTCTGTCACGCTGAGTAGCGAGCTCTTTGCCGAAAAGTGCAAATACCAACCCCGGCGTTCCCCACCAGGCAGGCATTTAGTGAAGTCCTGTCTGCACTCACTGTTTTACAGCATTAGTAACTGCAGCTAAAACCACCTTCCACCGATTGCAAAGTCTCAGCAAGGTCTTCACCTGCCCTGCCATGGGAGCACGTCTTTGAAGTCTTACTCTGGGATGCAGAGTAAGGAACGGGCAAGAAGCTGGTGCAGAAGGAAAATGCTGGTGTCATCAGCCCGTGCAGAGAACAGCTAAAAATGGAAGGTTTCACGGGGAGGTGGGGTCCAGTTACACAGTGATACAAGATGTCCTGCAATAAGGTGCCCGTTTAAACAGTACCCTCTGGTGAGAACAGCGGCGTTAGCGACGTCAGAAGTCACGCGTCAGACCCCATAAAAATCATGACATTGACTAGAGAATCAGGAGACCAAACAAGCAGTTCAACGTATGCCCTTCATATTTGTTATATGACTTCTTTTGGACTTTCTAGGGTTTGGATTTTCAGGCTTTGATCTGTCTCCATGAAGATTTGGATTGTATTTTATCTTGGGCCAAAGCACAGCCTAGCGAGACCTTCAGCCTCAGATAGTTCTTGCCTCTGTTCCAGTGAGTCCTGGCCTGCAGCGTGGGCAGAGCCAGAGGCTTGTGGCCAATCACCTAAAAGCAAGAAAGTATCCTTGTTCCTCAAGATGTGCAGGCTAATGAACTTCACCAAATGATACAATCAAATATAATTTTTACCTTTTAGGCTTTGTTAACTGATATATAAAAGCAAAAAAAAATTTTTTCCCTGTTTTCCATAATGCCATTTTTCCCTAAATCCTTGGGCAGTCTGGATTTCAGCAGCTGTTCTGGAGGGTGCTTTGGCCTTATTAGCAATAAAAGAGGAAAGCAAAGCCCCTGCTAAATGTGCACTGACATTATCTTCATGTACAAAAGAATTTTCTGAGCACTTTCAAAACAGAGTGGGAAGTAAGAATACCCTTTTAATGTATCCATCCAAAAAGGGGTAAAACATAGATCTTTCATAGGCTATATATATAAAAAAAAGAAATGGTGCTTTCAAAATGGGATGTCCAATATCAGGTGACTAATGGCAGACAAAGAGGTTGTGGGGCACTTTATTAAACGTCTCTAGAGAGGAAGAAGTCGATTGCTACTCACCAAGTTGATTTACAATGGTAAAGATTTCTATTTGTAGGAACCGCTCTGGCTTCGCTCACCTCCTCTTGTGGCTCAGGGAACCCAGAGATAGAAAGCTTTGCTTTTTCAAGAGGAAAGAATTTCTCTCTGAGCTAGGACTGATTGTATTTTTCTGTTTATCATGACAATCCTATCAGACTAACGGGCTGACGGCCCCAGAACAGTTCTGCTCTCTAGGAAGGGAAAGATGTGACCTCAAAGAATCATTATCTCATATTTGGTAGGAGCTTCATTGTTTTATTGGTACCATTCCCCGTGCTGAAACCATTCAAACATGAAACAAAATGCTTCTCCGCACTTATCGGCCGTGAGAGGGAAGAATGCAGAGTTTGACCTGGATTGCCGCCAACAGAGGAGAGCAGTGAAGCTGGGACAGCAACTGGGGAGCACAAAGGAAACGCTCTGGAGTCATGAGCAAGGTCTCCTTGGAATCCTGAGCCAGTGACTGCAGTGTATCTGTGTCACGGAGCAGAAGCCCTGGCTAGCCCAAGCAGAAACCAGTTCTTGTCCCTGTGACACTACTTGCTCTACTTGAGCTTTGCTTTCTCTTCAGAGCTTTTGGTGGTGTAACCTACTTTACAGCAGTCATTCTCAGCCTGCACCCGGGACATCAGCTCCCATTTGTTCTGCTCTGTCCAGAACTCTCCGAGGAGCAGAGTGCTCCAACATTTGCTGCATCACCACACCTTGTCCTGCGTCCAGAGCTCAGGCTAGAACACTGTAAGTGAATCTCCTGCTTCCCTAAACCTGATATTATTATCACCGTGATTCTGGAGAGAGGCTGGGAGTGTATTGAAGATAAATTTGTAAGAAATAAAGTCAGGAATAGCACAGCAACAGATAAAAGAGACCAGAAACATGGTTGCTGATTTGCACAGCCCTGTTGTCCCGCTGCCTCGTGGTGAGCTAACAGCTACGATCGCGGAGCGATGCATTTGCTGATGCAACACCGAAGGTGGACAAAACAACTGTACTTGGGGAAGACTAAACAGAGAGGAATTGCAGCTTCAAAGGGGAGTATTTGCCACGTGGAACTTGTGACGGGCTTGCGAGGGTGTCAGTGTGACAGGAGCCCTGGGGTTTCCTAGAGATGCCCATTGATACGAATAGCGAGGTCACGATGGATCTCAGGGATCCATCAATCACGGGAGCCCAGACTGCAGGCACAGCTGGAGCGACTCAGACACTTCCATAGCGCTGGCTGAGCTGCACTGCTTGGGCTCTCCTGCCTTAAATAAAAGCAAATTATCACTGGAGGAGCTTGGAAACGTTCTAGCACGACAAAGGGGTGTAGGAACTCGTCACACCAGGCTCTGCAGATGCATCTTCCTAGAAAACCACTGAAGTCTGTGAAGCAGCTGGCTCAGCCCTTCTTTGCTCTGACGATGGCTGGCAGTTTAAGGGAAGGAGGTGTTTTAAGGCTGTCATTTTATAGGATGAGGGTATCAATTCTCTATCTTTTTATGGATAATCCTGTTACAGGATAACATGATTTTAGGACAGTCCATTTCAAAGGACAATCTTTTCAGCCTTGCCTGACTGAAGTCTCCAAGTCCTTCACAACTCCTCTCATGCAAAGGAAATGGCAAAATCTCAACTTTTTCTTACCAACTGTTGAGCTGCACTTAAGCTGATTTCACCGTTACCGTGCACAGCATCTATATAATTTATTGACATTCTCAGTTTAAATCAATTAGGCAAATATACTGAAAGGGTCGCTACCCAAAGCAGCTTACAGCCTGCCACGTCTGCAGGCTGCTTTAGCACCTATCAGTGTACACCAGCCAGAGGTGCCTCTCACACCACTGTGCTTATCTGCTGCTCTTCCTGCTGATTTTACCTTGATGTGTGATCTCCGATGTTTTAAATGTGGGGAAAGTGAGGAACAAATAGATTAAATGAGCTCCCCAGACTCACTGTGAAAGGCAAGAACTGAACTCATGTGAACCAGAGCAGTGGTAAAAAAAACAAACCAAAAAACAAGTCTCCCCAGTTTGCCCTCCTTTCATTTTCACCAAAAATTCCCAAGGAAGGTGTTTATTGAAAAGAAGGTTTTACACTTCTTACTTCCTAGCTAGTCCCCAAGCACTCATTTCTGGCTTTCTGTATGGAACGTTAGCACAATAACAATAAAAAGTGTTTCACTTTATGCCCCAAATTAACTAACTAAGGTCTTACAGGTCAGTGGGGTTCTCCAAAACCAGACTTGTCATTTCCACTTGGTTTGTTTTCTGGAAATAAAAAACTTGGTTCTTTAAATCCAGACAAGTCCAGTTCTTTTCTCAGGAATAGGAAATACTTCTACAAATGATGCCAAAATTCAGGGAGGTTATTTCTATTTACTGAAACAGCATTTAGGAGCCTGAGGAATGGCCCAGAAGCTTGCTGTGATAGGTGCTGTGCAAACACAGCACAAAGAATAGTCCCTGGCTTTAGCAGTGCTGGATGGGGAGAGAGGTGCAGCGCTGAAACAATCCAAAATTCAAGAATGAGTGTATTCCCACGTATTAAATGGTAAGGAGCTGCAATAGAAATGTTTTTAAATTACACTGTGATATCTCAATGCTGACAAATCCCTGCTCATTCTCACCTTCATCTTTCAAGACACACTCCTTGGTTGCTTACAAAACATTTTCCCTACCGTGAAAAAACCCCCTCTATTATTTTCTTCTATCTCTGTGAACAAATGGTTCACTGTAGAGTCTGAACTCCCAGCAAGGTCAAAATCTACTTGTGCAAATGATTTTAACTCAAAGATAACATATTCATGTCCCGTCTGGGGAATTTCACTGATAGTTTCTAGTGATTTTTTCTAGTTCAGTTTGTTTCAAACTATTCTCTTCTATTCAGATGTTTCTTCAGAGGAGAGACAGCTCATTTCCTTAAGAAACTGTATCCACCCACCAAATGTTATTTCTCACTGTACATAAGTAATAGGAGATTTCCTACTTTTTGCCCACTTCCACCCTATAGATTTAATATGTAAACTGGGAACATGCAGAATATATTGCTTGGCACAAGTTAGCAAAGTTTCACCTGCAAGAACACAGTATGAATTCAACCTTTGGCTGTTTTTACTAAACCACAGGGAGAATCTACACTTAAGTGATGTAAATTTCATAGATTAGACAGAAACCCACAAAACCAAACCCGCAGCACAGTGTTTGGCCTTGCAGAGCTCACTGACCTTCTGACTCCATCTTGCCTGAGTTGTTATGGAAGGAGAGAGCCTCGTCCCAAGGCACATGCAAAGGGAGCACAGTGCTCTCTGCTCGCTACGAGGGGCTCCCGGTACTCGGGGAGGATGCTGAGGCACAAAACCTTTATCAAAGGGCTGAGTGGAAGAGGAAAATAGGATCTATTTCATGAAGAAGATAGAAGTGATTGATGCTCTGGAAGTGAGCGTGTGGTGCATCAGGAGAGCATACACATTCTCACATTTTACACTTAAGCTTCCTTTTGTGTTCCAGAGTGATATTTAAATGTTCATTTCAACTTCATGCACAAAGCACCTGCTGTTCCTTGCTACCCTCTGCAGTGCAGCCCCGGGATTCATTTCCACGACCTCAGCGTATCACCGATCTCAGCACCACAACAGGTGAGCGAAATTTATACCACGGTTTGCCTTGCCATTTCACACCTTTCTGTGGGAACACTGAGAGGTGGGAGAAGCATTATTTCCAGGTTCCAATGTGATTTCCATTTCCTTCTCTTTTTTTTTTTTTGCCCATGGATTTGTTTCTGTGGATCATTTTAGGTTCCAGATGATCCCGATCTTAAGCTGTTATTTCCCTTTGTCACAGGTCAGCTCCTATCTTATTTACTTTTAAATGTGAGTTGAGCGTTATTGCTCTGGAAGTGGAAATGCAGCTCCAAAAATCTCTGCTAGGAGTGGAGTGGCAGCCAAAAGTTCTGATTAACTTCACCTCTTTTGCGGGCTTCTGCAAAAAACCCAAATGACTGTGAAATCTTTTCCACCAGGGTAATGGAGAGAGAAAAAGAGTTGGCTGTAAATTTGAGAATTATTATTCCTATAAACCCATTCGCACACCTATCACTTGGGACAAGTGAAGGGCCAAAGACATGCCAAGCAATTACACAGCTACATAGGTCTGAGCATAAGCTATTCCACCTCACCTTGGCTGTAACTTGCCCTCACTACGTTGGCAGCAGCTCCACCTGTGTCAGATGGCAGCAGGGAAAACAACTTTTCTGGGAGACTAAATCCATCTCAACTGTGGCCAAGCCATGTCCTTGTTTTGGAAAGTCTGATGGGGAACAGCAGCACCTTTCATTTTGAAGTGAAAAAAAGGTCTACAAAACTGAGACACCTCAGTTGCTGATTTTCAGCTCACTCCCTGCACTCCCGAGCGGTATCAAGATGCTCAGAGCCCGTTGGTGACACCAATGTAACCGGGCCCAGCTTTCTGGGAATTTATGAGATAATGTTCGGTTCTAGTTCTGACCTTAGCTAGCAATTCCTGTCCTGATGAGAAACGATTCCTAAACAGGATTATATTTTCCCTCAACTACTTGTCTGAGTCAAGAGAAACCAGACAAATCTGTTTCCTAGTTCAGCTGCGAAGACAGAAGAACCGCCTTTCTCAAATCACTTCAGTTCATGACACGAAGGATCTTGGCAAAGTAAGAAGAGAAGTCAAGATCATCATTCATCTTTTACAACATGTTTGCAGATGCTTAAGGCTCTACAGAAGGGTGGATGCGGTGATGGAGTGAGCCTTGGCCTTGTACAAGCTGGTGTTCAATATTGAACAAATCAATTAACCCGTTTCCCTTTATTGGTAAACTGAAGACCCCTGTTCCCTGCCAAGCAGAAGTGACTCACTTCTTTATTTTTCCCAATATATTCTGAAGTCTTCCTTCATTCAGTCTTGTAGAGACACAAAGCCCATTGTTGCCATAAAACAGACCACGGGAAAGGACACAGCAAGACAGATGGACCTGTTCTGACGGCTTCCTGACATCTAAAAAATGCAACTCTGGCAACTAGATAGATAAAAATTTACTAGAACACCTTGATTTTGACCGAGGATTTTTCTTAACGATAAGAAGAGAAATACGGTCAGTTGCCTTGGCGTGAAATGTGTGTTGACTCAGCAGGAGCCAAGAGACCAAGTCAGAAATGATAAAGGTGTCAGTGTTTCCTTGAGAAGCACGTCTGTCCAGCTGCTCTGTGTGCCACCTCCAGGATTAAGAGATCCAAGGGATTTTAAAGACTACTGCTATGCCCCTAAAGACTATTACTCTGGTAACTGGCCCCGAGCAGGATAGAAAAGCCCCCTCACTTTAACTGCAGCATGTCCCAAGACTGTAACTCTTGTACAAAGATTTCAATCCTGGCCTCTTAGAGCTGTGCCCTTGAAAACGGCGTTTCCTCTGGGAGGAGGCAGCACAGACTTAGAGCAGCACGAAGGAGGCTATTCTAAAAATTAGTTATTGCAACCACATGGTCCCACAGGACTAGTCTGGCACCAAGCTGTAGCTGCTTTCTGCTCTTTGCTTGCCCCAAGAGGACAGCTCAGAATCACATCTCCCTCTCCCAGGAATGTTGTGTTTTGTGCCGCGGCTTCGGCTTTGCCACATATCTGCCAAATGCTGCAGGTGCTGAAAACCAAAGGTGAAAGCACCCATATGGGGCTTTCAGATCACAAAACTGACTCACGGAATCAAAGGCACAAAAGGACCTGGTTTTTCTGCCCTCGTAGGAAAACCTACCAGGGAACCTATGGAGTTATACCAAAGTGCCAAGGCCTGTGAAAGGATTTATTGTGAATGTCTTTTACAAGATTCCTTCCTTGTTGGAGATAGGTCCTTTGGGATTCCCCTTCATGATATTGCTAATCCCATCCATGCAAAATTTATGACGCACATTCCCTAGAATACCTAGATGACTTTAAACCCACAGTGTACACTGGGGAGGTTGCTAGTTTTACTGTGATTTTCTTTTCAGGGTTTCAGAACACAGGCATTCACTGTACTCACAGGCTTCCTTTTGCAAATATGAGAGCTGGAAACTCACTTTTACTTGTATGTGTTAGTGTGCAAATGTTTACGAATGTTCTTGCAGAGGTCTGGGGTTGGGGCTTATCCTGGAATCTTTCATGCCAAGACCTAGGATCAGATGGTAAAAGTCATTTTACATGTGTTCACATGCATGTTCTTTTTCTGCCTGCTCCTTCAGTCACTGGTTTAGAAGTTAAAATTAGTTTGAAAATAATTTTTCCTTTCCCCTCCCCCCCCCCCCACCCCCACCCCCAACCAAACCCACAACAACCACCCCCGATATCTTTACTCTTCTTTTAATTCTCTTTCTTCTTTGCTTTGCTCTTTACTCTTACT